>RPOG01000383.1:0-401519 GCA_008086565.1 Thalassoma bifasciatum
CATGCCTTTGGACTTATCTGCATGGGCCAATTTGCTTAATTAGCATCAAGAGATTAATCTTCTGTGAAAGGGCTCCAATCACATAGCATGAAGTATCATACAATCATAAGAATAAGAAAAAAAAGTCAAATTCAGTGAGTAAAATTTCAGATGTAGATGGGATACTGCAACTATTCAACAATGTGAGAACCATTTTTGCACAAGTCTCACATGTACACAAACCAAAGGACAGTTCTGTTGAAGTGCACACTCAACATACAATTAATGCTCACACACCTGCTTACCCTGAGGCCAGCTGTGGTGTAAAGACAGCTGTGTGACCGCCAGAGCATGCAAAAGGAAGCGTCAACCCATCAATCAACCAGTGATCTGCTTTCACAGTAGAGCTGTGTGTTTACTATGAGCTGCTAACAAGACGCCTCCATGTGTAAACAATGTATGTACAGCTAATAATGTGTCTGTATGATGAGTATATGATACACTGGGCACGTGCCAACAATTCACCTCAAAAACATACTGCTTGCCAACAACTTTGCTGTAAGTGACTTGCTTTTCATCAGTGATATGGACACAATCCAAAGCTAGCAACCATAAAAAGACAGAATAATCCAAAGGACATGTTGGCAATCTTTAGTGGGCTAATGCACAAACACACATGAATGAGTGTACATAAAATCGTATAATATGGATATCTCATGCACTGGCAAGTCATGAAAAGTGGTTGTATGTAGCATGTTTCTGACTCATTACTATGCTGGTCATTTGAGGATCCCTGTGCTCTTTTTTTTGCAGTGTGTGCAGCGCAGAACACGTGCCTGCCAGTGTGGTGTGAAGCGGATGAGAAGTGATAGCTCTATATATAGAAGTATATGTATGTGCAGGCTTAAGACTGGACTGTGCATGCAGGAGAACGGAGGCTTGCAGAGCAGACTAACAAGGGTTATACAGGCTGCTCTGCACACGCATAGCTCTGCATGCTGTGTGTTCTTAACTTTATGTCCTTGCTGTGATTTAATTGAGAGTGTATTGCATATTTGTTTTTATATGATTTGTGAGCAGCTGAAAAGGAGGTTGGCTATTATGCAAGTCATGTGACTACATATATGCATTTAAGTGAGGATTTTATGCCAGGAGCTGTCTGACTCTAAGGTACCAGGGTTGTTCTTATGTAACAACCATCTCACTCTATATCTTTATTTATGTGTGCATTCAAATGTCTTGTCATGTCCTTTTTTCCTCCTTCTTCACATTTTAACTTTGATATTTCAAGCAGATTTAGTCCTTTTTTTGATAGAAACCAAGCTCAAGATCTTGCACAAGAGCGTACAAGGCATCAGGTGTGCAGCACTGAGCACAAACTCAGAAAAGCTGTGAGCAAACTCTGCAGCACCCTCAGCTTTTGGTACCTCATTCATTTGTCTTCACTTGTCACATTATCTTACATTATATTAGAGAACTGTATGGAATTTGTACACATCACTATTATGAGAGAGATCAGTCCATCTCTTAGTCCCCCAGGTAGGTAAACAGGTTTCTTTACTCAAGATGCAAGAACACTGCTAGAACTTTTTTTGTCATAATAATCCCATTCAAAGCTTGAAAAAATATATATCAGTTATATTGCGTTGCGTTTTTATATATATTGTTATATATTGCGTTTTTCACTTGTATCGGCACCAGCTGATATGCAGGACAGTTTCCTGATACATTTTGGTCAGCTCTGTGTTGCCTGGAAACAGTGCAGTCTACATGCAGACCATGCCGTACTCCTCCCCTGCTTGCAAACTGCAGAGTGAAGGAACTTCAAAACCATATCAAAATATGTGTTTGACAAAGTTGAACAAAGATTAAGCCTTTCCTACTGGCTTAATCATATTATACTTCTCCTTTCCTTCTGGTTTTGGTATTTAATAAAGTTCATGAGATGTTCCTCATTTTACAATTGAGACCGGTAACATTTGTTATTATTGTGTCATTTATATGATGTATATTGGGGGAGTAAAAGCAGTATTGGCCCCAAATATCAGCCAACGAAAATCAGCAGTCTGTATTGCGCATCAGCTAAGGGTGATGATACAAAACGGGTATCAGTATCGGCCTTTGAAAATCCACATCGGTCAATCACTACTGAAGAGTGAATGAGATATCCAACTGTATTTCAGTGAACAAACTGGTCTTTTTCTGTTGATACATTTGTACACACAACCATTTCTATGATTTAATCTTGCAAACCTATAAATATGCAATGTAACTCTTTCCTTTATATTAATTTCTATGTCAGTTTTTCCTAGATACTCCTTTTTAATTGTCTGTACTGGTTTTTGAGACTCATTGCTGTTGCCGCTGGTGCTTAATCTTTTTCTGGTATAATAACTGTACGCATTGTATATTCTCATGAAACTGTTGTTTCAGCAGAAATTTTAGCAGTTAACCAATAATGCTGTGGGGAGCTCTCTGCAGGGAAGATAACAGTGGATTTCAAAGGGCTTCCCACGCTGGAGACTTGTATTGGTGTATAAATCATGTCCAATAACATCCCCTCTTACTAATAACTGTGCAGCATGAAACAGGACATCCTATCTGACAACTTTCTTAAGTGTTTGTTGCATTTTGGAAACTCAATCAGTCGTGTCTTTTTGAGTTGTCATACATAAAATACTTTGTTGCAGCTGTTCAAATGTCATTATGTGAGTGATTTTTCCATCCTCTTATCCTTTACCGCCTGTTACGCCCACCACAGCAGCCTGGTCCGTGAGTTTAGGATGATGTGATTTGGGAAAAAGGTGTGCGTGGGCAGGGAGGAAAAAGAGCCGGAAGCTATGGTTCAATCTGCTCAGATTAACTGTAGATTGATGATTTTGTCAGAGAGTCATCACCTCTTGCCCGGGATTAAACTCTGGAGTTGAAGGGATTGGGTTTCACATCAGTTTGTGACAAGATATTAGACCGATGATATCCCATATTTTAGTCTTAAGAGTCTTTCTAGGTCCCTGCATGAGTGTGCTTTGAGACTGTAATACTCAATTTAGAGGGGAAATCTATTTTAACCGTCCTTAAATGAGGAATCACAAGTTATGTAACTGTGTTTTCTTTGGCTTCCCTGCTTGTGTGTGTGCGTGTTAGACTTTGTGTGTGTATTTGGCAGGCTAAATTATGACGTAACCCCTCATAACTGTAACTAGAGGCCGGATGATCTGAATGTTTAAAAGCTCTTCCTCTGTTCGCTGATCGGTGCAGGGAGCTAATCATTACTGTCATCATAATTTCACAGCAGGTTAAAGCCTCATATGCAACATGTTCTCGGATCTGAGGTAAATGATAGTTTGGCTCTTTCTTTTCTTTCCTTTCTTTTTGTCTCTTTCCTTCCTCTTTTCCCTCTACTTCCATATCTGCTTCTTCTCGCCATCGTATCTTTTCCTCTTCAAACACGTCTTCTTTGTCCTGTTCAGTCTTTTTCTCTTCCTCTTCTGTCCGTTCGTTTCTCTCATCTTTTTCCCTAAGTCTTTTTTCTTCCTTCTTTTACTTAACTTTTGTCCCTCTATTATTCTTCTTCTTTCTCTTTGTGAAATCTTATTCTCTCTGTCCAGCACAAATTTTTGCCCCATGATGCAATCTCTGCTAGTTTAAGTTTCTCAGCCAATCAGAGCAAGGCAGTAGGAGGGCCATGCTTGTAAACAGCACTGACAGGAGGCAGGACTTTAGATTTGAAAGCCCCTCCCACCGTTGTCATCTGCTGCTCAGCCTTTTTTCAGTGTGCATGTTTCACTGGAAAGGGAAAAAGAGAGAGAGAGAGAAGGGAAGGGGAAGAGGAAGAGTAGGCAAAGGGGTGAAGAGGGGGAAGTAAAGTGGGCGTGTGTGAGTGTGAGTGAGTCAGGGCGTGTACTGATTTTTTTAATGTTACACAGAGCAGCCATGGTGCCTTCGAGACTGATCTACTCCCCAATTCTGACAGTAGGTAGACTTTCTGTCAACTCTGTGTGTTTGTCCTTGTTTACAAGCTTGTGTGTTTATGACTGTACAGTATGAGCTCAGCTGGTGTCAGAGAGAAGTTTCTATTTGTCCAAGCTGTCAGAACATAATAATTGCTGCAGTACAGGTGCATGGAGGCTGTTACTTCTGAAGTATTTCCAAAGAAACTGTCTTCACGTTCCTTCCTCTGCCCTCCGTCTGAACTTTAAAGGAGGCATTTAATTTCCTGTCTTGCCTACGCACATTTTTTTCCTGCTTTTTTTCCCCAAATGTGTGTTTTAGAGGATAAATACAAGCAGGGCATGATATTTCAGTCCTGAACAAGACAAAGAAAACTGTTACTTTTGTATTCAGCAAAGCCAGTTTTGAATAGAAGCATTGTGTGTTAAATTCCACGCCTGTGAGCTTGTTGTCACACACGAACACACCGCACACATGACTTCAACACACACACAAACAATTAGATGCACATTCAGGAGCTTTAATCCTGAGATTTTACACGCTTAGCCTGTCTAAGGTCAACAGCACCATTACAGCTTTTATTACTGCGTATAAGAGAGGCCAGAGGAATTATAGCACATTTCATTTTGGTGGTATTAGCTGGCAGCTCCCTGCAGGATGTGTCCCCTCATACTTCATCTTTGGGAGCTTCCTGCAGTCTTGCCCAAGCTTGGCTTCATCTTGTCCTGATGCTTTTCACTTCAGAGGCTGATATCTGCATCTACAAGTCTACACTTACTTTTAAAACTTTTTTCAACACCTAATTTAAACCCCTTGATTCACTGCTCACACTTATTTTTCAGGCATCAAAATAAGTTGATGTGGATATGAATAAAACTGCAGCCAGGTCTAAAGAGCACTCTCTGACATGTCCACTCGCTCATGTGCTTGCATGCATGACTGTAATATGTGTTTTGCACCATTTATTTTTGTTCCCATGTTCTTAATTATGGTACTTGAGCATTGGCTGTCTCTTGAAATGGACAAAACATCTCTGCATCCTCCATATATAAAAAATTGATGCCATAGTCCCTCTTGTCGTGGGTGATATCTCATAGAGTTACCTGCTAACCAAAACACACATTTAGCAAAGAATGTGTGTTTTTCGTGGGCAAATCAACTACAAATTGCCATCCTTGCATGTTGATGAGATGGCATCTTCAAATGCTTTGCAGTTTGACAGTATTTTAATCTTGAAAATAAAGTTGTATGAAGACTGTGTCCAAGGTATGTAACTCTCTGGCTGGAGAAATGTGTTGTAGATTTTGACTTGAAAGGTGGACTGAAGGCTTGTGGTGCTAGCTCTGTTAATATTAGCGACACTGGGCAAACCAATTGCACATTGTTTCCTCGAAGATTCTGTGATCTTTTGAATGCCAGTGTAAAATAAATTGTGCTCATTCATATGTTTTGGAGGGGTTCTCTCCTTTACACTTATCTGTTTGTGAGAAGTCAAGTTTTTTGTTAAATGTCTTTGGAATAAGTTGTTTCCTAACATTCCCACTTTTACCTTCCCAGAGCAACAACAACAACCCCTGAAAATTCCTTTACAACAGATTCATCTGCTAGTAAGAAGTAGACACTTTAGTTTCAGTCACACTTGGGTTAGTGTTTGTCATTCCTCTTCACCTGTGCTTATCTGATGCACATAGAACTACTTCAAGATTTGTTACCAGGAGCTGTGCAAGCAAGGCTTTATACTTTGTATTTGAGTACTGAGTTAAACCTGACATTTTCAGGAAAATTAACACTTGGATATAATAGCAACATGATACCAGCATGATAAACACTCAATTCTATGACAGAAACTGTATAGGAAAAAATTATTTCTCATGTTTGTTTGACCCTTGTCTGATCCGTTGGCTGTTGGCTTCACTTTTTAGGAGCTCTTATATCATATTTTTCATGCAGTCTTCAAGCCTGAGCATGAAGCTTTCATACTCCAACAAAACTGGAATAAACCGTTTTTATATCTGTAACCACAGACTGTATTGACATGTCTTCACTATGCTGATAAATTTAGGGTGCTGATGTGTGTGAGAGTGTGTGTAGATTTGTCATGTATTGCTTTGTCAGTGTGTGATGTCTTAAGTTGTATTATTTATATAAATTGTCCCTTAAAAAAATTGAATAGGGCAAAACTGTTTCAGATTTTCAGGCCATACATTCTTCTCTCAACAGTGCTCCACTCAGCAACAGTGAGGGTAAACAAATGAACATGGGCTACTTCACTCACCAGTAGTCCTAAGCTTCCTGCTCTTTTTTTAGTTTCACTGTCACTGCTTCCCTCACAAAACATGTGTCTAAATATAGACAGACGTCATTACAGATGATATTAGTATCAGTGTGTTCCAGTACAGAACGATAATGACACTGAAGTGTGACAACTGTAGTGAAGTAAACAGTGGACACTGTGGTTGATCCCTCACTGTATTGAAAGAAGCAGAGTCAACAGAATACTCTGGAAACGCTAGTATCACATGCAGGATTATTAGAAAAGAATGATCATAGGTTCAGATAAACCAAGGCTACTTACTGGTCATTTTTTCCATCAGACATGAGGCCTGTTTGTAACCAGGGTGACTGAGACGTGTTGTCCCCATGGTAGACAGCTTAAGAAGTGACCTGTGCTCTGCCAGTCTGGATACTTTGTCATTTGATATCTCAGTGTGTGTATGTGTGTGTGCATGTTTGTGTCTGTGTGTGTTTGTGTGGACGTCAACAACTCACAATAGGGCCTGAGCAGAGATGGGACGTGGGGGATTGAGTGCTGTATTAGATGCAGCAGTGACAGATGTGCAGACAGGGGCGGGGGTGGTGGGGTCTGGTGGGGGATGATGATTATCAATGTGTGTGTGTGTATGTGTGTGTCTGTGTGCATCTGTCTGAGGGTGTTGTGTTCATAAGTACTGTATGCATAAGTTAAGGCCATGCATGTTGGTTGCTCATTGCTCATCCCTGTATTTGTGAGAGTATGTCTGTGTCTGATGTATGAATTAAACATGTGTTGACCTTCTGAGAATATGTGGCAACACGGTGATAAAATTAGCAACTTAGAGTTCATCAACGAAGCAAAGATCAAAGCATAGAATCAGGTGAAACAGTTTTTCAATAAGTGAGATGTAATCCCTGCTTTTCCTTTCTTTCTTCACAAAAGTCATTGTTATCAATGTGATGTAATGGTTGCCTTTCAGTGGTTCACATCTGATCTTTCTTCTCAGTTGACATGTAAATAATATCAAGCTCATCCTTTTGAACATACTACAGTAATCATGAGTGTTTGTGCTTGCACTGATGAACAGAAAAATGGGCCAGAGTGAAGCACTGGTGTGTGTTGCTAGCGTGTGTTGCCAGGCAGAATTCATCCATATCTTGCAACTGGTTCTGCAATAAATGACTTTATGCAAGACTGGTCTCATCACCTAACCCAGTTCTGTTTCTTTCTTTTGATATGTTTATAAGCCCCCAATAATAAGCATACCCGGTACTTTAATTTGCATAACCACCCATTCTTGTTATATTCCCCCACCTTTTGTGTGGCTACTTACTAATTCAGGCGGCTCTTACATCTGTTTTGGTAACTATCATTATCTCCTGACCTTTAAGACCAACATGAGATGGAAACTGACAGTCTTGTCAGTCACACTACCTGAAGGTCCTCATGAGAATTTAAAATTTCCATCAAAAATTCAAAATCCCCATTATTAAGTCTCATGTTCAAGAAATGTTTGATCCAGCTTTTTTTCTACTGCATGAACTCATAAAATTCAATTTTAGTTTATTGCAATACAACAACAGTAAATCGCAATATTATACAAAGCAATGTTAAACTGCAGTGCATCCTCACAAGTGACTTGAAAAGGACAAACAGAAAAAAACACTGACATTTTCAGTGCATTCCAGTCACGCTTAAGCGTATGAAGGGTGAACTACCAAAGCAGGTTCAAAACATCAGGAGAACACTTTTCAAGTTTATTTCATTGTACCTCAGAGACTTGAAAAGCTGGTTTACATGTATTAGTATTGACTTTTTTTTTCAAAATTTTCCTTCCTCTGCCAACAGACTGCACTTTTTATTATCTGATGCATTTATATTTTACAAGATCTCTTGTTTCTTTATTTTTTCTCCTTATGTGCCATCTGAGAAGCTTATCAAATACAGAACACATTGCCTCACTGGTTGGGGTGTATGTGCTGCTGCCTGCACAATCAGGACTGCCGCAATGCTTCTGGCATGCAGTTCTCTTTCAGGTGGATTTTTCCTGGTGTTAATTCAGAAATAACCCAGTAACAATGGGCATGTTTTTTCTTTGTAATTAATCAAGGAATTAACCAGCTTTGTTCACTTTGGTTCCTGGTACCTCATGTGCTCAGTTTGATGGGCATTAGCAGCCCTGAAATAAAACTTACCAGAAAACCTTACTGTACAAAAGGACAGCAAATACAAATGCATTTATTTTTGTGTCTTTGCAGGATAACTGCTGTTGTGGTGCGTGGCTCTAAATGTCTTCTGCCATGGCGAAGCGGGAGGCAGGGAGCACCAGCCCTGTGGTGCGTCAGATAGACAAACAGTTTCTGGTCTGCAGCATCTGTTTGGATCACTACCGCAATCCCAAAGTCCTTCCCTGCCTGCACACATTCTGTGAAAGGTAACTAACATTAGTCTCCTTAAAAAGTTGTGATAAATGATCTTTTTTGTTGAAGCTTGGCTTATTCAACTAGTAACCCACAATCTTGGAACAGATATTAATGAGTTTTCTTTGACTCACAAGAGGCTGCTCACCCATCAGGCTGGTGTGTCAGCAGTATGCCCAACATTATTAAGATAACATACATTCTGCTAAGCAGACAATTTGAGAACCTGGACCATGAGCTGCAACGGGATTAACCCCTCCATACCTGCATCAGTGAATTCCGCTTTGGTACACAGAAAAAGACAGACTTCTGACTTTCATCTTGCCTTTATAATGATACAGAGACAGGAAAGATAGGATTTAAAGAGTGGGGATGAACCCTAGAGTGGACACCTTACTGTGAACATCTCTCTTGAAGCCAGAAAGAATTATAATTTATTGTTCAAAGTTTGCAGTTTAATTTTTCTTTCCCCAGGATTTAACAGAAAAGCTAATTGTGATGTATTTAGCATAATACTGTGTAAGACAAGGGATACAAGTAAAAGGCTTATTCTGCTATAGCCGTCTCTAAACAGTACTCTAAGTTCAGGAGCTGGCTGATACAATAGTTTGTGTGCATATCCTTTTTTTTCTCACTTCCTGTTGGAATACAACAACCTCTCTATGCATGATGCATTTGTTTATAGCTGCTTGTAATGTCCGTAGCAGCTCTGGTAGCCAGGGAAATAAGTGAGAAAACACTTTTTTTTTTATTTCTTTGGTTATCATCACATTACTTTGGTATTCCTGTCTTATTCACATGAGGAACCTCATCTTTTGCAAATTCCACCCACAATTAAACAGCTTAGATCACATCTCCACATCATCTCTGCTAGGATAAGTCCATTCCTTAGCATCAGAGTTGTCAAAGAGAGTGAGAAAGGCTCATTGTAGAGTACCTCAGAAAAATCACACCCCTTCAGGCCAGACTTTCTGCAAATGTTTTCGTGCAGTGTGACACTAAGGGGGCTTGCGAAGAGCCTGTAGTTGGTTGGGGTGGGAGGATGGGGATTGGATAGAGCGGTTAGGTTCAGATAATAACTGGAATTCTGGTTTGTACTGGATTACTTCAAAACCTATGATCAGACAAATATTTATGGAGTGGTTTGGAATTGCCACACAGAGTGCCGGGTAAATCCTTTTTCCAAGCAGTGTGAGGGGCATTTGCCCACCGGAGGGCAAGTTTAATCCCTTGGTTTAACTGGATGGCATGTGATCTAGAGCCCTGCTGAGGTGAACAGATTTTTGTCTGGAGCTGTACATGATGTTGTCTGACAGATGTTATAATACCACATGGTTTAATGTAGTTTTGGAGAAGGAGCATTAAGGGTTGAACTGGGAACCAATGCTAGGCTCCCTTTTGCTATTGTATGTGCTAAATTTGCTCCCTATTTCCCTAAATTTCATTATGTTTTTTTTTTTGTTTTTTTTTTGGACATGCACTTTATCAAGTCTTGATTGTGTGCTTGCTTTCTATGGGTATTAATATTGTCATAATTAATTAATCTTTTCTCATGTAAAACAATAGGAATGTGGCTTTTTGTGTTGCAGGACTTCACTTTAAGAGATGAATGTGACAGTATTTGCATATTTAAGATACTATAAATTGTTGTGATGCTGTTTTTTCGATGTTAATGTAGCGATTGACCAGCAACTGAAAATAGGGATAGGGAAATTCTCGAGGAAAAGCGGCCATGTTTTGATTTAGATAGCACCATTGATTTTGAAAGCTTATGTTAGCATACACGAATTATTAGCAAAATTTTTTACAGTACAACACTTTTCTGTTTCATTGCTGACATTGGAGGAAGCAGTTATTTTGTTTTGCTTAATGCTACATATAGTTCTTGTCCAAGAAGTGAGCTATTTTATGTCGTAGTTCCTCAAAATTTAGCTTAGAACAATATGCTGGTGTTAAACATTTAGGTAGTGTCACAACAGATGACATCAGCATAAGTTAATTCCTAGCAAAAGGGACATATTAGAATATTTCACCATGCTGTTTCTTTGTTAAAAGTGTTGTAAGCTAATATTTTGTTATATTTTATGCTACAACTAGCGTTCAGCTAGTTAGTTATTAAGGCAATAGTTCCTCAAAATATGGCTTGCTGGAAATCAGCCACTGTTAAATGTTTAGCTTGTGTTGCAAAAAATACTAGCATTCCCTAGGTTTTAGCCAACATTTCTCCTTTTACAGTATTACTCATCAAAAATGATTGATAGCACTGGAGTGAGCAATTTGATGAATGTGTATATTAGCTTTTGATGTAACAAAAGTAACTCATGTCGGAAACATGGCCTGTTAGACCTTCTTAAGTTTTCTTAGTTCCTGATCAGTTTGAGAAGGTGATATCATCATGAGATATATTATTATCTGAAAGTAGTTCAGGAGAATTATCCCCAATGATTTATCAACAGCTTTGAGCAGTCTTGTTTTTGAAGTTATGGCTTATTTTCTGCTGGAAAAATAAAAGAAGCTTCATAAACATTTTTCTTTTTTTTCAGTATCTTCCAATCTAACTCTTAGGTTTTGTGTTTCCCAGCTGGTTGAGAATCTGACACAGCGGCAGTGATTTAGTGGTCTCCAGTGTTGCATTTGTTTTGAAAGAGGAGTTGTTTTCCTAAAGCCCTCTGTTGTTCTTGAAAGCTCACGACTGCAGTTTACCGAGGCTTGGTTTATACAGGCCTCTGTGTATCTCAAATCAAACCAAATGCTGATAGAGGTCTGCTGCTAGGCTTCCTATTGTACAACAGCTGGGACTTATTCACAACACTGACCTCAGGTTTCTTCTTGCAACACTAACAACCGATTTAATGCTAACAGCGGCTAAAGGAAAGAACTGTACATCACATGCTGGGCTGCGGGCCAAGAAGTGTGCTACAATCTGCATAACTCAGCTGAACTTTGCTGACTGTGGGTTTGGGTTTGGCCCGAAGGTGTTTAATGTTAAAGCGATTACCTTCAAAACATCCTGCTAAAGTTTGTCTCTTTGAGTTTCTCTTGTGGTTAATTGGTTCCTTGAGATTCACTTATTTAAAGAGGAAGTGTGTGTGTGCTTTCTCCTGCGGCTGTTGTTTTGTCGTATCGACTCTTCACACATTTGCTCTATTTGTTGTGACAGCAGCACTATTTAGGCAGAGTCGCTCAATTACAGTGATAAGTTGTCAGCTCTCTCTCTCTTTCTCTCTCTTGTCTTCTGCTTTCCTCTTCTTCTGTCTCTGCTGTGTTTTTAAATTGAATATAACTGATATTCGTGAGTAGAAGACTGTCTAAGAATTTCCTGATTAGATTTGCCCTTAAATTCTTGCCTCCTCTACATATTCATTCCTTCTCTTCCAGTTGCCTCCAGAACTACATTCCCCCAGAGTCTCTGACGCTGTCGTGCCCAGTGTGTCGGCAAACATCCATCCTGCCAGAGAAGGGCGTCTGTGCTTTACAGAACAACTTCTTCATCACTAATCTAATGGAGGTCTGACTGATGAAATATCTTGTATTACTTAATGTCAACCACAAATGTTTAAGCTTAACATGAATTAGGAATTTAATGAGGCCAATAATGAGGCTAAAAACAAAGATTCTTTGAACAAATACACACAAGAAATTAGGTGAGAGATCTATGTCCATATCTGTTCTGATGTTTTTACATGAACCACTCTGTGTGTTAAACAAAGGGAGGACATTTTTGTGGACTGATGTCATTCTTGACAGTCCTTTAAAAAGGGGATCCTTTCAGGGTTAGCATAAAACTAAAGTGTACAAGACTAACATACTGATAGTAAAATATTATTGGATATGTAGGGATGTTAATAAAAGCTGGCAGTTGGTTGAGAAATTATTTTTGGAACGTAATGTTATGAAATTAGGTCTACAAATGACTAACATTAAATAAGAAAAGACAGAGGGTGTAAAGGTCAGAAAACACACTAATGAAAATCTCAGTGTCTTCTTAGTTCTGAAAGAGGATATGGTGCATGTTTTTCTTTCTTTCTTTCTTTCTTTCTTTCTGCAACGTTGGAACAATACATGTTTGGAGAATTACTCCAATGTCATTTCTTTTTTAGTAGTGTAACTTTACAGCACTATAACATTAACCCTTGAACTCTGTGTTTAAGGGACTGTGAGGACTTTCTCAGTGATCTTGAAAAAGTCTCATATCTAGATATATGTCTGATTACACCAATCCTCAATTTAAATGAAATTTTTAGCAACAGAATAGGTTCTTTATAAATGCTAATTCCTAGCTTCCAGATCTGGTCAGACTGGATGTTTAAGTCTCTATGACAATGTCAGCTGACTAAGTTTAGCAGTGAGAACAGAGATCTATGTTTTTCTCTGCTGGAAACATGCTCTTCAGTTGGCCAATATCGAGTACAAGTCAAAAACGCTTGAAAATACATAAATAAACAGTTGAGATAGACTTGGTGATAGACTTCATAGACTCCTAGACTTGGTGTTTGAAAATGAGAATGATGCGTTTTACCAGGTCCTTCAACGAGATCCAGAGTGCTCACGGCCTGAAGCCTGCAGTGTCCTGGAGTCAGTCAGTGCTGCAGTTGCAGGAAAGCCCCTCTGCTGTCCAAACCATGATGGAAAAGTAAGTGATCTCTCAATCCCCTAATCACTTTATGAGAGACTTTTAATCTCACTTTTTAATTAATAAGGTAAAACGAACTAATTCCTACTTTGCTGCAAAGCCCATGCAAGACTGAACCTGCATTTTTTACTCAGTCTGTCTCCCTCTGCAGGTGATGGAGTTTTACTGCGAGTCGTGTGAGACAGCCATGTGTTTGGACTGCACAGAGGGAGAGCACCGGGAGCATGTGACTGTTCCTCTGCGGGATGTCGTAGAGCAGCACAAGGCTGCGCTGAAGACACAGTTGGATGCCATTCACAGCAGGTCTGAACTTATATTTCAAAAGATTTCCTTCACATCAGGTGATTTGGAGATTGTGCATTCGGCCTAGATTTGGCACCTGCTTTTACAGATAACTTGTTCCATCCCGTTCTTTTTAAACAGTTCACAGATTGGGGCTAATTCTTTTCACATTGATAAGTTTTCGGATTCAATGTAATGCCATAGTCCTTGTAAATGTGTATCTTACTTATCCTGTTTGACCTTTTTTGCCCCTTTTTGTCTTTCATTCAGGCTCCCTCAGCTAACGGCAGCTATAGATCTGGTAAGTGAGATCTCTCGCCAGCTGAATGAAAGGAAGGCTGAGGCTGTAGCAGAGATCACTTGTACATTTGAAGAGCTAGAGCGGGCGCTGCATCAGCGGAAGACGGCGCTCATCACAGACCTGGAGAACATCTGCAGCGCCAAACAGAAGGTTAGCAATATCATACATGTTCAACTCAATTTTTTTCTCATACATATTAGCAGGTTTGATGTCATATGTCATCAAACATCTCTAGTTATATGTCTCCAAGTCTTGTCACACTTTGGTCAGGTAACTATAACTTTGACTTTTCCACTTTTCCTCTCCTCCTCTTGTTCTTTGATGTCACTGCACCTCAAAAACAGGTACTGCAGGCTCAGCTCTCATCACTCCTGCAAGGAAAAGATCACATCCAGAGCAGCTGCAGCTTTACAGAACAGGCTCTCAGCCATGGGAGCGCTACAGAGGTGGGCTTGCAGGTTCTAACTGCTAACAAGTTAACAAACACGTTACATTACATGTGAAAACAGCTAGTACATGTGTCTAAGTAGTGTAGCAGGTTTGCAAGAATAATTGAATGTTTTGTGCAAAAAAAGAATTAGACTGACAATGTTATACGTGGTTTGTGGGTACAGGTGCTGCTGGTTCAGAAGCAGATGAGTGAGCGGGTTACAGCACTGGCAAGACATGACTTTCCGGAGAGACCACATCAGAACGCACACCTGGACTGTCAGGTATATATTGTTGTCTATCTGGATTTTATGATTCTCTACACATGCAAAGGCTTTGGTTCTTTTCCATCAAATGGAAGCAACAATGAAATTTATGCCATGGGTATGATTTTAAATGTTGTGTGGGTTTCCTAGGTGGAGACTGAGGGTCTGCGACGCTCCATCCAGAACTTGGGTGTTCTCCTCACCACAGCTGCCGTGGCTCATACCTCTGTCGCCACAGGAGAAGGCCTCCGCCACGCAGCAACTGGGCAGCACCACACAATTACTGTGACAACAAAAGACAAAGTAGAGTCTTCATATTTTCCATTTATAACAAGTATCGAGTTTGTTAAAGGTAGCCTCTGCTGGATTTCCCCATGTTGTGCTTACAATCAGTAAAAAAAATTCCTGCAGACCCTACCTTTAATGCTAGTTTTACACACTTAAGTGACACTTGACAGCTTTTTTTTTTCAGTCAGTGTCACATCTCACATCATTTCCCATATTATTTACCATAAGTGATCAATTGTTTTATGATTGTCTCTCTGATCAGAAATTAGCAGGGATGACTGTGTTGTCACAAATCTGTTAGTGAGTGCTGTCTCTAAGGCTAAACAGTGTGTGTACTGCTTGAACAACAACAACAGAGCTTTTTTACTCTGATAGTGAACCAGTGACCTCTGTTTGCAGGATGGCGATTTGGTACGGACAGGTAACGCTGTTTTAAAAGCAGAGATAATGTCTGCAGACGGAAGCCGCGCTGCAGAGACAGAGATAACGGACAACAAAAACGGCACGTATGAGGTGGGCTACACGTTACGCTCTGAAGGAGAGTACTCCTTCTCTCTGCTGCTGTACGGCCAACCGGTACGCGGCAGTCCGTTCCGTCTGCGGGCTGTTAAACCCTCAGATGTGCCACAGTCTCCTGATGATGTGAAGAGGAGGGTGAAGTCTCCAAGCGGAACTGGGGGCCACATAAGGCAGAAAGCAGTGCGGCGACCTTCCAGTATGTACAGCACTACCAAGAAAAAAGAGAACCCCATAGAAGATGAACTCATCTATAGAATGGGTAAGACAGATCCATGTGGAGATACTGTAACTTTAAAACTTTGACCTTGTTTAAGACAATCCTTTTACTGCAAACTGGAGTTATGTCTCAGCACCGCATCATTTCTCATAGTTGCACAACAGGGTGAAAGTGAACTTACTGTGACCTGATAAGGGACTTGACATTAAGAAAACAAATTGATTTCACAAGCAACAATATGATATCTAAAGATTGAATACAGAAAATGAATATTGATACTGTGAAATTAGAACAAAGACAATTTGGTGGCTACGTACTTCCATTAAAACATGAATTTTGAAGCCTGGGTGCCAGAGTGTCCCTGCCACGCAAAGATTATGCAACTCTCACAAAGAAACCAAGCTACAGCATTCACAGTTGGAAAGATTCCCTATCAGAAGCAGGTCTGTCAAGTCTTTGCTATTTTGGTTTTTGAGCTGTACATGAGCCCAAACCTGCACATGCCTGGAAGGTAGAATACCAAGCTCAAAACTTGAACTTTGGCTTGAAAAATAAACAGTAGAAGCAATTTTGAGTACAAAACCTTTAATCCCAGCAGCAACCTACCAAAAAAAAATGTATAACACATCAAAGTGAAAGACAAGATTAAACAAATAGAAGATTGAGCCATCACAATGTTCGATGAATGAGTGTGTGTGTGTGGTTTTTTGTTTTGCCAGGTACACGGGGTAGAGAAAAGGGGGAGTTCACAAACCTGCAGGGAATCTCGGCCACTAGCAACGGCAGAGTGGTCGTGGCTGACAGTAACAACCAGTGCATACAGGTGAGACACACGGGGCTAAATGTGTCAGTGCACCCATGGGTGTCATGTATTCACAGAGAAAAAGAAAACAGTGGCTGGGATCACGAAAGTGAATTTCACTCTAGGTTTTCCTACTGGTACCAATTACAGGTTTTCTCCAATGATGGCCAGTTCAAGATGCGTTTTGGAGTCAGAGGTCGTTCTCCAGGGCAGCTGCAAAGACCGACAGGTGTCACTGTGGACATGAATGGTGATATTGTGGTGGCTGACTATGACAATCGATGGGTCAGCATCTTTTCCTCTGATGGAAAGTTTAAAGTGAGGTTGGAAGAATGTCTTTTATGATTTTTCGCACCTCTAGAATCTTTGCTTTATAGCTAAATCTCTCTTTGTATTTCTCCCTCACAGAATAAGATCGGAGCAGGCCGGCTCATGGGTCCTAAAGGTGTGGCTGTGGATAAGAATGGTCATATCATCATTGTGGACAACAAGGCCTGCTGTGTCTTCATCTTTCAATCCAATGGGAAGTTGGTGACTAAGTTTGGAGGCAGGGGGACGTCTGACAGACAGTTTGCAGGTAGGATGGAGGCTTTGATGTGTAACAACAACAAACAGAGGCAGACAGGGAGCCATCTGTATCTGTGATGCAGTCTGCCAGTCAGCCATGTAAACTCAATGACTAATGTTTGTGCAGTTTGAAATGAAGACAGGGAAGGGAAGCAACATGCAGAGGAATTACCTCTACACAACTATATACAGTAAATGAACTCTAAGGTGAGAGATGAGGAAGGGCAGATCACAATCAATCAGAACATCATATGATGTTTACATTTTTACTGTGCATGCTGAATGAGTAGACACTGTGTTTAGCAAACGGAAGGATACTAAAGCACAGGGGCCTCAGGGTGTTTTACTTGGGATCCCGTTTGAAGTAATAATTCAAATGCGCCGTCAGTAGGTCAATGAAATGACAACAAAAACCACAAAGATCTACAAAATGCTAAGTGAATAGAATGTTTTAAAACAAAAACCAATGACAACAACGCTAAAGAAACAAATATCTACAACGAGACACATGGGTTAAAAAGAGACAAACAGCTTCAGGGAAAAGTGACTTCAAAGAGCAAAAAAAGAATTCAAAGAGACAAAAATGATTGTAAGAGACACAAATGACCTGAGAGTCACTGACTACTTCAAAGAGACACTAACAACCTCTGAGTCCTAAATGATACTCAAAGACACCAACAGCCTCGAACACATGCAGACACACACACACAAAATCATCAAAAAGACCCAAACAATACAAAATCTACTCTGGTGATAATTTGGAGAATAGACCACAAAGAGACAACCAACAAACACAAAGAAGCAAAGATATTCATCCAATAACTGAAGAGATAGGTTCAACAAACACTGAATGACATGGAAATCCACAGCAACTGAGAGGATTTGAAAATGTCTATGAACCCAATTTTTTTATCTTGTTCCTCTGATGTGAAAATATGAGGAACTTTCTGAACTGAAGATGTTATTTTGTGGTACCATTGTCCAACTTTCTGTTTACTCTCTGTTTCCACTTTCAGTTTCAGAAAAAAAATACAGTGACTGCCTTTGTTTCCATTCTCTTAACCAAAACAGATTGATGCATCACACCACTTTTGCTTTGTTTTCAAATGTAGGACTGTACATATCTGCAGTCAGAGCCTCAGGCAATGCTATGACCCCCCGCTGCTCTCCCCTCTTCAAACTATGCCTGCGCTGACCACCCATCTCTATTTCTTCTTTGCTTATCCTTCACCTCTGACCACCAATTTTTCTTACTTTATGTTCTTCCTCCTGTTTTTTTCAATCCAGAAAAACTTGGCCCAAACTTTAATAAAACTGGCTCAGTTTTCAGTAAGTACTAAGTGTGGCCTTGCTGCAACCTTAATCCCACAGTGCAGTGACCCCTCCCCATGTCTAACCCAGCTCCTTGTCTGACCCCCCTTAGAACTTCAATTGTGGATGAATTGTTGGATCACGGTGTACAATAATCATCACAGATACAAGTCCATGCACATTGTAATGATCCCTCTCTATTACAATAATGAACCTTTTGTCACATGCATCGTGTAGTGTGTGTTTATTGCTTTGAAAAGATCAATGTGGATGATTTTATTGCTCCAACTTTATTTTGATGAAACAAGCGGATTATTCTTGTTTGCTACGAGACAATCAGTGGTACAATCAGAGCTACAGAGATCATTGGATAAGAGTGGATAAACATCTGATTCATTAACCGTAATCACCCATTTCAGATAAACCATCTGTGTAAATAGTTGTATCAGATATGGCCAAGTAGTTTCCTGAATTCATTTCACTGTATTTTGAGTTTTGAATTCTATTTGAATCTTTTTGTAGACAGAAGAAAAATGACACCTCAAGTTAAAGCATCTACTGTGATGAATGGAAAGAAAAAAAAGAAAAAAATTACTTCAAATAACATCAACAAATCAACAGATTCATTTGTACATGCTGATTTTAGTTCAAATACTCCAATTAATTTTCAAAGTTAACTAGAATTAGTAAGGACAGAGCAAATCAAAAGAACTAATTCCAATAACTGTAAATGTGAAAATAACCCCTCTTTGTCCTCTTGCAGGTCCACACTTTGTGGCAGTGAACAACAAGAATGAAATTATTGTGACAGATTTCCACAATCACTCAGTAAAGGTAAGATGTGGTTTAAGATAATGTATTCATTGACTGTTCATTGTCACAATACAATTGAACATGTTTGTATTCACTGTTTGTCACAGGTGTACAGTGCAGATGGAGAGTTCTTGTTTAAATTTGGGTCTCACGGGGAAGGCAACGGACAGTTCAATGCTCCTACTGGTGTGGCTGTGGATGCAAATGGAAACATCATTGTGGCTGACTGGGGAAACAGCAGAATACAGGTGATAAAAAGTCCAAAGGAAAACATTTCTAATAAAGCTTCTATAAGAAACTTCTGTGTATATATACTTCTGGTGTATTCATTTTGGTGCCCCATGATGGCCAAGTAAGATGATTTTTATCCGTACTGATCTTATATGTTAAGTAAATAAACTAACCCCACAATAGGAAGATATGATGTGCAAAAATAAACAAATGGCAGTCTCACTGATCCACCAAAAGAATTATTCACTTTTATGAGTCATAAAGCAGCAGAAGTATTTGTTATAAGTCAGTTCATTTTTATTTAACCTCATCACAAGAGCTTTAACTGTCATTACCTACAAATAAGTGTCAGAGAATTACCTTTTTAAATTTACAGTTTTGATCACCTTGAAGGCTATTTTAATGTCACCACCTCTATTTTTTTCCTATTTCAGGTGTTCGACAGCACAGGCTCCTTCTTATCTTACATCAACACATCAGCAGACCCTCTGTACGGCCCCCAGGGCCTCGCCCTCACCTCAGATGGACATGTGGCTGTTGCTGACTCTGGCAACCATTGCTTTAAGGTTTACAGATACCTGCAGTAGACATTATGAAGACCACACTGACACAGCTCCTGATTATACAGGTTAAAATCAAGCATTGCTTGTGGACATAGAGTTGGGACATGCCTGCACATTAACACTGGCCCCAGGTTTCATGAATGCATTTCCTTTTCATGTGGTTGATAATTAAAAAAAGAAAACAGCATAAAAATGTCTTTCCATGAAAAAAAAGTAGAACTGCAACATTTTTTCTGTGACAGTTTTGTTAGTGTTTTTTTTTTCACTGGTATCAGAGCATTGTGAAGTCTGAGGCCAATTTCCCACAGGGACACTGAAGTTCAACCCTAAAATTTAAGTGTGATAAAATTCTTGTAAAAAGAAAGAAAGCTCATCAATTTTATCAGTTCCTTCTTTGATTGTAAAAATCTAGAGAAATTGTTCTGAGGAACAAATGATAAAGTAAATTCACTGGAAATATTTATGTCTGATAAGTTATGGTCTGTCAGTGTTACTTCTTTGATGCTTGAGTGTTTTAAACCAAATCCCCAAAGGGATAACATGAACTGGAAATGTACTCCTGAATCTGGGTGTTTTAGCTCTATTTCTCAACTTGTTGGACCTCACCAGTACATAGCTTTCTAGTATGAAGTTGGTGCAATTTTTTGGAGGCAATACAGATGAGCACTTCCCCCATCAACTTGCTCACACAGCGGCACACCGAACCAGAATTCTACTTCATTTCCTGCCGAGAACACCATTGTGACTGAACAATGCTCAGGCGTCTCCTTGAACACTGTTGCATGCCATCGTGCTCCTAAAAATATGTCACTGCCTTCAAACACAACATGCAGACAGGAATGTGTTGTTTAGAGAACTGATTTCTTACTCATTCTGCACCTTATCAGGATACCTGAACATGGATATGGATTTGCTTATCTTTTCAGTTTTAGTGTATGCAAGCTTTCTGTTTCAATACCCAAAGACAAGCATTAAAAGCACAACAGTAAACTGAACAAGGTTTTTGAATGCTTCATAACCAGCTCCTTTTGGCTTGTCTTTTACTTCTATTAACCAAAACAAGCCCCTTCTAGTTCTTGCACTTTTGTGTATGATATCTACAACCTGCTGTAGTTGTACATATACATATTTAGGTGTATATATGGATTTGGTGTCCATGTTATTCACTATATAGCCTACTTATCAAGGGTTTCAACACTGGAATATATACTATTACATTAGAAGGTCATGACAAGTAGCAGCCAACAAGAATGACATCAATGGAACAAAATTTGTATGCGCATTAATTGCTGTGTTTTTATTTTATCAAAGGACTTAATTTATTTTTTATTTTATTTTCTACATAATTTGTTCTACAAATTATTTTTCTAATTGGTGCATTTTTGCCAAACATTATTGTACATAGGCCTTGTGACTTGTAGCACTGAAAGCTGTTCTCTCTTTTGCCCTTTCCCCCAAAGCTCACATCTGGTTTAAAACAGCAACTTTTTCCATTCTGCCAAAAACCGTATCATCGTAAGTTGTTGTTGAACATTGCACAAAAACACAAATATTCAAAGAGTTATATTGTTTGCAAGAGTAATATATGCTTCTGTGTATAGTTATCATTTAACATAATCAGAAAGTGTACTGCATATTACAATCATATTCTTCTTGTAGCTGACGAGCACCTTTATCATGAGAGGTTTTGTTTTCATTTTCTTTGTAGTTCAGTGTTTGGAAGGTTTTCTGTGGAGGAGCACAACACCAGCTAACATGCAGTGACACAGACTCTGTTACCTGTGTTTTATGATTAAATTGTTGTTTCCTGACAATTAATCTCTAATGCGTTTTGTCCTCCCTATCTACCTTTCCGTCTTATCAGGAAAGACAAATTAGGTTCTCATCTTCCTCCATTCAGTGTTACTGTTTTTATGTCTGTTTCACCTGTACTTGACTCCCTCATGTCTGTGTGAAATAAAGGAAGCACATAAAAATGAAACACTGCATCAATCATCATGTGTAGCCTGCTGTAAACTGCAAGAGGCCAGTCTAACAAAACCTAATTACTGCATTCATGTAATCATGGCAAAGGTATAATTGTAAATATTAAAGGATTACACTACGAACTGATGTGCAAATGGTCTGTATTTTGAAAATAGACTTTCAATAAATTACCCTTCAGGCAAGTTTAACTGATGAACTTCTGTCGAACTTGTTACTTTAAAGCCTCCTCCTGCATCCTGGCAGCAGTGAAACAGTTAAATAAACTCGTAACTTGTTCTGTAAAACACCGGACTGTACATTCATACTGTTAACTAACGGGAAGTACTCTCTATTATGTTGCATTACAGTGGCACTTATTTTCAGATGTATTTGTCATTTATTTTGGAAATCAAGTATGCAGAGTCTGGAGGAAGAGTAGGGAGGCACAGAATTCCATTTACGTTAAGTCTAGTGTAAAGTTTCCATAGTCACTGATGGGTTGGGGTGCCATGGCGAATTTATTGTGTGCAGAGTCAATGCAGCTGTCTACCTGAGACCTTAGAGCACTTCATGCTTACAGCAGATGACAAGCTTTATAGCTTCTGAATTCCTCCCCCAGCAGGACTTTGCATCTTCCATCTCAGTTGTTTGTAGACCACATAACTGCGCTTGGATGGCCAAGTAATCCACCTGACCTGACCTGACCCAAACACCTGGTAGAAAGTGCTGATGAGTTGAAGGCTGCTACCAAAGCAGCCAGAGCCACAGCGCCATTCACTGCTTTGACGCAGTAATTCATGGCCCCACCATGGTTTAGTGTAAATATAGATACTTTTCAAAAGTTGGGCTTTTCTGTATTCATTCATTACATGTCAAGATGCTGGATTTCTGTTCTCCTTGAGCTATTTAAATTAAGACGATAACAAAAGGTCTGGTAAATTTCACTTCAAATGTGAGGATTATTACAAATATAAAGAATGAGCATTTTTACATGTACTTGTATAAACTAAGTCAGTTATAGGGCTGAACAATTAATCACAAATTAGATTCAATCACGATATGGCTTACTGCAATAGTCTCATAGTAGACAGTGCAATATATCTTTAACCACAAATGTGTCAGAATACCAGATAAAAACATTTGCAGTTGAGGTTTGCAGCATTAAACTCAACCCTGCTCAACCACAGAGCCACGCTTTTTAAAAGACATAATCTAAGTGGTGAAAAGTGGCAAAAGCAGCAAAAGGTATCCATAGAAATGTTCTCGTGGCAAAAAAATGGTCAAAAGCAGCAAAAATGGGTGAAACAGGGCAAAAATTGAGAGAAACTTGAGAAACGGTCAAAAAGTTTTCAGGGCACTGACATTTCTATTTGTAATATCTTTCTTATTGATCTTCCATGATATTCTTATTTTATGAGACACAAAATCCTGGATTTTCATTATCTGTAAGCCATAATCATCAACATTTCAAGAAAAAAAGGCTTACAATAATTCACTATTAGTCTTTATGATATCTAGGTTTCACTTTCTGTAATGAGTGACCAAAAATCTTTCCATGATATTCTTATTTTTTGGACAAAAATCCTTCTTTTCTCCTTCATGTCTGTTTTTCTTTTTCAAAAGGAGAATGATAAAAAAATATTCCCTCCAATATAGAAATTGATATCAAGAACACGTCAGGTGGGGAACCCAAAAATAATAGCAAAATAAATCCAATTGCAATATAGGGAAAAAATAATCGGGATTGGACTATTTTTGAAAATCATTCAGCCCTAATAAGTTATGTTTGACTAAAGTTCAAACAGGACCAACATATAGTTTTATCTCCTGTTTTGAGGAGTACTGTTGCCATGGATACCATGTTTATCTCTTCAGTGTATTTCATTCATGTTAAGATGTTTGTATCACACCACAGTCTGGTCGGCTATTAAGATGTCCCTTTTAAAAATGACATCTCTGCCAAGCTGCAGAATTAAAAAAAAAGGTTACCAATGAGTCATGATCACTGAAGCAGGAGGAGGAGGAGGAGGAGGAGAAGTGAGCGAGCAGTTTTCTCACCTCCTCCTCAAATGTTCTAGCTGGATGAAAAGTGAGTCAGACACTAAACTGTCTTATTAGGATGTTAAATTAGGCACTGAACCCACAAACAGGGTGCAACAGGCCTATCGAGAAAAACCCATTGCCTGGTCCCCTGGCATTTCTGACAAGTTTAGGATTTAAGGGGCCTTTGAAAGATACACATACCTCAGCTCTAAATGTAAAAGATATAAGAAAATACTTGTAATGCTAAAAGTTGATGTCAAATATAAAGATAAGGTGTCGCAGTGAAATACAGGGGGAAAAAGTGTACAAAGTAGGGATATAAACGAAATGCTTTTCCTCTTTTAATCTCATCTTAAGACAGAGAAACACTAAGCATATTTAGAGCAGATGAAGAATCACAAAGTGGGACTACCAAGATTTCTTTTTCTTTTTTCTTTTTTTTTGGTTACATTGTCAAGACAGCCAAAAAACAGCAAAGCTTAACCAGAATAAAAGCCAGCAAAAATTAAGCTTGATAAAAAAAAATTACAGAAAAGAAATCTGTGGCAGTAAAATGGAAAACACATGTCAGTGAGGTTTCACATCTTAAGCCTGACATGAGAGCACACTTTGGACCTCTGAAAGTGACCTGAAAAGGATCAGTTTGGGATTAACCTTAGAGATGACCCGTATCCAATCATGTCACTTTCAAATAATGTGATTAAATATTCTTTCCTCTCTCCTCAGTGAGACCACTTGAGTCAAAACAACAAGTCCAAGGACTGAAAAAATGTAGAGAGGCATGTACTTTCACAATCAGGATCAAATAAAGCCACATTAAAAGGCAGAAAATTAAAATGACAATTGACTGGATAATATTACGACACCAAGACCAACAGTCAGTAGCTTATAATAAAATGCAGGATTAATAAAAAAATCTGAACAAAAATGATCTAAACAAAGCAGTCTTCTTGCTGTTCAGTGAAATCCATAACAAGGCTCATTACTGTTTGGTCAAAAGATTAACCCCCGGAAGTTTCAACATGTCAAGCATTTGACCCATCACTTATCACATAAAACAAGCAGCACAATGTGAAGCAATAAGTAGAACAATGTCCAAATGTCAACAATGTGTATAAAACAAGATGAGTACAAACAACTTAAAAAAGCTGACGTTAACATCCACAAAACAAACCTATCCTGGAAGTTTTATCAACGTCTGAGAGCTGAGATCCTGGAACAGGACAAATCTGAGTTATTGACTTCATCAGCACAGACTGTCTGTGCAGCAACAGGGATCCTACTGGTCAATGTGATTACACTGCAACAGCATCCTGCCAGCTGAAAACTGAGTTCAGATACTGTTGAGCTGTTTCTAATTGTGTAAGAGCCGTGTACCCTCATAGTAAAACTTCATAAAACCCTGCAGACACAGTGATAAAGACAGCAAAAGCACCTCTCCAACCCCTCAGCCACTGCAGCCAGGGGTGTAATCCTACAGTGTGTGTCAAGGAGAAAAGATACCAAGTTTTAACTTCAAAGTATGAGTCACAAAAAGTTCATCCTTCACAATGCCAACTGTTTTATCCACAAGAACCAACAAGTAACAGCTCAAATGTATACAGTACATAACTAAGAGAGTCAACTCTGGCCTGATAGGTGAAATAAAACCTTGCTAGGAGGAAATCTGGAAAGCATACAAGAGTGAACTACATTTAAAAAGCTGTCTCAGTAATAGTGGCATATCTGCAGCCTGCTGCCAGGATCATTTTTCCCTGGACTGAAGAAAGGATAGACTGGCTCTTCAAAGCAGGTGTCAAACATGTACAGTCTCTTCATGGTGACAGCATCATAGAAACTGAGGCGTCCGTTGTCGTAGTCCAGGTACACGCCCACCCGAGGAGAGTTCCAGTAATCAGCGACGGGGATGCGCCCGTCCTCTCCATTAGCGTACAGCCGGTCCTGCAGGCATAGGCTCCAGTATCCTGCAGATGGGGTGAGACTGACGAAGCCCTTCCTGTTGCTGCACTCAGTGGTGACTCCAAGGTACCACACGCCTTTGTCCCTCACGTCCACCTCCCAGTAGTGCTGGCCGCTGGCGTACTGGGCTGTGGCGAGGACGCCGCAGAAACGAGTGAAGCGGGCTGGAAGGTCTGGCTCCTGGTTACGGACACGTCCCTCCTCAACTTTTGTGTCAAAGTCTGAGATGAGCAGGTTAAGATGAGCAGTGTCTGGGTCCAGGGTGAGGTTCTGAGGCACTGCACAGAGAGACAGAGAGATTAAATAGCAGGCTGAAACAGGCCGTTGCTTTGAGACATTATGAACATTCAAAGATAAATGACCAACTGAACAAAATGGGTAACTTGCTCTTGTATAGCATGCAACGACTTATAGTTTGCAAATCTGTAAGGCAGTTTCGGTCAAATTTATTTACAATTTGTAGTACTAGAAGTTTTCTTTCTTTGAACATACAAATGGCAAGAACAGAATCCCACAACAGTGCACTCACTTGTATGAAGCACATGCATCATTTTCTTCCACATGATGAGCTGGAAGGGCCCTGAGAAGTCAGTAAATTCAGTTGGACAATTTACTGGGTCAAGCGATGTGAAAGACTTGCAGTGGATAACTCTGTGGGGAAGAAATGTGGAAAGCACAAATTTTAGAAAAAAATATCAAGTCACTAGAAGGCTTTTTTTTAATAGCAAACTGCAGTTAACTTACTCATTGAATGTCTCTGCCAGGCTCTGTTCAAAGAAAAAAAAAAGAGCATAATTAATAACACTTCATCCCATGACTGCACAGTTTATGCATATTCATTAAAGTTAGGATTTTACTGCTTCATTTGTTCACTTATTCATGAATGTCAGACAACTGTAAGAATCTTGCAGTTATTTTGACTTTAAAAGTTCACCCACTTCTGAATCATATGCTGGACACATTAAACTGACCTCAAAGCTACTTTTTCCACTGATGTGGCTGTGGATAGTGGTTATAGCTTTGTCCACAGCTGCTGTCTCTTCCTCCACAATCTTCAGATTTTCATCTATGACAGCCATAGTGGCCACCTCTTCTGCATCCAAGCTCTCTAGCAGGGAGTCTCTCTCATCCAGCAAGAACTGGACTAGGGCACCGACATCTGCCTCGATCTTCTCCTTCAGTCTCTGCTTCTTCAACTAGAAGACAAAAATAAACAGGATAACATCATGGTGAAAAGTGTAAGTCTAACTTAAAAAAGTACCAAAATCAAGCTTAACTTGGCAAATAAGTTCACGAACACATTAGTGATTTAAAAAAAAAAAAAAGGGACTACTACATACCCTCACTTCATTTCTCGTGCGCTCGTCAGCTGTCATAACTTTTACACACTGAGACTTCTGCCAGTTGAGCTCCATTAGTCTCAGTTTCAACTCCATCTGTAACAAGAAACAAGACAATGAATTATGACATCCCACATTACATTAGACCTCTGTGGCAAAGGCTGTTTTCTGTCTCTCTCTTTGATTGGCCATGCACAGCAAACACAAAGTCTGGACTCACCTTCATGTCATTCACAACTTCTGGCACTGGTGCTACTTCATGGTGTCTAGAATAAAATACAATAAAAAATAAAGCAATAAAATAAGCAGTGTGTTTTAAAGAGCAGTTTGTCCCACTGACCTCAGACTACAATCAGCCTTGAGGATTCACAAACTGTGCCTCTATGAAGGTCACACTGAAAACATCATTGCCTCTTCAAGGCAAAAGTCATTGAAAATTCTCCTGAATGCATTTTAAAACACTAAAGTAGCAGTGCCCACAAGATGAACTTTCGCAAACTGTAGCTTTGTATATAAGAAAATATCTCTCGGCATCAAGTCTCTAACTTCCATTTATGCTAAAGAGGTGCAACGAAACTCTCCATGCGCCCTGTTGCTTAGCAATGAATTAACCCTTGAGAATAATTCAAAAGCCCTGGCATTTGCTACGGCTCTTAAATTTTTTGAGCGTTTCTGTGTTTGGAAATTAAATGTCCTCTATTAGGGCTGGGTAATAAATCACAAATGAGAATAAATCGTGATATGGCCTTCTGCAGTATTCCATTTGCAGAGTGCAATATTCTTTTTAAACCTTAAATGTGTCAGAATGCCAGAAAACACATTTTTTTGCCGTGTTACTCAACCCTACCCAACCAAAGAGCCAAATTGTTGAAATATACCTTGGCAAGAGAAACAATCCAAGAGGTGAAAAGTGGAAAAAACGTCAAGAAAAGTGACTAAGATGGGCAAAAAGCAGCATGGGTTGTTGTGCAGCAATCAATGTCAGCGTTCACTTCCAGAAACATGTTTGTTTCAGTACACATAAGATGGAGAACCCAAAAATTTGCAAATCGTTCAGCCCTATCTTCTGTTCTGAAAAACAAAACTACTTGGTCCTCACTAGGTCCTTTTTTATCTACTTCTTTATCCAGTCATTAAAAGCCAAATGCCTGCCTGACGATTTAAAGGAATGTGGTCAAGGACATGTTTTTATTCCTCTGAGCACTGATAAAGTAAAAAAAAGTTGAGAATGATAAGTGTTTCAAATTTTCTTACTGCACTCACTTCACCATAGCAGACTAAGTGATAGTTCAAAAAAGAAAAAAGCTTACAATTTGAGCTTTTTAATTTCACATTATTTCCAATAAACAAAGGTAGAAATTGACCAATATTGGTTTTTCAGGGCCAATATGATTATTGGTAGTGAAAAGGCCAATAAACTGATGTTTGGAGTTGGTATTCATTTGCGCTCAAGGTGAAAGCACTGGTGTCAAAATGTTAAATAATACAAACTCCAACTTAAATTTTAAACTTAAATTTGTTGAAATGCCTTTAGGGATTTTATATTATGTTATTGAAGGGACTGTGAGTGGTTTTTAAATGACATTGAAAGCTCTCATCTCATGATACATGCCTGATTGTGATACATAACTTAAAATGGGATTATCAGCACCAAAACACATCATTTCTGGATACTTCGTCTCATCGGCCATCGGTCATTGGAATAAACTAAAGGCTGATGATGTTATATGTCAAAGTGTAAATATCAGCACTGATAATCAGCGAATAATAAGTCCATCCCTTATCAAAAGTCTATCTGCTCCACTTACAAGGTTTGTAGTTGAAGACAACAGTATTGGATTCCCTGAAGTGAAGATGGTGCAGTCCAAAACAAAGCACATTTGGTAGCCAAAACATGTTTTATTGTTAAAATTGTATCCTTTTTTTAACTTACCACGTCCACAAATGCATGTCACATCTACAAACAAAAAAGAACATCATGTTCTTCTTTTTAGCAGAAGGTGACATTGGTAAGAAGACAACCTACCTATGGGCTCTAGATTCCCTGCAGACAACACAGATGGGCCTCTTATCAGTCTGGCAGTACAATTTCAGCTCTTCGCCATGTTGTTCACAATTTCCGTCTACTTTCACGGGCTTAGATGGAGGAGGACACGAGCCAAGACAGTCCAGATCATCCAGTTTGGACACCAGGTTCTGCACCAGGTAATTTTTGGTGAAAGTCCTCTTGTTGAACACCTGAAATATCAAAGGCAACAACCTATTAATACACGCAGAAATCTGTTTCGGTTAGGTTCAGAGTCTATAGTAATTTGTGGGTCAACTTCTTCTGCATTACAACCAAAGACTTTCAGGTATCACACGTCAGTCGATACTTACTAACAATCGTGCTTCATGATAATTCAACGTTAGCTACACGAGCTTCATTCAGCTATCATAGCAACGGTGGCCACGATATGCACTGCGCAGCTAATGTTGTTTTTCAAAGAGCAATCATCAACCATATCCTCCTTATTTGCTAATAATCACTGTGTTTTGAAGTCGGAGTTTTTGCTGTCACATTGGATTTTGGGGAACTAAAAAAACTCGGTCACAAATGTTTTCCTTACCGTGCGACACTGAGGGCACTGATACCCGTAGTCTCCGCCATTTTCATCCCAGTGCATGCAGATACAAAACCGGCAAAAATTGTGTCCGCATTTCAAAATGACAGGGTCTTTGAAGAAGTCCAAACAAATGGCACACGTGAGCTCTTTTCTCAGGTCGTCTCCAGCTGCTCCAGCTGTAGCCATGTTCACACGCCAGCACAACAGTGCCACTGCAGGAAGTGAAGGGAGGGCAGCGCGCACATTTGTGCTGCGTCATCTTCTCTCTCAGCCAATCAGAATCCTCCCCCGCTCCCTCTAATCTCAGGTCCAGAGTCTGATCAAGGTAAGAAAGAAAGCGAAATGTAATCACACTTTTATTTTGGTGTAGTTACAGATGTCAATCAAAACAAGCTTTATTTCATTGTCTGTTTAAAGTACATTCCTCTCTTGAAAACCAACCAATGTGAGAATTTTTGCTAATTATCTGAGGAACATGCACTGCCTGGCTAAAAAAAGCCATCACCAAAATAAAAGGTTCTCACACTTAAGTATTTGGTTGGACCATCTTTAGCTTTGATTACAGCTCACACATTTGCTGTGGAATTGTTTGATAAGCTTAGATAAGCAACCCCAGATCATAGCACTGCCCCCACAGGCTTGTACAGCAGGCACTCTGCATGATGGGTGCATCACTTCACTTGCCTCTCACCTTACCCTGATGCGCCCGTCACTCTGGAACAGGATAAATCTGGACTCCTCAGACTGCATGACCTTTTCCCATTCTTCCAGAGTCAAATGATGCCCCCTGGCAAACGGAAGCCTTTTCTTTTGGTTAACGTTACTAATTTGTGGTTTGCTTAAGGCTACACAGCTGTTCAATCCCTTGAGTTCCCTTTGCATTGTGCATGTGGAAATGCTCTTACTTTCACCATTAAAAATACTTCTGGGTTCTTCTTTTCTTTGATATGATTGAGCCAAACGTTTAAATGATCTCTGATCACAATCATTCAGATTTCTTTCCTAACCACATCTTTTCCTGGAGGACATTGGTTCCCTGCCTTCCTTCAAGTTTTTAATAATGCTTTGGACAGTTCTTAACCCAATTTTAGCAGTTTCTGCAGTTTTTTGAGATGGTTTTTTTCTGGTTGATGTATGCCAATTATTTGACCCTTCTTAAACTGACCAATATCTTTTCCACAACCACATAATGTGTTTTTTGCCATGGTTGTTTTTAAAAATGAGAAGTTACTCACTGCATCAGCTTTTGTGTGTCTGGACACTTTTGTCTTTACAAGTTCAATAGTGATGTTTACATGTCTCCCACCACCATAACAAGAGGACATTTTGAACCTTTCTTGGTGACATGTCAGTGCTCTAGACTCCCTCTAGTTAACTGCTTAGTCTTTTGGCACGTAACCATGGGGCCAGTGCCATCATGGACTGAACTGGAGCTGTTAACTGACACTAATAAGGAAGGATATGGAATGGAGTGAGACTGATGAAGCCCTTGTCCTTTGTGTTTAAGCACCTTAAGGAAGTGCTCCCTGTTTTTATTCTTGCACAGAGCCTTCTGTCAGCATCATTAGCATCAGGTAACTTTTTTCTGATGAGTGTCAAGTATGTGAAGGCTCAAAGCAGTTCATTTCTGACAGACTTTAAACTTAAAGTGCATCTCTACACCCTGGCAAAAATAGAAAAGAAAAACACCAGTAAGCAACAATATTTATTCTTAAATACATATACATAAAAACCCATTCATAAAAAGACATAAACTGAATATCAAGTTTGATTGTTTGTGCTAAAATTGTCAAATACATGGGGTTAACTGGCTGTGGGGAATACATTACATTGCATAGCTTGGCGTGTGAGGAGTGTAATTAAAAAAGTGCATTAATGTCAGATATGGGATTATTTCCATTGTATCAGGGCGTCTCAAAACTTGCAGCAGGGTTTCAACAGACTTTTACTTACATGAACTGTCAAACCCCTGGCTGCGTCACACCTGCCCTGATTGATTCATTACATTAACGCCCCCTGCTAAACTCTGGAAATAATTGTACAGTGATGACTGACAACACTATAATAAGACAACTATCCAGGAACAATGATCGCAGCATGTTGTATATCCATTACAGTGTAAGACAAGGTTTAACAACACATGTAAGTTTTACCAGTGATAACGACGGAATAATGAGACAGCAGATAAATGTAAATGTCGCAAATGTAACATTGGTCACGGTGATGTTCTCATTTTTAAGCAGCTATTTTGTTTGCATCCTTTGTTTGAAAAACATGACTCAGAACACTAAAATCCTACACAGCACTTGTGACAATAGAGCTCATGGGAACATAATGCAAGAAGGAGAAGGGTCAAACCATTGGATATGGATACAGCATTTGCATGTCCACAGCACCACACTGAGTAGCAGAGTAACACAGACATGAAAAGTGGCTCTGCAAAAATTCACCCCAATAGTAAATAGTGTTGCAACACACGGCTCACTTTGTGTACAGCAAATAACTCCTGAGAGTGTCTTTTAACATACAAACTGTAACCAGTGTTATTAAAAAATATATGAAAAATTATGCCCAAAGTTAATAAATTGTATAAATATCACAACAACACAGAAAGACACAGTGAAGCAAGGATGGAAAGCAGTAAGAAACACTGTAACAAAAGCGGTAAAGCAGTCATCACATGACAAAGTAAATAAATGAGCTTACAAAAATGATACAAATACATAATGACAACTGACCCAGCAGCAACATAAATGCTCAATACATCTGTGGAAACATTCCTCATCATATGGTTCAGAAATAAAAGAAAGGCAGAAGTTGGGGATGGTTAAATAAAGCTGGTACATAAACAGGAACTGTAACAGCGGTGTACCTTACAAGAACAATGAGTAGGTTTTGCAAGTTTATCTCACAACCACAAATCAAACAGTGGCATTTTGTGTTTTTTGTTTTGCAGAATACACTGTGTAAGTAAAAATGAATGTTCTCAGGAATACTATGGGAAAGAAAAAGTGCATCCACGAGGCACTTTTTCACCCCAAATAAAAGTTAACCAACCTGTAGCAGCATGTCATGTTTTGTGGTCCACTTATTTAAAGTGAGTCCAATACTTAATCCCCAATGTTGACTTTACTCGTATTACATACATTACCCAGTGGAAATGAATGAACATTAGGTGACATTATAGTCAATACTGGACTCTAACATCAAAATGCAATAACTTGGCTCCTAATATTTGAAAGAAAACAACACAATATGCTGACCCCACTGATAGCAAGTTACAGAAAACGTGGTGTTAATGCTACTCTTTTTTTTATAGTAAACCTGTGTGAAGTTTTCACGGACATTGGAACAGATCACTTCTTCTCAGTATTTATTGAGTAAACTATTCCTTAAAAATATCAATGTTTACATCATCTAGCCTTCTGTGTGTTTTCTCTCTATGAATGGAACCGTCCTGAAGTGTCTAACTGCTCCAGGCACTTGAAAACCAGGGAGCCTGTGATGGAGTTTGTGGCGCTGTTGCAGCTGTCATGGTACATTGTGTAAAAAATCCCCCCACTTACATCATACAAACACACCTAATTACCCATATGCTCAGTCTCAGTTTTTTGGTGTAATGAAAGTAGTTTAATTCCAGTAAAAAAAAATTGAAAATTTTACAAAAGTCCCCTCACATACTCTTCATCCTCTGTCCATCTGTCCTCCCATGTATCCATTCTCAGACCTCTGAGCTGTTGTGGCAGTCTTGCATCCGAACCACTAACATGGGCTCTGTACTCACAGACCCTTTCACCACTTCCTGTACCCCCTCCCTCCAGCCCTCTTTTCCGTCCTTCTGTCGGGATCTCAGCACCAGCACGATGGTGACAACAATGAGGATGGTCAGCAGCAGCCCCACCAGTGCTCCCACCACAGTCACCACACCCTCCTCTTTCTCCTCTGCGTTGAGCTCGCTTGGCTCCAGCCCATTCGCAAATAGCGAGTCAGACCCCCCTGCCCGGCGCTTGGTACGATCCAAAGCAATATGCATGATGTTGGTGCCTCTGTTGTTTTCAGCGCCGATATCCTCCACCACCTCTGGAACTTCATTGCCAACTGACCTCCTGGGGCGATGACCTTTGCTGCCTGATGAGGTCAGAGCGAGATCGTTGCCAGTAGAAACAAAGGAGTGGTACTCGAGGCTGCGTTTTCCAATTCCTCTGTTAGCATTCTCTTTGGAGCGGACTGTGTAGATGGTGTGAATGTACCACTCACGGCCTGCAGCAACCTGGCAAAAAACACAAAGTTATCCATATTAATTTCATAACTCATAGCTTTATTCCAATGAGAAATTCTATTTTTTCCTTTCACATGAATTACACATAATTGGTTCCCAGTTCTTGTTGGGTCTAAAGTATGTACATCTTTCAAAAACAGCTTTCCTTTTCGTAGTCCTTCTAATATCTCATGTATGGAGTCCATTTGAAGTTTATTCATGTTGAATGTGGCTGCAGGTTGAAAATAAAGATGAGTCATAGTCTTTGAGGAATAGTATTATTTTGAATACCTGGAACATGGCTGTGGAGTCCAGCCTGAAGCCATCAGAGCCAGGCTGTCTGACAAGAGACAATGCCGCTGGGTCATCCACTGCTAGCACACTATTGAAACCCACATCACCAAACACACGTGCCTGAGTCTCAGGCTGAGCCTTGTCCTATTAATGGGTGAGATCAGGAGAAAAAAACAGAGAAAGACAGGAACTTGTTTTCACGGTTCACAGTGAAATGTTACTTTGCATAGTTAAATCACAGCAGCAAAAACAATCCACTCACAAGAATCTTGAATCTATAGAGCAGTGACGGGGAGTCAGCCAGGCATCCGAATTCAAATTTGGTGGGGTTGTATTTTGGTACATATCCATCAGCACCAGTGCAGAGGAACACCTTCTCGATGCTACAGAAGAACGAATCACCAAGATTCTGCACAGGGTCCACCATCACACGGCCATAGATTTGATCACCTGAAATACATAGAGAAAACACTCTCAGAGTGAGATTACTAAATTGGCATGCCAATCTGTAGTATGAAATGACAGGAAGAGCTAATATTAGATAGGGTAAGGAAAGTAGTTCAGAGCAATAGATACCCAACAATAGGTCAGGCAAGTTGTAGACCTTTGGAAGTTGATTTGCATAATGTGAATGATAACGCCTCCTCAAAGACAGAAAGTCCATGGAACATGCAGCATTCTTGCATTATGTGAAAGCACCCATTGTAGTTTGTCCTACTTGCTACAAAAAGGAATAACAACACTGCAAAAACTGATATCTTAGCAAGTGTTTATGTCTTGGTTTTAGTAAAAAAAAAGTATTTATAGACTTAATACGAGCCAAATTCACCATGCCAGTCCGTATAGATGAATTATTCAAGTTATATAAGGATGAATATGACTTCTGAATTACTTGATAAAGGAAAAAAATCTGCCAGTATGGTAAGAAAAAATTAATTGTTCAGTTTCCTGTCTTAAGAAATTGTTCTAATTTCAAGAAACTTGACCAGCAAATTTTTCTTACCCCATCGGCAAATTATTTTTACTTGGTACAAGCAAATCAGACATCACTTTTTGGTCTTTTAATGTCTTTAACAAGACATGTCTCTGAATTTGTCGGGCTAATGTTGCTCATATTAAGTATAATACAACAAATTTGACTCAGAATAAAAAAAAATGACACTTGCTTAGATTTCAGTTTTTGCTGTGAGCTTTTTGCATCACTTTTTTTAGATCTAGAACTTCAGAGCTTTGGATGAAGTAGAAGGCACTTACCCTCAGAAAAGGCGACATCACTCTCCTGACCAAAGCCCATGGAGCCATCAGAGAGCCACAGGTCTCTCTTGGACAGAAGGAACATCTGAGTGTTCAAACTGAACTCCACTGCAACTGGGTCACTTACCTAAAGATGGGTAAAATGCAAAACGATAGCTTTATCTTTTTAAAGGAAACTTTTGGACAAACATGCCACTTGACCCCAAAGTTTGAACAAAAATGGTCTTACTTGCTGGAATCTGATGTCTAGATCAAAGGTGATTGGTTCTCGAGGACTGCACACGGGTGGAACAGTGTACTCCATGTTCTGGGCTGTAGTACAAGGGATCAGCTTCACAGTGTATGTCCCAGAGTAGTCTCTCACCTGTACAGAATAGAGAGGACACATACCCAAACATTAGTTCAGTTCTGTTCCTCTGTTCCACAGTCTGAGCTCACAGTTTTACACAGCCGGTGTTTCATGTTGAGTGGCAGGTTACAAACTTATGATACGTGGTCACACTTACAGCGAAGTCTGAGGTGAAAGTCCACTGTTGGACTGGCTGGTTGTAAGTGGGTTCACTCCTCACTAAGCTGAGGTTGAAGGTCAGGCCGGGGTGATCCACGCTCATCACCATGGAGGACATGGAGGTTTCTTGTTAATAGGCATGAAGAGTAAGAGATGGTTGTGGAGTTAGAAAGATGATTGAATAACAGATTAAATGCTGTCCCAAAAATAATTGTTCTCCAGATCTGAAGTGATGGTAAATCTAACAAGATTAGAATGAGCAATCTGCCTCACCTCTTCTAACTCTGCCTCCAGAATGAGACTCCACAAACAGACCCCTGAATCGAGCCTTGGTGCGGAAGTTAACCACCAGACGTCCTTGCTCATTGATGCGCATGCTTGTTGGATACAACGCGCCTGTTGGGAACCAACACAACAGTAAGGATCTAAAAAAAACTCCAAGTCCAGGCACACAAATGGAATGATCTATTGTTTTGCGGTCTCACCCTGGAGTTCGGCCTGTGGGGGGCTGCCGATGCCATCTTTCCACAGAATGGCTGTGTCGTACACAAAAGTAAGGCGCAGCTCTGACTGTAAGTCAAAATGCTGCCAGCCTCCTGTTCCCACAGGAGAGTGAAACACATATGACACGTAGAGAGGCACACGTAGGGTCACATAAGACTGGACCAGGTTCAGCACCTGTGAAGATGATTTAATAAAGAAAGAGGCATTTCTAAATACAAGAAAACACCCAAGGAGCTCAATTAATGAATGATAAGGCTCTCTGTTTCGGTGGTTTGCATTATTTGTGAAACTGCAAGACAGAGTAGCTCAGTGTTTGTTACTACAAAGGTTTTTTCTTTCTGGATTTCTGTTTGACTGTAGGTTGATAATCTATAATAAGTCTGAGAAGATGTGACAGGTTGTTTGGAAACATTCTCCTCCACAAGGTGCTTGAACTCTTTCACTCCTACTCAGTTTTCCTAAGATGAAGAGAAGTGAAACTCTTTGTTTTTTTTGTACATGGGAAACAAAAATACAAAGCAATACATGCTTTTCATGCTTTTGTCTGTCATCTTTTTAAAACATTCAAAAAGTTAATAATTAATGGAACACAGGTATGATGTTGAAGATATAACTGTGATACATACATACTAAAAAAAAAGGAAATTTGATATATCTGATACACAAGGCTGGAATATGGAATACAATTTGCTGCTCCACCCACGTATTCTGTCTGTCATTTCATTTTCTTTAATTAGTGCGTTATCTTAGATGCAGTTCTAAGTGCAAGCCACTGGGTGTCTCTGCTAACCACAACTATATGGACATCTTTGTGACTTCAGCTGTAAGTCTGCACAAATTTGACCAAGCCAGTACTGAAAAGTACTGAAAGTGCACAAGAAAGTCTTTGTTTGACTTCAATTTCAGATTAATTAACAGGCACAAAAATTAGCACAGGGTGAGAAAACAACTGAGGAAAAGGCAGCTGTGGCCCAGCAGTAAAGATGGACGTTGTTCCATTGGTTGATAAGGGGTTTGAACTCAGGTCCATCTGTCCAAGTGTTCCTGGGCCAGACACTAAAACCCCAACGCTTTCTGGTGGCTCGAACATCTGTGTTTGTATGTGGTGTAAAAGGGTGACTGTGACTTGCAGACTAAAGAGAAAAATTATACAAACACAACCCATTTACGATTTACAATGTGTGGTGTTATTTCTGTGATCAACCTTCTTCCTACTTTGCCTATATAAATTTAGCAGCTTCTACACTCATTTTCAGACGGCATTAAAACGCAAATCAGCGATCAGCATCTCCACCAAAGACCTTTAATTCACTGCCATGCAAGTCTCTATAGAGCTGCTGTAAAATCGCTGAATCATGATTCTAATGAGAAATTAAATGGCTACTTGCTGCGAGACAAACCAGCTCAGCCCTTGGGTTTTATAAAGCAATAGTTTTACTTCAACAACCCCCTAAAATAAATTTATACTGACTGGAGCATAATTAAGCTAAAATGTCACAGTGAGCCTTAAAATTGAGATTCATGGTCTTATCTTGTCGGGTTAGTTCAGCCTTTCAATTAGTGCAAGCACTTTCAAAGAAAGGGAAATAGCTCAGCAGTTGTGTAAACCAAAATAAAAGCTGTCGTGAAAATCTAAAATCACTTCCAAAATCTCATGCCTTTGAAAAATTAATCGAGTCTTTTGATCGAAATATTCAATTCTTTCTGTGCTCGGCTAAGCTACAAGGTTATGTCTGCTTCTTTTTGTTGCTTCATTTTTATTCTTTGGAAAAAAATTAGAAAATAAAGCTTAACTGCAAGTGACAGTGTGACAGTGATCTCCCTTATCAAAGTGGACCTGAGGTCTTCAGACGACGGGATGCTTGAGTAACTGTGTATAAGCTATGGCTGGGGACGAGTAAATTAATTTCTTACTTCATCCCATCTCTCTCCCTCACTCTCTCTCAAACACACACACCAGCTCGCACACATGCACACACGCGCTCAGCAGTCTGATCAGCAGCGAAAAGCTCACAGATCAAAGGCTGGAAGAACACAAAGGAGCAGCAGGACATGAGCGAAGGAGCAAAGGGTCTATTTCCTAATCCACAATAACAACAAGAGCAGTGAGAGTGCTGCAGCTCTGTGCGGTACACAACAAACAGCACCAGCCAAATCAGCTGACACTGTGCTACAACGGGATCTAATTGGCAGGTGGCCACGTATGATGTTAAAACTGAACAGCAGTGCCTGACTTTTTCCAGTGAGGTAGTAAATTGTAGCACTGAAGAAAAATGTGGAAAAAACATTCTGCTCTTGATCTCAAAAGGATGTTTATGTACCCAAGCTTTTGAACGAAGTGACTGTCCTTACGTGATTTCACAGATTAATCTGGGCTTTAGAGTTGATGGCAGTGATGTGCATTAAGGGAATGACTGGCAGGAGTTTGGTGTGTAGGTTTGCTGCACCCACACACATACACACACACACAGTCATTCACATGCTATGAAACAGAGCAAGTAAATACACACATACACACAAACACACAGTGAATGAGGCATAAAATAAACCAAACAGATATGCTGGCATTCTGTTGTCAGCTGTAAACAAACTGAATATACACACCGGTGGTTGCACAAACACACACGCACACATAACGGCCGACAATCAACAGGTGAACATACAAACCCGTAGATTGGAATGTACACATTGTTAACACACATACACACACACACACACCTGTCCATCAGTCCCTATGGTGCCTCCACAGTCTGTGAGCAGCTCAGACATGTCGTAGTAGCTGCTGAACTCCCAAAGGCAGGCCTCCAGGTTCAGGTTTCTGTAAAAGCGCAGCGAGCTGTTCCCCCGCAAAGATCCGCTAAACTGGTAGGGTGCTGTGTCTCCCATGCTCTCAGGGTTTCGAGTCGAAGCGGTGATGAAGCCATGACCTGTGGTGACCTCGTTGTAGTCGAGCAGGTTGGAGCAGCGGTGGTTTCCAACCCGTGTCCCATCAGGACTGAGAGTCAGATCAAAGTTCATGAGGGGGCGAGTGGAGATTACCGGAAGCATCCCTGCAGGGCAGAGAAGACACAATATGCTTGAAAATGTATCTAACTACCTTTGATTCAAGAGAGTTAAATATAAAAAAAAACTTACAGGAGTGAAAAGTTAAGAGAAAAGTAGCGATAAGAAAGCAGGGGTGCAACAGAAGGAAATCTGAAGCAGAAGGAAACTGATTAAAAATCAAGAAGAGAATGTTAAGTAGCAGCTCTGCTGGAGGGTTTCTACAGCAGGGTTCGATACAACTCAGCAAGATCTATATTCTGGCTGTCACGCTATTCAGAACGCTCAGATGTGAATATTACACACACTACATTACACCCCACTTCATCTGAGCCCTGCCTCCAGCTCCTACCTACCATCAATGTGCGGCATGGTGACAGTCACTTTGATGAGGTTGGGATGTTTGGGGTCGTCCGCTCCGGTGTAGCGTAGCTTGGCGGAGAAAGGCTCAGCTCCGACTGTCCCCATCTTGCGTGGTTGACACATGCCTGAAAATGACAGAGGCAGAAAGGGACATTTGAAGGACAAACTATGGATAGAAGAAGACACAATGTAAGGCTGTAACTGAGTCTCCAGAAAAGTTAGTGGTGCGATAAATCCACCTTCACTTCTTTTTGCACACTTGTGTTTACTTCTCTTTTCTAAACATCTCTTGTAACCTAAGTGAGCTATAACTGAATGGGGTTGTGATTTCTACTTTACCAAGAGTATCTTGTGACAACCCTGAGAGAGTGTAGCTGAACTTGTGGCTTTCTTCAAAGTGTAGGTGGAGTAAGTGCAGCTAAAATCGTACCATAATAACTGAGAGAGTACATTTTGCTTCTCGTTTAAAAAAAAAAAAGAAAAAAGTAAAGATCATGGTTCGATGGGACTGCTGGAAGCAACAAAATAAAAGCCTTTCTCAAAAACTAAAAAATACGATCTAAGAGTGAGGAGAGGAACAGATATTGATAAGTAATTTATCAGCAGGATAGAGACCTCATTGAGTTGTGTCTGATTTAAAAATGATATGGATAAGAACACTGTGGAAGGATACAGGGGCAACGGTACATTGAAATAGTCCTTGAATCTAATTGTTAATTGTTAAAGGACAGTTTATAAAAGTTTGTATTCCATTGACCCTTTTTTATGTTTTATACGCCATTTTTTGTTGTATTTTGTAGATTTTGCATCGTGTTTCATGTATTGTATTACTTGCTGCCTGACATTAGTTTGTCTTTTTTTCATTTGCACCTAGTTGCTCAGTTGCACATACTTCATATTTGTTGTTTGTTTCTGTAATCCTTGCTCCCTGTTTCTGGTTAAGTTTTAATTCCTGTCTTTGTGTTTCCCTCCTGTTTGATCACCTTCATTACTTTTGATGGTAATCATGTTTGTAGCCCTCTACATTTGTGCCTCTTTGACTACGTTCACACTGCAGTTAAAAGTGACCTGAATCTGATTCTTTCCCTCAAATGTGACCCATATCTGCTTTGTTTCTGGGAATCTCAATGGCACAAGTCGCATTGAATCCGTCATTTTCCAGTCTGATTCAGGCTACTTTTGAATGTGGATGTATATCTGATTCTGATTCGAAGATGAATCTGAACAGCGATGTTGACATCATTTTGCAACAATAAGCATCACAGTTCTGCCCCGCTGACAAAAACTGTGGTGAGAATAAGAGTTCTTTCTCCTCTTCTTCCTTTTTAACCCAACCCACTCACAAAAATACCGACTGCCACCAAACTGTAAGTGTGACTAAGTGTGACTGTGTAGTCATACTTTTTTACGTAAACATAATTCTGTGTGTGATGTCATGAATGTTACTAAATGTGTCACTTCATAAGCATAAGCTGTTCACATTGCAGTTTGCAAACAGGCCACACTTAAAAATTTAATCTGAACAGCTAAACAAAAATCCGATATGAGCAAAAATCAGATATGAGCAAAAATCAGAATTGAGCGTTGACACCTGCGATGTCAACATAGGCTTACTTTTGTTCACCTGAATCATGATAGTAACCTCTATCCAAAGTGAAGTATGATGAAATATGATAAAATAAAAATCACTTCAGCCATTTTTCTTACTTTTATATGAAGCTGGCAACTTATGCGTTGATTTCTCACAGTCCTCTCAAATTAATTTGAGTTTGATCACTTGATATTTTGAATGCACCTCTTTAGTCTGTGCAATGTATTTTTTTTTTAATTTTTATTTAATTGTTGTGATTTTGATTTTGCTTTGAAGCACCACTAAGGGAGCCTCCCTTATGCATTGAGTTTAGCACTGTGGACAAGTTGGGAAGACCTAATATCTTTGATAATCTTGTCAAGTATTTGCAGGAATTGGAAGGCACTCGTCCTGCTACCTTGATGTTGTCATCACTGCACTCATTGTTAAATTTCAAACAAAGGCTCTTCCAGTCTTGGTGCTGATATGACTAAACATCCCATAAATGGAAGTAAGCATGAAAAGTAAATACTATTCTTGATGATTTGCTTTGCTTTCTGAGTCACAGAGGTACCAGCCTGATAATTTCAGTCTGATTCATCACCAGCTAATAAAACCATCTTTCAGCAGATTTAGGTGAGAGAATTGAATACTTGCTCACACCACTTTTCCTCCACATTTAATCCAGAAGTCGATACAAGCTTAAAAAAAGTGGAAGTACCAATGTGGGACCAAAATCTAAATTGTTAATTTCCCTTCATCGATGTATTTGTACATCCCATGAATATGCCTGTTTTGCAGCTGTAGTGCACAGAAGGTGCTGAATTCAAAAAGCACTGTTCCTCAGCATTCACGATTGTTGGAAGAAAAAAGCCCTTTTGTTCCTCACAGCTACATGCAGCCAAAACCTGTTCAATTCCGCAGAAATCTGGCAATGTTAGACACAGAAACAGATATTCATTGTTTTCTTCTCACCTTCCTCCTTGCTGATTGTGACAATTGGGCTGCTGAGCTCTAAACCCTCATCTCCATTTGAATTAACAGCTCTTGCCGCACACTGGACCCTGGAGCCTGCCTGGAAGTAGACTGAGTCCAGAGTGATCATTTTTGACGAGGTAAAGAAGGTGTCAAAGTCCACCTCCCTCATGGGACTGGTGACACCATCGGGACCAGCTGGGGCACTGATGAGCCAGCGGTAGCGGGTGAGAGTGTTGTTGATGTGCTCACTGACACAGATCGAGCCCGTCTTGTCGTAGTCTGGGTATTTTGTGTTGCACGCCTGGAGGACGGATAAGGATGTTAGCAGGAGTGGGCGGCTGGGCAGGGACAGCAGAGAGATGGAAGCGATACAGCAGATGCCAAAGGACAAATGGAGAGAGAGTGGGGTGCAGAAAACTGACTAACAAGGGAGTGTAGCTAAGGAAATCCAGATGTTTCACTGTGTTATGTTTGCGTATTTAAGATTTGAAAATGTCTTATTTATAGCACGCAAGATAGGGATGCAGGGCTGAGGGGTAAGCTTTGAAGTGCTGCCATGGATATCCTTTTAAACCTGTTGACACTGTGCCTCCTGATGCAGCACTCAATATTTCAGTTTTGACAAGACTACTTCATTTCCTTTCCCTGGCCACAACTCACAGCGCACACGCAAACACAAAAACACTGACACACACACAGGCGCCACCTGAGAAGAAAATGTCTTAACACATCAGCAAAATCCATTGAAGTGTCTCTCTGAATCTGCATCCATGAGCAGAAGTGATTCTCCTGTGAGTGGGAGCACAAGGACTGTGGCTGACTAAACTGTGTGATGTGTCTGTTAAGGACAGACCGGCCAACTCCAGAAGGACAGTTTAACTTTGACTGAATAAAAGTATGGGTCTCCAGATCCTGTTACATCATTACAGAAAAATCTGACTAAAATAACTGAAGAAATGTTTTAACACTGGGGATTACAAGCGACACATTTGGGGATTCTGCCTGTTCTGCCATGTATTTATAATCTTAGAATTTGCTGAATGGTCTTCTAAAAAGTATTATGTCTTAAAGTTACAAACTATGGAATTGATTTTCTCAGTTTCAGTACCGATGCAAAGACAAGTTCTTCCAATTTCATGTGTCCTTATGCCTCAACTTGTGCCTTTCAGAGCTAAATGTTATATTCTAACTTCACTGTGTTTGTGTTACAGTTTTTCTGTTTGATTCTAATTGGTCAAACTCCCTAACAATGGTAACAACTGCAATTAATTTCTAATCAGAAAAAAAGACCAAAGGACTACCTTATCATATGCCTCATATCAACCAGACTGGTAAAAAAAAAAAAAAAAGGAATTAACAGTGATTTATATCTCTGACCAACTGTCATGGTGCCTTTTCAAAATGATGATGTGTTAATAATTTGTTACTTTAATCAAGCAACATTTCTTGTGGCAACTAATCAGCATTTTCAAGGATTTGAGGGTCTTCACCTCTTTATGTAACATAATACAGGTCATTTCAAGCTTAAACACAAAGAAAAAGCAATAACAGGAGACAAAAGCTTCCAAAAAGTGTGAATACAGACTGTCAAAACACAGTTTGCATTTTGTAACTCATTTCACATTTTTGTTGGAGTGACGGATTTAATTGGGAACCAGATGTCCAGAAAAGAGACGATTCTGACCCAAGGTTTGTTTTCAGTTTGACTCACTGTGACACAGATGACGGGGTAGCCAGCTGGTGGGTGGAGGTTGTCTGGTGTTCTGGTGACATCGTCGTAATGGAGCAGCGACACCACATGTGGCAGGGAGGGGAAGGTGACGTCAGCCATGCTGTTTGTCTCCTCAATGTACACTATCACTTTAGTTACCTGTTTCAGAAAACTCAAGGATTTAGAATAATGATAAGAAATAGCGCTGTGATGATTTCATATCATGATGACAGAATGATTCAGCCTATCGCAGCATTTTCAATCTCACACTCATAGCTTCCCTTTCTCTTCTCTCATTTTTCTCCCACTGCCTCTTCTCTTTCCTGAGCTGCTTTTTTTCAGGTTATCTATTATTTATGGTGAACGTTTTCATCGTTCTTTTGGCTGCGACTACAGCGGAGTGCTGCTGTTGTCCGAGCAAGAGCATGCTTGCAAAAGAGACATCTGTTCTCAGAGGAACTAACCTGAATGAATATGGGTCAAATCAGGGAAAGACAAGAAGTTTTTACTGTTTTACTTTTTCCATCAGGTTGAAATTCCATGGCTTTCAGTTTGAATTTTATGAAATTGCTGTGTTGGTTCACCATCAACACGCCTCTGACCTGAGTTTCTGCCACCATGTTTTCATCCGGCTTCAGGTGGAGAGTAAAGGCTTCCCTCATCTCTCTGACTCCATCAAACAGCACTTCCACCTCCACCATGTGCTCCTTATCCCCCTGTTTGAACTCAATGTCTGAGCACACACGAACACATCACAGCACAAAAGATCACCATTAGTACAAGTGCAATACTGGACGGTGTTTTCAAGGGAAATAAGTGAGGTAGCATAAAATCCAAGTGTCTCCTTTTTTGTGCTGAATTTTGTTTTCCTGGCTCAAACAAAAAGCCTCTATGGTTTGCTAAAATCATGATGTAGTGCTTCAGAGAAATATACCACTTAGCTAGAAAGCATTGCAGGTTTCTATTTGCATACTACTCAAAATGGCCCATCTTCGGTGTGCGATAAGTAACAAAGCTTTGCATTGGAAATGTGCTGCAGTGAGAAAATACTGTGCAAAATGAGAAATTCAACGGTGTATGATTCAAAACTGGTGGAAAATTGGCACTATGTGAACGGTGGCTGGGCAGGTATGATTTGAATAGACTAAAAGTATTCATATAAATATTTCAAGACTTGATTAAGCTAGGAAAGGTTCACTGCGTTAAAAGCTGAGTGGATAGAGAGGGAGATTTCACCCTGCTGACAAAGCATGAAGAATACTGAAATTCAATTTAAAATTACCTGACCCTCCACTGGACTATTGCAGAAAAATTACCTTTTCCCATTTGGGATGAAATTAGAAATCAATGACCCTCGCAGGAATAAATCCCTGTGCCGTCTTTTTATTTATTTCACATTCCTCTGATTCAAAACCTCTCTTATTACAGTCACTGCTACCAACGCATAATGGAAATCTATCAAGGGGAGTTCTGCAGGCAAGAAAAGCTACACAGGTAATAAGACTTTGATAACTCGCTGTTTTAAGGTGTTTTATGAGGGAGGACAAGCATTTAACACGCTCATTCACATTAGCAAACTGCACAGCTAGTGTCTAAAAGTTCAATATGCTTCCATTGCTTTTCAATGTCACTCATTATTCAGCACACTCCTGTGAGCTTTTTTTTTTAATTAGTTACTTGTTTTCTTTAACCCCGACCACAAGACACTGTGTAAAGTTCACCTTGGGACACAGGATAGTAGTCCTCTCCTGAGATAGCTGACCCGTCTTTGGTGTGAACACGGACCACCGACACCTTCGATGTGTCACCCACTCGCACCACGGGGATTCTCACAGTTGCAACTGAACCAGCTTCCTTCGGTTCACTGACACTGAACTTTGTCTCCAAAAATCGGATGACAGGTTCTGAGAGGCACGGGGAGAGAAAAACAACGGAAGATGCAAACAGACTGTGGGGTTATGAAGATAAATCTTTAATTACCACTGCAGATGGTGAGAAATTTAAAAATATACGTCGACTTATGTTTACCTTTTTATTATATTCATCAAACTAAATAAATAGATTAATAACATAAATCAAAAGCTTGGCTGGCCACTTTTTATTCCGCTGTAGGTAAATTCAACGTTTGACTTTCATCCCCCTCTGTCTCCTCCTCTTTTTCACACTTACTGTCAGCCGTGTCCTTGATTTTCAGCAGGGTCTCATTCAGAGCCCCCACTGATGCGCCAAACTGTGAGTTGCTCTTTGGGTTGCCTAAGACCAACCGCAGCTCTTCTCCTTCCTCGTACAGCATGTCATCAACCAGTGACAGGACACAAGGCTTCTCTGTCTCGCCTAGAGTGCACAGCGAGATGGTGATGACGGGACATGTCAAAAGATTTGAAATAAGAGAGAAGAGAATAAATTCTACAACATTTTTACAGCTTTCACAGGCTATTTATATCACTATTTCTCCCTTTGTTCAGCTCCTCCAGATTTCCTGGAAGCTGTTTTCACATATTGTGTAAAACATCGCTGAAAATGGGTACAGCAGGTAACGTGTGGGAGATTAAAACTTGTGAGGTAGACCTGTGATGTCTGCACGGCACAGTTGTTTTTTTCAGGAAACGTGAAAACAAAAGAGTGTTTACAGTTAAAGCTGCTTTTGATTAACAAGGTGTCAACTTTAAAGACTTGAGATGAGTCTTGAAAGGACACAGGAAAAAAGTAATTCTGAAGCACCTGGCAGGAAAGAGATGATAGATGCATCCGTGTTGGGTCTCTCATCAAAGTCAGAGGTGACCTCCGCAGAGCCCTGACGAGTGTAACAGCGCACTGTGGATTTGTGTCGGATGTCACCACTTCGGTACACCAGTGCTGTGATCTGACCGTCGCTCTCCTCTCCAGTGTACACGGGCTCACGGAACTGGACCTTTGGCACTGTCGATGAACAGAGGAGTTCAACCAATACACACATTACAAAACAAGCTCCCCTTGGTGTCTGGCCTCAGTTTAATAACTGAAATTATTTGAAAGACAAATCATACTACATTAGGGAGCTGCGACAAAGATTTTTCTTCTGACTGAATATCAGTGTTAACAGCTTTCAAACTATAAATACTCATTTAACGAGAAGAGCTATATATAGTTTGACAGCTAATTTGAAGAGCAAAGGTCTCGTCATCACAAGAGAGGAAAAAATGCACTTTTTAAAATCGTTTTCATCAACAGTTGTACCCAAAGTTTTCACTGTTAAGATAAAGTGAATAACATTTAGTTTAAACAATACAACTGAAAATAATCTGACAATCAATCAACAGCAGCTCTATGTGCTTGGGGCTAAATCAGGGTTCCCACTCCTTCTCTTGTATTATTTTCCAGGACTTTCCCAGGACATTTTCAGCTGCTACATGGACAAGTTATTTGTTGTAGTTGTTTGTTGATTGTTCTTTCCTGCTGTCGTAACTCACACTTACCCAGATTGTTTCTGTGTACATTAATCAAGCATTTAAAGTGCAGTCTTTGGCTATAATTGATCTATGAATATTATTTCATAAAATAATGCAAACACAGTCACAGATAGCAGAGTAGCACTTCATTAGCGTGACAAACTGGAATCATAATGTTCAACTAGGCAATTCCCAACTCAACCGTCTCTTCTCTTACTTGCACTCATGTGAAACTGTCAACTACTGCCTGCTTTTTTTGTTTAATCAACCTGTCAAACCCTTTGAACTGCATTTGATTTGCAAAAAAGTTACAGAATAAAGTCAAATTGACTGATTGATTGCTTAAGTGCTAATTTAGCCATTTTAAATCAAATTCATTATTGCTGACAACAGTGAAAAAGAGGACAGGGTGGAGCCTGAGGCCTTAGTAGGGAAAATCTCACTCAGACCAAAATTGGTGACACTTTTCAACTTAGAGTCACTCGTTGTCTCTAGGTGCCAAGTTGGGGTCTGCAAAGCCGCTTTGGGTTGCAGAGCTACTCTAAGCAGAAATGCAAATATGACTGGCTGGAAGCAGAGAAGCGTTGTGCTTTCATGATGCCCAGAAGATGACAACAGACATGCACATATGTAAGTTTTAACCTGTTCAAATTCGCTCACAAATTGCCAGGATTACTTTACCGTCCAGGACTTATGACCTATTTTTCTAATTTTTCTATGTGTTTTCCATGACAGGAAAATCAGTCAATCATTTTCCAGGTTTTCTAGGACACATGGGAACCCTGTGAATGCCAACTGGATGCTTAGTAATGGGAAAAAGATAATAAATCAACTTACAGTCAGACACAGAGTCATTGATGAAGACCACAGTTTTTCCGGGTTCACCAAGAATGCCATTTACTGGCATTCGTAAAACAAGCTCAAAGTTCTCCATCCCCTCCAGCTCTGGTTGCCCCAGGTCGTCCAGAATTGTGACCTTGAATGTCTGCATGCTGACACCAGGAGCAAAGTCTAGGTTTCGACTGATGCCCACGTAATCGATCCCGGCTGGTGATTGGACAGGGAACAGGATGAAGGGTCAGGGAAAGATGATCATGAAAAGACTGGTAATCCCTGAGGTGAGTACAATTATTTCTCATTAGTCACAGTGGGAGCCTACCTTCTGCAGAGACAGGTTCTGCCTTGCGAGAGCGGACAGTGACGGTGCCAGTCTTTGACAGATCTGTTCCTGTCCTCCACACTTTTACCTTCACATATCCATCACTTTCATCAACATGATACTCCACCTCTCCGAAGTAAAACACTGGAACTGGAGAACAAAGGAGAAAGAAGAAAAAAGAAAATCAAATTTACTGAACAGTTTTTGCTAATTCTTTTATGACTTGTCTCTTTTTATCTTTGCTGTTTATTGAACCAGTTTGAAACCTACCTTCACTTTTCGACACCATTTTACATATTAGCCTTCAAAGCATTTATTGATGAGAGCACATGTTGGCACAGTTGATTCAGTCTGTCTGGTTCTCTGCTGTTAGAAACCTTTCTAAAACTCCTCATCAAAGGTTGATTGACACATATTCACTTAAAAAGCTCCATTTAACGGCTTTTAACCTCTTTTACTCACAATTACAGCAGGGTTTACATGTGCAAAGTGTTTTTTGTCTCTTGTCTCCTTTCTTTATGCATGCACCTGTGATAACATTCAACCTGTCAGCAGCCACCCACAGTCTGACATGATTCAATTGTAAAGTCAGCAGTGAGACGCAGAGGTCAAACAGTGACAGCCCATTAGTTTCAAGTTAACCAGCAGGGGAACATGACCTTTACCCTCTGCTGGCCTCCCATCTAACCCCATTGGTAGCATTTGTTTGACAGAAACAACTAGTTTCAACCAAAAAAGGCTGCAGTTAGCAGTGAAAAAAGATCTATATATGTGTGTGCATGTGTCTCTTTCTCTGAATCTGGCAAAGAGAGATAGTGAGAGGGAGAGAGAGGGGGGTAGAGAGAGGCCCCCTAGACTGCTCAAAGGCTTGTTTGAACTGGCATTGTTTCCTGAGGCAGCAAGGTGAAGGCAGTCCAATGTGTATTTGACAGCTTCATCTCTCACAACCGCCCTGTCAAGTCCAAAAAAACTGAAGGAATGAAAGTTTTTCTGCCTGTTTCATGTTTCTTGCACAGCTGCTTCTCTTATATTCTGACATGTTATCCAAAAATAGACCACGTATTATCATGTTTTTAGCGTCGTGATCAAATACCTCAACAGTCCAGGGATTTTTTTTCCTGAATATTTCTTTTGCATAGTGTCATATTTTATTTATATACTTTAACTGGGCCACATAACAAAAGCTAAGAATAGTGCACATAATCAAGGGAAAATATAGAAATCACTGCAGTTATATTTTGACTCTTATTTTTGCAAAATAAGTGACAGCCCAGGGCAACAATATCCACAAAGTCTTACGCAAATCAAGTGCAGACTGTGTCCTCTCTCTCAACCTAAACATTCGTTTTCTCACTGCATCTGTTTCTTTTTCAACTCCTACATAGTCTGCCTCACCTCGCAGATGAAGCACGGTTTTATCATGCAAATGAGAGTTTGTGAATGTGCACGACAGCAGAGTAAACCAGAGATTGTGTAGGTGGGAAAAAACAGATGGATAAAATCAGATCAGATACTCTAACAGTTTTGAATGCTGTTATATATAATTTTTTCCTTTTTTGTATGATGATTACAGTGTTGAGACATGCCACATGTCTGTAAACACTGCGTTTCTTTTCTGGCACACATTCCTGTAATGCTCAAAGGAACGTCTGCTGCAGTGCTAATATACATGTCTGCATTTACACATGTCCAAACTGCACCCAGGAGACGTCAGATTCTCAACACCACGGGAGAGGAAGAGCAATGAGTGACGAGTGAAAACTGCATCCTCTCTCGCCCCTCTGGGTCCACGCCTGTGGTTTAGCACTCTGTATCGTGTGTGATGACTAGGGCAGGTGTGAAACCCAAATTGTGATAATTATTATGTGTGAGTGTTAGCAGTCATTTGTGTGTCATTGCTCCTTTAAGTGTAGTTTATAGAGCATTCTCAGCTGTGCTCTGAATAAGGAAACCAGAAAACTTAGACATGTTTATTCAAAAAAGCTGAAACCAGAAATAAACATGTTCACACCCTGATACAAAAAACGAGTTTGGTCCGAGTGGCTAGTTCTTCTATCTGCACATACCTTACTGGGAAGTCTTTTTCCCTACAACTAGTTATTTTTGTAGATGTTAAACTTATGAGTTTCCCATAGCTAAGGGCATGGATGAGCTGACTGACAGGAAGGCACACCGCAGCTGTCTGTGAGAAGGCCAAAGGCCCACCTTAACTCTGCCTCATCTGAACTCAACCAAAGTTATGCTGAGTCAGCATTTCAAACATGGCAACTGTATACAACAAACTTCAGAACTGCCTCAGAAACAGATGGGAGCCAAACTGAGACTATGCCCATGTATTATACGGTCGATGGTCTCAACTTATTATTGTCTTTACTTTAACCACTGACATTCAAGCATCATGTTAATGCAACATTAGGACATAACCTTGGATAGGATATGAGGTACCCAGACAACATCAGGCTATGAACATGCTTATTTTGGCAGCAAAAAATCCAAATTAATTGTCTTAATGACCCAAATTCGAGAGTTTTTATGTCATAACTTCAATTTTCTCTCATAGAACTGCTTAAAAATGACAATCAACAAAATAATTGGAAATGCTTTATTTGTTATGAAGACCCTTGATTTAAGAAATTAGAAAAAAAAAAACAGATTGAAATATGTTTTGCAGCACCTATCTTGTTTCATTGATGAAGATATGCAACCTGTTAAAATGCGATAGGAGCATAAAAAGGTCAGCAAACAAATCCTGTAATTATTGTGATTTCTGTTTGCATGGGCAAAATGTTACTTAAGAAAAGTACAGCTAACTGGGGAGGTGTTTTACTTTTTGCTACCACAAGGTAATTTGCACATTGCCAAGAAACATTTTCTTTTTCTCATATTTGATGTCATAATTAATGATCTTTTGCAGATTACCAAAGGGTAAAATAACAGGAGGTGTCATATTTTGTGCTTTTAGGATGTACAATAATTGAAGATGTCTGCTGGGATGCAGCACACGTGTACTTTCTGCAGCTTCAAATTTAAATAATTTGATTTAAGAACAGGATGAGCCAGCTTAATGTCAGCAGGTGAAACTAAATTCCCCCAACTCCAGGCTTACAGCACTTTACCTGCTGAAGTTTAAAAAGCATCCAAACTTTTTTCATGCCTCCGAGCAGTTGGTGACCAAATCTGCCCCCTCCAGAGTGTGACCAGCAGTGAGGCTGCCCCAATATTTAAATGAAGGACTGGGGTTTCCAAGAACTTCTCAGAGCTAATCTACAATTCTACAAACTCAGCTGAGGCCATATGCACCCAGCTGAGAGGGGCTGACAGTCGTCCCTCCTTGGCAGGGAACAAGGAGATGACAACACTCACTTTGAGTCAGAGTGTGCAGCCATGCAGAGACCGACACTCAAGGAGACAGGCACTGTAGAGTTTAATCTGATAAAGTACTAAATCTAGCAGACACTCCTGGGTCTTTTTTTGCAGCAAAAGTGAGAGAAAGTGTGAGAGAGAAAGACATAGATGTAAGGAGAGCAGAAGACTGAACTTGACTTTGACCCGAGGTAAGGAAAAATGGGGCGAGAAGGAGCACTAGGACGTACAGGAGTGTTTTCCCCCCACTTATTTTGTTGCTTTTGAGGTTTTATGCACATAAACACTCATTCATAGCACACACAGGGATCAGCGTACACACACAGCAAGCTCATGCCCTTGTATCATTATTTTCCTTGCACAGTCGAATTTTGTGCTTTTGTGCAAGAGGCTGCAGTCTGACTGTCTGGGTGCAGGTATTAGAGCTCTGTCAGGAGGTGTGTTATCCTCTGGGAGGCTAAAAACGACACATCATCTCTCACCGGAGTTGGGCCTTCACAAACACATTTCCATTCCTTTGAACTAAGCAGCACAACTGAAGTCTACTGACAATTTACGAACAATCAGACAGTGTGTCATGTTTCTTGTTAACTAGCCCCCAGATGCCTCCATACACACAGACACAAAAACACACAGACACACTTAGTGTGGCACAATCGCTCGAATTCCTAAATGAGTTCTCGCTCGTAAGTCGTCACTGTTTTATTTATCCCAGTCTGCAGTCTGCCAATAGTATGACAAGTCCTCTGTGTGTGTCATCTTGATGCAACAAATAATTTAAGATGTGATCAAAGACTTATTAAAAAGGAAGGAAAGGGAGAAATTGAAATGTCTGCAGAATAAATCCCAAAATTTCTTAGAATATAATTCTTATAAAAAGAAATAATTCCTGGCAAAAATCTATTGATGAAGACCAAAACTTGTCACGGTGTTAAATAATATGACTAACAAAAAAGGCATTGAAATAATTGTCTTTCTGTCTGTAAGAGTGCCTGAAGAATGTCCTCCTCTCTTGTTTCCCATTGGCTTGGGATGGGAGCCAAAAGCTGCTTTAGATAATGAGTAACAATGAGTTCAAACAGGATGAGGGCTGTTGCATCTTGGTATAGAAGAGACTTCTCTGAATTTATGCAGACAGATGTATAATCCCTGTAAGTCTCATTACAGCCACAGTTTATATACTATGATGTTGTTATAGTATTCCAGTACAGGACTTAGATTCACATGAGTTGTGACTTTTTTAGACTAGGACTCAACTAGGACTCGGTACTGAGGACGCAGAAGATATCAAAAAGGATAGTAGCAGTAGTGGTAGTAGTAGTAGTAGTAGTATCATCATAGGGCTCCTTTTAGACCCAGCCCCTATATAGCTCATACGTTTCTTCGTACATGTACATGTGTCTTTCTTTTAAGCAACATTTCTTGCTGGGATACATGAAGGGATGTTGTGCACAGTGAGTTTCAAAGATTTTGCTGTAAATGCATGGAAGAGCAATGCATAGTGTTTGATATATAAAAAGAACCACTGATGATGAGACTGAGACAAACACAAACTTCTACAGACATTCGCCCAGAAAAGTATGTGAAATGCTAAAATTTGTCTACCAGATTGATTATGTTCATGTTAGAAATGTTGTGATAATGGAGCCTCTTGCAAAAGCTCTTGTGAAGCTGACCTCACAATGTTGTAGTTGACCTGAATGTCTACTGCTTCGTTTTAGGAAAAAAATAGCGCAACTTTTGGTATATTTATCCACCACAAGACATCTAAGTCCAAAACTTGAGCAGAGACTTGCAGTCTCTCTATGTTTATAGCGTAAATGGATGTGGAAAAGAGAGTTGGCAGGTTAGACCGGTAGACTAGAATAGGTATTTCCCAGCAGGCTTGTCCTCCCCGCGGTGAACCTTTTTTCTTTTTCTTTTTTCTTTTAGGAGCTATAATCTGCCTCATCCAAACGCCTCAACAGATGCAAAGGAAATCGGCATTTTAATGTAGTCCCACTGGTGAGTCTTAACTGTAATTTAAACCTTTCCTGAGTGACAAGATGGCAGAGGTTTGACTCCATCTGTCTGTAGTGGGTGCGAGGTACGACTCAGGGTGTTTCTAGCACTCTTTCTTCATACTCATCAAGCTTCAGTTAGTTTGTAAACAAGCTTAATTAAGAGAAGTTCTATGACAGCAAAGCTCACAGTCTTGTCAATTTGCACCTGTAGAACGTGTTTACATGCTTGTAGGTGTCCAGAGGTATGTTGTTTATGTTTTAAAGTCACGTACAATAACATCAAGCAGAAATAATTAAACGTTCTCAGCTTTCTAGTGGAGCTGAAATGTTGCACCAAGACCTCCTATGCTAATGTTGTAAAAAAAAAAAAAGCACAGAATGCCTCACCGTCATCCATATCCTCCAGGATGTTGACTCTGGTAGTCGGGTAGTGCATCCCCAGACGTCCTCCGACCGGCAGTGACAGAGTAACATTGAAGCTCTCCTCTGCTTCGTACAAAGAGTCATCGATAACCACCACGCGACAGTGCTTCTCCCTTTCACCCTTATCGAAGCGGATGATGCTGCCGTGCTCTTCAGGACGTGAGATGTAGTCAGAGTATGATAGGACGGTAGTGGGGATAGTCCCTGTTGCTGAACCTTCAGGGATGAAAATTGTATACACAGCTTTTAATTAGTAAAATAAACAGAACGAAGTTAAACAATTTTCTCTGGCATGATGTTTTGTAGACATAACATTTTCACAATTTTCATTTGAGGGCTTGAAAGTAATCAGTTTCTGTTGCATGTTTTCACTTTAATAAAAATCATACTATTTATAAACCATTGATGCTAAAGGTTGACCTTTAATTACAGAAAGCCCATCACGTGAGATGGCTGCTTGTTTTTAATGCCAAAGCATAATGGGAGCAGAACACCCCCACAGGTTTACTCACAACCAAACCTGTGGTGGTCGACTATCAAGTTCTGACATTTAACAATCGTGCCTTCATTATGCTAATAAATGCAGAAGTTACTACTTCATGTTGCGTTTCAGTTCATTCAATGACATTTAACTGCAAGAGGAGAAGACTCAAACAAAAAATCTATTTTAATGAAAAAGAGAAGTGAGTGAAGCTTATGTGAAGGTTGTATTGACATGTTTATGAACAGACCAGTGCAAACTCAAATTTGAAAGATGCATATGCTAATTCTCATGTTATTTAGCATATGGTGTTTAGTGTGAACGTCAGTTTATCATGATCTCATTTAATGTTCTCATTGGCTGCATTTTGAACAAACTTGACTGATAAGATGCAACACGTGCATCACACCTCTATGGGTGCCTCTATGGGCCTTCGTTCACTAATATTCTGCGGGAAGAATCTTTTTTCCACTCAGAATCAGAGCAGCCTAGTACTCACAGCACTTAATTCCCTAAGCCCAATTACCTGTCTTTGTTGTTGTTGTTGTCGCTTCCCTGCTCTTGCTGTTTAAAATGGTTCAACTTTCTTGACACTTCTTGTTGAAGCCACTTATTACCAAAGTCAAGAGGAGATCCATATTTTAAGGGTTGAGGTGTATAGCTGCTGCTAACAGCAGCTTGGTTTTATTTGGTTCACTGCAATGGTGTTTTTCAGATTATTGCGAAATTTTCTCAAATGAAGTAAAAATCAAACATGCAATGCAATTTGATACGGACTTTACAGTCATTAGGGAGGCAGAAGTGCAATAACTTTCATGACTTTGCAAGTGCAAGATGAATAGGGTGATCATATTCTAAAAACCCCAAAAGAGGGTGATACTGAAACAAATAACCAGATACTCAAAGATGACAAAGTGGCCTCATAACCTATATATTTATTTAAAACACATCTTTCCTGTTTGATGGGAATTTTTTCTGTAATGTAAACACAGTGTTCAAAAGGCAATTTCCACTTGTTAAAAATATAAAAATTAAAAGAATTTTTGACCATATTAACTCAAAATGTTGAAAGAAAAAGTCAATTTGATGAGGTTAAGAGTTACAATTTCTACTTTTTAGTTCATAATTAGACTGTTTCCCTTATAATTTTAACTTCATAATCTCAAAATAATGATTAAAAAATACCCCAAAATTGATTTAATATTTCAAATGTCCACTTTTTTTATCTCATAACTTTGACAAAATAATCTCAAATTCTGACTTTTCATCTCAAAATTTAGATTTAGATTTTTTCATAATTTTGGATTTGAGGTTGGGGCTTCAGAATAATTCCAGTAGCCCAGTGCAACGACTTAGTTGAATATTTGTGGTCCACAGAACAAGCTTAGGAAAACCAGGACATTTTGGGTAATTCTACAAACCCCCCTGGTCATAATTTTATGGCCAAAAGGAGGAAATTTGTTCACCCTCACGATGAAGCTCTGTGATATAAAGGTTATGGGTGCTGCTGGTGAATACAGGCCTAAAAACCCCATGGACACCAGATTCAAGCATCCACATTAAATCAAAACTTGAGTTTTCAGTACTTTTATGCCAAAATGATATCAGAACAAAAAAATGTATACCCAAAACACCTAAATTTGTTCAGCAAACACATTATGGTTCGCCAAAAGTCATCAAATAATGACATTTAGCATTTGTTATGAGCAGCCTTATTATTAATGCATCAATACAGCAGGCAGGGCGGGTACAATGAGGCTAAGCGGTGAGATGAGGATAAAAAAGGCTAGTCCATACCCTGCTGTGTGTAGCAGACCACCATGAGCTCCTGGCTGATGTCTCCGCTGCGGTGCACCGGGATGAAAAGCTCACCAACATCCTCCTCCACTGAGTGTATCTGCTCAGGAAAGAACACGGTCGACTCTGTGTGCAGGAGAAAAAGAGAACGAGCAGTGGGAGTCAGGGGGCTGGAAAAAGAAAAGGGTAATGATATGTATAACAATCTGCAAAATCCACAGTATATTAGGCCGTCAAGGATACAGGCTTTTGTTCTGCCTCTGCAATGCTGACTTTTTTTTTGGTTCTGATCTATTGAAGTAGTGCTCCTGTGGTGTGTTGATTCATATTTAAAAATAACTCTCCATCAGAGATTTTTTTTTTTTTTTTTTGGAGGGGGGTTAATGCAACCAGAGGTGCTCTTCAAAGAGACCCCCTCTGGAAGTTTCTCGCCACCGCCTGGTGTGTCACAGACAATTACATGTGGAAGCTGCTCAGTTCATCCCGCAGAGTGAATCGGCTGGGAGTTTCACACATCCACTCCGCTATACTCGGAGGGGTCAGCCAAACTACCTCTTGTTTTTTTTTTAACCTCCTATCTGCAGTTCTATCTCTGTATCTGAGATGAGTTTGTGATGGAGGGAGAGACTAGGAGCCAGTGAAAGCACCATCTATCAAAAAGAAGGACTTACAGGCATAACAGAAACAATAAACGTGGGGGCTGTTTTCCATAGACGCACAGGGACCAATAAGAATATAAACAGAGTGGATCGAGAGCATTCTTTGCAGCACTGCCCCCTTTCCCGGTCTGTTTTTCAATGAGTGAATGAATGATGGTAACTTCAAGACACTTGTAGCTTGCTTGTGCAACAAAAACTTGCATTAAAATGGACAGTGAATAAGCTGAAACATCAGAAAGAAGACAGATCTGGGGATCCAACACGCAGCATAAAAAGACATCAACATCTAACGTGAGTCTTGAAGTCATCAACATAAAACAATCTCACACACTGCAGGTGGTCAAGCATTTCTCTCCTCTTACCGTAACTCTCTCTAAATTGTTCTAGCTACTCTCAACCTCCACCCTCTTCTCCAACATTCCTCTTTTCTGTCACTGCCCACAATCTGTCACTCTGCAGGGGGGTACAGGGGCTCATAGCAGGGGATTAGGGTCCATCACTTACCTATAACACACACATACACACATCTAGACCCCCTCATTTTTTGTCTCACATTCTCCAAACATCTACACCTCTTTTTGTGCTTCTTTTACATTTTTCCCTCTCTCTTTTCTCTTCTTGGGCATCCAGGGTTTTGAAAAAGCAAAATTTTTAGCCAAGTGGGTCAAGTTCACATCCTGGAGGAAAACACAGTCATCTTAAAACATTCATGTGGAGAGAAAAAAAAAACACCAGCTTTTACAGAGGGTGAGTACTTGCACCTGATCCTGCGATTGTCCTGCCAACAAATAAAATAAAATAAAAATATGACTCATGAATATTCTACACTCTGGCTTTCTGCTGCTCTGTACTGTTTTGCTAGCTAGCAGCTTGTAAATCTGCTAAACGTATAACATTTGTAAACAAATATAAAGCGATACAGCTCTTTAGAATTAAAATAAATGTAACTACATCGGGCTGCACGGTGGCGCAGCGGGTAGCGCTCCAGCCTTACAGCAAGAAGGTCGCCGGTTCGAATGCCCGTTCGGGCATGGTTGGCCTTTCTGTGTGGAGTTTGCATGTTCTCCCCGTGCATGCGTAGGTTCTCTCCGGGTACTCTGGCTTCCTCCCACAGACCAAAGAACATGCCCACATTAGGTCAATTGATCACTCTAAATTGACAGTAGGTGTTAGTGTGCGCGTGAATGGTTGTTTGTCTATATGTCAGCCCTGTGATTGACTGGCGACCAATCCAGGGAGTACCCCGCCTCTCGCCTGATGACAGCTGGGATAGGCTCCAGCCACCCACTGATTAGCGTCTATCCCTGATTAGCAGGATAGATGGTATAGAAAATGGATGGATGGTAACTACATCCCAATTCAAATGAAGTTGTATTTGTAGTTGTATTGTTATGTAAAACATAAACAAAAACAGAATACAATAATTCGCAAATCCTGTCCAACCTGTGTTCAATTGAATACACCATAATAGTACATGATGACAGTAGACTGTAGATGATGACATCCCTAAATTCCTTGCAGTTGTAAGTTGAGAAACATTGTTCTTAAACGGTTGGACTATTTGCTTACACAGTTGCTCACAAAGTGGGGAACCTTGCCCTTACAAGTGAGCCTTTCAGGGATGCTTCATTTACACCCAAACATGACATTCACCTGTTTCCAATTAACATGTTCACCTGTGAAATGTTACATACAGGTGTGCATTCTTCATCTTTCCCAGTCTTTTGTTGCCCCTGTCCCCGGTTTTTCATACCATGTTGCAGGCATCAAAGTCAAGATGGGTGAATATTTGCCAAAAAAAAAAACCCTTTCTTCCCAACTTCATCGGAATTGAAGTTGTAAACCGTGAATCATTAAATGTCAAATTTACTACAAAAGCGCAATAAAGCTGCTCATCTATAGCTTCATGTATCAGCTAATAGGCTTTACATCCTAATAGAGACTTAGATTTACACAAGGACGTGCAAGACAGCATCTGGCCATGAGATGCCACTGACAAACACCAGTTCTTTGTCATTTAAAAGAGCGGCCTTGGTGCCGAATGTAGTCCAGTAACAGCTCTACTGACATATAGCGTCCTTGCTACAGAGGAAGAAAGAGAGACATCACTAAAAATCATGAGATGCTGGTACTGCTGGCAGCAAACAGCCAAACAGCAGGCTGTCACCTTCATCTTTAGTCAGCACCATGCATGGATTACATTTAAAAGAATGTCATAAAGTTTTGCAGCAGAAAAGCTAAGCTGTCATACTTTGTAATTAAACAGAGTTTGTGTCTACTGCGGCACTAACAGGGGGTAAACCACAGGCAGAAAGTGCCACAGGACAGGCTGACTCCTTGTTATTAATCAGAGCAGCGACATGCTAACACAGAAGGGTGGCAGGGTACAGGCTTTCTTTTTCCCAAAACAAACAAAAACAACAATAAAGACAAGCCCCAGGCGCTCAAACAGACAACACAGACTTCACGCCGTCAGGACCAACGCTGCTTATTATGCTGGCCTTAATTTGGCTTCTGGTTTAAGCTTAGTGATCCCCTCTCCTCCTCCAAAGCTATTAGCTTAGCTGACACATCCTCATGGGGGAAGGAATCTCCAGGCTAAAGCAGAAGACCAGACACAGCCAGTTTTCATCATTACACGCAGAAGCTGGAGTACAGCTAATGCAACAGGCGTAGCTGAGGCTTCACCAGCCCATTATAGCTGAGAGTGACATATCTCTGTCACGTTAGACAATTCCCAGGAGATGACAGAAAACAAAACAGCCCCTGTCCTCGACACACGCCGTAATTAACCCACGGGGGAGGATGGATTGGGGAGGGAGGATGTGGAGGAGGGATCACAACATAGTGAAAGAGACTGGGAGAGGAGACAAATGAAGAGAGAGAGAGTGATGAGAGCGGCTGCTGTGTGTCACTGTAATTGAAGCTTCAGTGTTTCCATCTTTGCAGCACGTCTATAATTATTTAAAAGTTAAACCAAGAAGGATGATAATGCATGTGGGGGGAAAATGGCTTAAAAGCTGCAGAAGAGTAAATCAAGCCTTGATGGAGTAGAGCGAACAGTTTGTCACAGTACTCAATAATCCATTAACATTTCAGTTTGCAGGCAATGACGGAAAGAACGAGAAGGAAAATGACAGATAAGAAACTATTTAGAGACAAAGCCTGAAAGACTTCTGTTTGTGTGAAAGGCACTTTTTGTTCAGAATAATGAGAGTTTGACTAATGTTCAACATTTAACATCAATATCAATAGTTCAGAGGCCCGAGGGCTCAATTTGATCCCTTAACACCCTTAAAAACAGACAAATAATAACATCTCTTTCTTCTTTGTTGTAATTAGGTTTAAAGACGTAAGCACTCTTTTCAACACTTTCGGTGAAAACACAACAAAATTATCCTCAAACCTCGCCTGGCTGTCAAGTCAAAAGCATATCCTTTTTTATTGCCTGAGGACATATTTAACATGACTCAATATACTGTCGGCATTGTTGATACTGACAATTCTTCATCTCGCATGTGTGTGTGTGTGTGTGTGTAAAGCTGACTAGTGTTTCACACAGCAAATGTGAAATGCAGCAAATGTTTTTCTTTTTTGCCTCACAATAAGAATACTTGAGTGACAGGTGGGATTTTGTGTGGTGAGTATTATAAATGTCACTGTTGTTGTTGTCACATTTACTTGTAAAGCTGCGCAAAGCAAACACCTCTGCTTTTGGTATAACACAAGTTTCACCATTATTTTACAGTCACAGCCTGTGGTCGATTTCTTGTTTCACTTTGCATTCTTCTGCTAGCTCACAGTTTCTGTGTGTCACTGTCTACGGGTGTCTATCCAGCCATCAGGTGTTCCTTTCAACTGGATAAATCTATCCAATTACACAGTCACACATCTTCAGTCGGGGGGATAGATCTTGTAGCTTAGCAAGATGTATCTCCAAAATCCCCCTTTGAGTCTCAGCGTCAAAGACTTCCTGACAAGAGACAATTACCACATCATCTGTTCTAATAATTATTCATCTCAAGCTCATTTAACTGCCTTTCCTTATTTAAACGTTTTCCCATATGTATTCCATTCACCTATGTGGCCAGTATATAAGATTAAAAAGGCAGCATCACGTTTTGTTTCCTTCCTCCCAAGAGATTTTACAGTCTCAGAGACATTCTCCCTTTTGATATTATTTTTGGCTTTTTGTGAAATCTTAAAAGATGAAGAGAAACTGTATCTATGATATTGCATTATCATCTAGAACCTGAGAATACCCCTCTATATCTATAAGATCACTGACTATGGTGGACAACAACAAAAGTGATCTTCAACAAATAAGTGTTTTGTTATATTTCTGTAATTTGAGTTAATTTGTTGTCAATGCAGTTGTTTCAGCTTTTTGTAGCATCTTAACTCCCAAGAAAAGCAGGTCAGGCAAACTAAATGTGTTTTCACACCTATGGCTCGTCGGGGCAAAAATGATCCGATTGTTGCAGTTGCACCTTGGTTTGTTCGTGTTCCCACAGCAAAAGTGTTCGGGAGTTTGAATCAGCTCCTTAACCACTTTCCACAGAGAAGAACAACTGCCATGGAGCATCAGCAGCGTGAGTGGCTAGTTTGTGTTACAGCAATCATCTCGCCAATGTACCAATTAGAGATGAACAGATTTTTTCTTCAAGGCAGATATCAGTATAGATTATTGGTAGTCAAGGAGGCTGGGATAAACAATATTTGTAGCTGGTATTTATTTGTAGTGAAAGTGAAAATACTGGCGTCAAAATTTTACATAATTCTAACTCCAGCACTGAACTCTGTTTGAATGCCTTTAAGCAAGTTTATTAAAAGGACTATGAAAACTTCAAAGTGATCTTGACAAAGTCTCATCTCTAGATATATGCTTGACTGTAAACAACAACTTAGAATGAGATCCTCAGGGCCAAAATAGGTTATTTCTAAATGCTATTTCTCAGTTTCCATATTGGGTTGCTCAGGACCACATTTATTTATGGCAAAGTCTCTATGGGAACACCAGCCATGCCAAAAATACCAAGTTCTAAAATGATCTTTCATTGGTCGTTTACTTGTTAAAAAAAAAGGATGATGTGTCAAATTGCTTTGCTGATTAGTGTGTCCCTTGTACCAATGTTCACGAAATCATCAAAACATTTTTTTCAAATAATAGTTCGTCCACCTTTTCTTCTTCTGCTGCTGATTTTTCTACTCCTTCGTCCATTGTTTTGACTGAACAGTTGGCAACCAGGTGCATTACTGGCCCCACTAAAACAGCGTGAACCACAGGTATGAGTCAGTTGTGCCAGTTGCTGAGGTGATTGTGTTCTCAATACAACAGAACTGTTACAGAGCTTGAATGGAAGTTAGCCAAATCCCACCCATTCTGGTGATCTGGACTCACTTGTTTTGTCCTGCATCTGAGTGGGAATGCTGTGATTACATATGTCCAAACAAACTGAACTTACAGGGGGGCGTCTAATGTTTTGGAATAACTGCCCCAAACAGGCCAGGTGTAAAAACACCCTAAGTGAAAACTACAATGAGTTAGGAGTAACTGCCACTGTTGGGCCTCCAGTGACTCCTAAAAATCTAAACTACTGGTTGATGTTACTGACACTGTGCCCATATTTTTGACAGCCCAGACAAAACTGAAATAAGTCTAAGGTCTTTGGTTTCTGTAATAAAAATCTTTCCCTCATAATACAATTAAGAAAATGAATATCCAGCAGTTTAACCCTGAAAGTCTCTATGCTTGTTCTGTACATGATTGAATGTTTGAATGTGAAGCACTGACCATCATTGGGGTCCAGGATCTCAACCGTTGCTGCAGCAGGAAACTCCATCACTCCCATCACCGGCTCAGAAAGCAAAATCTGGAAAGTTTCAGCCTGCTCATACTTCCCATCAGTGAGGATCCGAACCCGCCACGTAGCTGTGCTCTGCCCTGGGTTAAACTGGACCTGCCTCTGAGACTTTCCCCTGAAGTCCTCGTCCTTCTTTGCACTGCCATCCTGGGTGCCAATTCCTGGAAGACGCAGAAAGTGATAGACATTACAAAAAAAGAATAGTAGAAAGGAAAGGAGGGCAGGCCAGATGAGGAGACAGTCAGAAAGGAAAAAATGAAAGAAAGAAAGAAAGCGACCATAAAAGGGTGACAGACAGGAGAGAGAAACAGATGAAAAACAGATTAGATATTCACACCCTTTAATGTTGCGCGGGAAGTGGTGAGAAAAAGAGCGTTGAGCCTATTTTCTTCACTGATCACTTGCAGAGCAGAGCCTCAGGAATGTGTGAAATGAAATTGTGACTGAAGCATTTAAATAAGCAGATTGCACTTTACTGAGATGGATTAGCCACTGTGATTATTTCCCAAAGATCAGGTATGCATACGTGAGTCACCTCTCTTTCCTCTCTAAATGTCTCTTATTACATTAGTAATAGCTCTTTTATGTGAATCCTTTCCACTAAGATCCATGTAACTTTCATTCTCCAGCATACGCCTCCTTCAAAGTGGGAGAGCTTACTGGCACCGCTGCGTTTCGCATCAAATGCACATCAAGGAAATCCAGGTGGCATAAGCCGTACAAAGACGTATTACACTCAGAGAAAGGCTGTTTGTTTTCTTTGTCTACATTCAGAGTTTCTCCTGAGAACAAGGTGAGCAGAGTCAGGCTGATGATGCATGTGCCTGCAAATACAAAGGATTTGTTACCTTCTCTCCGACAGCCAAAAGCCCGCACAAACAAGATTATGAAAAATACATGCAGATGAGACTGGATACATTAGATCATAGAGGGACCTGAGAGAGGGGTATTGTATGCAAAAATGGAAGCTGTAGATTTACCATTCACTCATTCATTTAGGTTCTTATTGTTACTGTATACTTTAACTAGGACACAGTCTCAGAGCGAAGAAAAAGATTTAGGAATGATGATGAAAATTAAAGAGAATACATTTGTAAATTTAAAATAAAAGTAATTTTGGGTTAGTGCTAGCCTACATAACATTTAAAAAGGAAATTCAGAGATGCAGCCAGTTGCCTGCACTAAAATGAGGGTCTTGGAGCGTCTTATGAAGCTTTACTTAAGTACAGGTTTCATAAATAACTGAAGCACCATATTTTCATATCTATCAGTTTTGAAACTGGGTCTCACTTTAAGAGAAACAGGCTAATATGCAGCCTGTGTGCTCTTCTGCTGTTTGTCCTCAGCTGACTCTCAAGATGATTCCTTATTTTAGAACAGGCTGGCTGCTCCTCTAACTTTCCCCATAAGCCTACATTGTTTTAGGCAAAGAGTAGTAATAGTTGTAATAACAAATTCTCTCTAATAAAGTCACAACTATATTCATTAATACACAACCATGAATGAGTTTAAAGTGACAGTGAGGAGAAGCCATTTGAAGTTGATTGCAGCGACCTCTTCAGCCGCAGGACTGGCTCAAACTGTCGTGACTGGTGTATTTGGAGCTCAGACAGTCGGGAGAGGCTTGGAAAGAGCTGCTGCTCCTCTGAAATAAGAAGAGCCAGATGAGGTGGTTTGGGCATCTGGTGAGTATGTCTCCCAGACGCTTCCCTGGGGAGGTGTTTTGGGCAGTAATGGTGAATTTTTCAAAATCACTTAGAATCTCCTCACAGTCCCTTAAAAAAGCAGATTTTCTGATACTAAGCCATTATTTTAATGGTAATATAGTGATTCATAAAACTCTGATTCATAAATGGATTAGCATTTGTGTATGGAAAGACACAACATGTCGTCTCATTTCAACAGTAGTTGGCTGAATAAAATGCGGAAAAAAAGCACTTTGATGTTTCCACTTTGGGGTTAATTCTAGTTGTAGACAATAGTATTTCACAATTTTTAAGCATAATTTCTATTATGTTTCAAACAAAACTGGTATCATAAAAGCATTACCTCAAAATAATCAATACCCAATTATGTCAAATAGTATCAAATTGAAAATTGAATCAAACCAGGGTATTGTGAATCTGAATTAACCAATATAGCAATCATTGGTAATACCTTTATTATACCTGAATTATTCTTGTATATTTACACCTAGTCTCTCTTACAACTCTTTTCTCTTGATATGAAGAAGAATGAATGAAATATTAACATGTGAAACCCATGTCAGGGTTTTTCCCCCCATCCCCATTTGGAGCTCCAATCCTATTGTACAACTATACAACAGACCCAAAAACAAGACTGGAGGTTTTTATGAGTCATTTTGTTATGCAGGCTGACATTCCTGGGTTGTTTTGTTTGTTTTTGCTTTGCAAAGATAACTGGCTGAATTTATAAGAGCTTAAATTGAGTTTTCTGTGTTTTGGGGTTGATTAATATCAGGTATCTTACCCAGATAAAACTAAAAGTCCCACAATTGTGCACTTAGTTACAGTCTAAATGTTTTGTTCCAATCCCAAATAGGGATCCAAAGATATTTAAGACCTTAACCTGACCTCAAGCCAGCAGCAGATTTTATATAACACACTCATTCATTTCATTGTGTCGACAACCCCACATTGGTATCTTTCATCCATCGTTTCCCTTCTCAAAAGTTGAAGATAGTAAGGCTGCTATTTCTCAATACAGCAGCACTAATATAGCACAAAAATATCCACCTCTCTGGGGGCTGCTGAAAGTCTTTCTGGGAAATCTTCGACATGACTAATGGAAGTTCAGGACAACTCTTGGTTCGCTGGCTGAGTGGTCCTGTCAGCTTGACCTGGGTCAAGTGTTCTCAGACGGGGGGCTATACAGCGCTGGTTGGTGCTAGAAGCTATGAATTAATCAGCAGCACTTCATCATTAAATTACTATGTTTTATCACATAGGTGTAACATGAGCAGCATCAGAGGATAGAGCACTGCATGAGTGGACATATACTCAAGTTTTGAGTGTTACATGACCTTAAAATCAGAACAATGTTGGAAAATTTTTGATAAATCTATTTCTTATTTGGGGATTTCATGCCTTACGCTGGAGACTCAAGGTTACAGTGCACACAAAAAAGTTCAAGTGAACAATGTTTTCACAATGTGTAATGAAAACATAAAATACAATTAAAAATCAACAAAATAATGCTTGAATCTAATAATAACAACCAAAAACTTAATCTAGCATGTCCTGGACTATCCTCTGAACAGTGGTCAATTTCCCCAACAAGCATCTTGTCAAAAAGCAAGGATAGTGTTGGATTTAAGAAACAAATTTACCCTCAGAGTGTTATCTGGACACACGTGCACATGTGAGAAAAAACATTATGCTTCGCCTTAATCAGAAGGGATAAAGAAATGTATTGCATCCAGGGCTTTCTGTCTCTCGAAACAACCAGTGACAGCAGAAGTAACACTGACGTTCATATTTCAGACTAAAAATGGAGACAAAAATGCTTCCAACATCCAAAATCATCCCCTTCACTATCAGAGGCTTCACATACAGATTCTATAAATAGAGATGATCTCACACAGAAATGCTCGAGCGATGATAGGTTGTCTTCTGTTATCCAGCTCATGATAAATGTGTGTATTTAGAGATTTAACATTTAGCAAGTGATCTAAGCCCAGCACATGCAAGGACCTTTTTCCTACTATTCCCTTGAACTCATTTTAAAAGCTACTCTAGAAAAGTGGACTTCAACACGAATAATAACACAGTGTGAACTAAATACAGGGATGCAAGGTGAAATTGTTCGGAAAACACAAGCTTACAACAAAACAGAAGTTAAGAAAAAAAGAGGATTACTATCGATCCTGTCTTTCTCATCTTTTCTTTCCTGATGATCAGTCGACCCACATCAAACGAAAAACACGCACACAGAAAAATTTCTTCAACAGACAGGAAGTGTAGATCTTAAAAGGGTGGAGCCTGAGTGATGGACTCCCTGGAGGGAGGTGACACGCCTCGCCTTGGGTCAGATCACGGTTCCTTCCCAGCAGGTGGGAATATACCCAACAGAGATGCTTCAGATCTCTGCTGCTCAGAGCTATAGGCACTAGTGTTTATGTCTTCATTACACACACACTCACACATACACACACATGCACACACTAAGATACTGGTGCTCACAAAGACACAAAAGTTCTGTTTATAACTGCAAACTTTCTCTTCTTTTGTTCTGTTTGTAGTTTATCTGGAACTGGAGAGCAAATGCTGCAATAAGCTGTGTTTGTCTGACAGTGAAATATGCACTTCTTCATAAACTTCACATTTGCAGCCAATTTTATTCTTATATACATAAAGTCATTTCACATTAAGGCAGCAGAGGTAAAAATATGTCAAAAAAAAGGTTTAGGGGCAACAGTTTCTATTCTCTCCAGGTGAAATAACATTATCTCTCCATCCACCCTGCATGGACACAATAATGAGGTAGAGAAAGATCCCAAAGGAGATGATTAACCTGGCGAATGCAACACCTTGTTAGCTACCCTCAATTTATCTTGCAGGGTGAGGACAGTCCAGCAAAAGGACAGTGCCGAAAGGGGGAACGAAAAAGAGTCTTCAAGGAATGAGAGTTATGCAAGGAGTAAAAAAGACGAAGAATTCAATTCTATCTAGTTTCCTCCTGAGGTTTGTCACATTAAAGCAAAAAAAAAAGATAAAAAAAGAGAGAGGAGGAAAGGAAGGGAAATATGTGGAGAGGAGGAACTTATGAGAGGAAGTTGAACAACAGAAGACAAGAATTGGAACAAACAGAACAAGGTTTCACTGGAGCAAAACAGAGAAGAAAGAAGAAGGTGGAGAGGAAATATAATAGAGAAGAGGGGGAGGAGGAATATATGGCACGGCCCATATAGCAAACACTCAGGGTTATAAGTCAGCAAGAGGGCAGGAAGACAAAAGGAGGGGCCTTTGATGAAAGTACAGTAATGGTGAAATATGGAGAGCTACTGGAGTAAATGTGCTGAAGCTGCTTAGAGGATTTTTATACAGGGAAACTAGCTTCAAATTCAGAGATGAAACAACCTGCAAACATACAGATGAAAATGTGTCGTGAAAAAGCAAACCTGTACAACAAATGTGCACAGCTGAAAATGTAAAAATCCAGTAAAACAAGTGCTCCAGATCTTAACCTACTTTCACTAAATCAACCAACAAAGAAACTCCTGTTTTGAAAACTACAAACGATCAATCTGGGGTTTCAAAAGTGTGGTGCAACCATCACATGGGAAACTGTGATAAATGTGACATTATTTAAGCTATGACAGAATCCATACAACCTCCAACTAATGTAACAGTCCTAAGATCTGCTATTAACTGTGAGGTAACATTACATGAGCTTGATAGTATTTATGAATTTTTTTATTCCTTATTCAGCTGTAGTGAGATAGTGTCCTATTTTGTCCCACTGTGTGCTTTTTGGAACACACTTACAATGGCTCTTTTATCTTACCTTAATTCATCTGGTATCTTTTGTAGTATACACTGGTGGTTACTATCAGCTCATAAGTACTGTTTGAAGCACCCTGAGCTGCCAATAAGCTCTCTTCACTGACAGAAAATAATTTTTAATTGATTTATTTTAATTATGAAGGCCAAACGATCACGTCTGTGTAAGCATCATTAAGGTCATTAAAAGAGAGGAAATCACACTCAATCCTGGCAGTGGTTAAACTTCCACAGCAAGCATTTGCATAATATGAAAGTAATGACATAGGGACTTTGAATACCTTGAATGATTGACTATTAAAGGTAGAATTAAAACAAGGACAACACTTTTAGGTATTTCGCTCAATTAGGAATCCTTTCAAACCAAAATGCATGACTCATGCAACTCAATGGGTTACTTCTCATTTCTCCATTTGCACATGCTTGGTTCCCCTCTACGAGTGACCCGGCTGTAATTTCCCTGTCCTGATAAAAGATTTTCAGATATTTTTAATGCACCTGGAGGAGATGAGGATGATGAAGAGAGGAGGCCTTTGGAGAAGGGGTGAAGAATGGAGACATACTTGTGCATCATCTGCAGAAGTCTTTTGACCAAATCAGTGACATGATCACATTAATCCACACTGCCAAGCAATCAAACCAAGAGTATACACTAAAAGATTTTACGTGGCACTTAAATAATTAAACAGCAGTGGTAAGACCTCTAATGAACATGTCTTTGTCAACGAGGATATCCCCTGTGAGAATTTTATTATATGATAAGGATGTCAATCTATGTGTGAAATGAAGTAAGAAGTTCTGAAATTGTTTTTTTTTCTTTTGTCATAAAAGAGTTTCCTGGTTGCTTGTACCTGTTGGTCTGATGTGAGATATCAGTGTATCCTATCATTGGTTTTTCGCTTCAGTCTGTTGTAGAGGAAGGAATGATTTCTCATTTTGCTGGTATGGCCCCTCTGTCCTTGTGTCTCTCTCAATTCTTATAGGGAGGGAGGGAACTAAGTGGTGCAACTATGCAAGTAAAGGGCTCAAAGAAACAAATTAAGCGTCCTTTATCTTCTATGTCTAACTCCTGTCTTGTAAGTTGTCAGATACAAAGCTACCACACTTAGTGCCCTCTACAGGCCTGGAGCATTTCAGCTGCTATGATTGTGCTTCTGTGTTTTGACTGAGCATACTTCTTTAATGGTGTTGTTAATTATACTCTTTATGTTTCTTACGACGCTTTTGAAATTTGTGGTAAGATTCTGTCCCTGTGCTTCTTTGGGAGTTTTTTTTTTTTAAGCGTTTTTAAATCCACATTTTTTTCTGAATTTGCAGCCTGTACCTTTAAATGAGAACTTTTGAACTACCATGGTGCATTTGACCTTGATGACCACCACGGGAAAAGATAAAAAGAGAATGCTCGCCACAATGCAAGATGAAAGATGTAGATCAAGAAAGAAGGTGGTAAGGTTTAAGTGGACCTTGTCCCACGTAGAGGTCAAGAAAAAGTGACAGAACTCAATTAGAAAAAGACACAGGAGGGTGAAGAGGGAACGCATCCATGAAGAAAAACAGTGAAGGCTGGTATTGTGGCTGTGCTTGGGCCATGTGAAGAAGTGAGGTGTTATTCTTAGACACAGTGGTGGAGCATCAAGCCTGATCCCTCCATACTCACCAGCCCTGTTCAGTCGGAGCTCTGCTCTGTGGGGGCATCTTTGAACTTTGATCTTATCTCTATGCTGCTCCCTCCTTGATCCTCTCTACCTGTACTTCCTGTTGTGATGGACATGGATAACGGCTCTCCTCCTGCTTGGCATCACACCACAGCATCTTTCATTAGCTAACCTTTGCAATGGCAGCAAACCTCTGCCAACACCTCTGGGTGTCTTTCCTACTGCTTGTCCATTCCTTTTACGCTTCCTGTCCATTCGAATATAATCCTTCAATCCGTCTTTCTGCATGAACAGTCTACTTCAGCCAGGAATCTCAAGAGCATGTGGGGTTCAAGTTTTGTTCATTGTACTTTCCTTAATCCTCTTTCCCTTGAATATTTCCAGATATTTTTGCCACTAAATATCATCATAACCAAAGCTTAATTTCTTGAATTTATTGATTGATAAACCAACAGTCAACAGTGTGTAACCTCTATTAGCTCTTTGACACACACTCGTTTGCACTTAGAAAGGGCGTGTATTAGTAAAACAATGCTGTTAGTTGTGCAGTTCATTTTGTACCACACAACTAACAGCATGACTAACAATGAAATAATGACTCTGAATATTAAGTGCAAGCTTTCAGATGTGGAGCTAATTGATGGCTTTTAACTTGAAAGACAAAGTAGTTTTCTTTATAAAGCCAGATTCAAAGAAACAGCATTATTCTCTGCATTATTGTGTAGAAAATGGATCATGTGCTTCATTTGTTGTAGGTCTGGATGTTAAAGTCAGAGCCTTTAGTATAATATTTAGCCTCCAAACTCAAATGTGAGTTTCTACGTTTGTTAAGCTGAATTTTGTTCCCATATTTGACCGGGATTGTAGGTTTGGGATGGAAGCATGGAAGGCTCTACTTAAGAAGAACTGAGTTACTGCTTAAAAAATGAACATTCAAGCTAGAGTCCGCAGGAATTATGTTAAATTTCATTTCATACAACATCCAAACTGGGCTCCTCCTCCTGGCTCAGTGCCATCTGGAGAGCATGCTCACTGCCTTCAATTGTAGATGATAGCATGGCTGACAGTGGCAGCTTTGTGAACACACCATAGACTGTAAAAAAAACAGTACAGTGAGCACCTGCAGCATGGTGTGGGAGAAACTCAAGCACCGTACACCTGACTCCCTGCAGGTAGATTAGATATCCTACAAATATTGCATTATTCTCTCTCCGTGTTATGGCCGCTATGTTAGTCACACAAGTTAGCTTTTCCTACTCGCTAACATCAACACCGAGAGTCACTTGTGCTCTGGGTGCACTGTGATTGGCTGGTCACCATGCCTACTCTCCACCAAGAAATGTCCCACGTCAACCTAGACGTTAACATAACAGGCAGAGGAGGGGGCTGAGGTTTATACCTGGAAAAGTTGACATTTTATTCTTTAGGAAAATCCTAGAGACTCTACCTTTAACAAGTTAATTTTGTGTAAACTGTACTGTTAGCTGTCTCATGTTCAGTGTGACCTGAAGAAATTTGAAAAACAAGCTTCAGCCTGACTTTGCTGAGGACATAAAACTCTAAAAACAAACAAGAGGTGAAAAAGTCTTCTGTGATTCTTGCAGGGTATCAAGATTTTTAGTGCATGATATCACTGATGATTACTTTTTCAAAGACATTTCATATCATAGTATCTGTTTGTGGAGGATTTTAAGGGTTTTGTCTTTGTTGCTTATCTTCCACTGAGATAACAGAAGAGATGAGAGACATTTGTCTTAACTGCAATGCAAACTAAATCTTTTAAACGGCCTTATATCACCTTTAACAGCAGTCAAAACCATCAATGTTGTTGTGGTATTATTACATTGGATTGCACTCCATAGTGTATTGTTGTTGCTTTTTGTCCACCCTGAGTGTGTGGCCACACTTATTATTGGTTCATTCGCTCCATTCTTCTGTGCACCCGCCCAGCAAATTGAAATCTATGAAAGTTATTAGACTTTGATCAGTTTCTGTTTTTCAATCTGTGTTGCTCTAAACTAGACCATATTTCATCACCAATGTCTGAACAGAGCTGTACTGGACTTACAGACAAAAACCCACAGACTCATCTTTGACTCATACAGCATATACCTGTACAGATATTGCAGTCTGAGATATTTAGGTTTGGTTCTTTTTCGTGCATGATACAGTTTTAAGTGCGCAAATGTTTCTCTTTGATCTTCTTAAAACTCCCCTCCTTACATAATTCTACCGAGTATTTACACGTTTTACCTATGTCAGCCTTTGGAAGAGAAGCACCGACATATTTATGCGTTTAAGTGCAGCATCAACATACCATGTTTGCCGCTTATTCAAAAAGAGGACTTGAAAGTGTATGCGTAGGTGTGTCATGCTGGTGGTCAGAGATAATCAGGTGCTCACACACCAACTGTGCAGAGATGAGAGTCAGAACGCAAGCTTTCATGTGCGCCCGAGAGATCCACTCAAAAGCTTCCAGAGAGGAATCACACACTAGCGCACACACACACACACACACACACACATACACCGAGGCACACACATACACACAGGTAGATAAGTCTTAAAGCTTTCATAAACTGTTTCACCATGATGACAACACCTGACCCAGCGATTAACAAGGATCAGAATAATGATGAGAGGTGGAGGAGAGCAAAAGCTGCTTACAGCTGCTGCCTGTCCCACAGCGAACGAGCTGAAGCATGACAAAGTCAGGGCTAAGAGGAGCGTTCAGGGACAACATCATCATCCTTTTAACCTTAAAACCTGCACAACCCCTCAGACATCAGCACAAAAATCATACCAGATTTTTTGTACTCCACACAAAATCTCCTCCATCTGCTGGTCAAAGGGCTATTCTCTAGCTAAGTTGTTGGTGTAGCTGGACAGATTGGCAATTGGATCAGCACAGAGCATGCAGTGTGCTCTTTTCTGACTCTGTGGTTTTTTAAACCCATCATGGGTGTTGCAACCAGACTTATTTGAACATTTGTTGATGATTCACTTGTTTTAAAATTGCTCAGCCAAGACAACTCTAATCTGCTGTGATGTGACATTTTAAAGCCTAATTTGGCTTGAAAGCCATACGATTAGGTATTCATGAGCGACTTTAAGCCATGATGACTGACAAGCTGAGTTCTTGGATCAAAAATGCTCTAATTTGAATAATATGACAAAAGCTTTTTTAATACTTAAAAATATGATGAAAATTCACAATTTTCTATCTACTTCACTATATGTCTGTTATCAAAATCATGCTGCAAACAGAGTACTTACCACAACTATCAACCTGATGTGTGAGCTACAGAATTACAGGTGATCTATATCTACTGTGAAAGAAACAACAAGAAAATCAAAACAGGTAGTTCTGGCACTCTAAGCATATGGCAACATTATGCTGATTGACTGTCAGCTTCAACCAAACTGAACAGGAGCAGAATAAAGAAGATTCATCCAGAGACACTGATTTGCTTCACCTGGGGATCTGCAAATGACAGGTGACAAGCCTGACAAGTCACTTAGTTGGATGTTTATAATTTCATTGATGTTATTTGATAACTGTCCTCACACCACCTTAGTTGTGGAAGCATATATGTATCCTTTTCTATCTTAATGCAGGTTTATTGCATTTTACCAGTACTTTCTGCTTATTTCACGTCCTCACCATAAAAAATAAAGCTTCACAAGAAACCATGTTGTTCAACAAGTGTTCCCGAGGCAAAAATACTTCTCTGGACATTTTACTCAACCATGTGCTTGTAAATAAAGAGTTAACTCTCAGAACAAGACTCTACACTGACCTTCCAGCAATCTCATCCACTCTCCAAAAGCTTAAAAAAAACCTTTCGCGAGTTCTAAAATTGCTCAAGGCCAAACAAAATTACTTCAGCTTAGGAGATAAATCTGGTTAAAGAGAAGCTGAAAGAAAATGTTGCAACTGCTTTTGGCAGAAACTCTCAAAGACTGTGTTTGGTTGGTGTTTTGTATGGAAAGCAGCACTCCAGGTAAATGGTAGTATACAAAGCTTTGCAGCAAAATGGCAAGATAATGTTAACCATCAAGTAATAGGCAAAAACACACACAAAGAGAAGGTTCAGGTTGTGTGTTTCAACACTGCATTTTGATGGTGTTTTCTGTGTTATATTTTTCTGATTATGAACAGAAAGTGGAATATAGAGCCAAAGAGCATAAACTTGTGATGTAATCATATGGAAAATTAAATTAATGCTCATGTAAAGTAAACACTAAGACATCTTTGGAAAAGATACACATACTTACAGCTAATGGCAGTTCCCTGTTAGACCCCGTGTTGTAATATTACATCAAATTTCAGATATTCAGATATCCAAAAAAATGAAAAAAAAAACACATTTTCTTTTTCTAAAAAACACATTTACATCATGGCCAGTGGGTCCTGGTGTTTGAACCTGCAGTGCTGTAACTGGTGGTAAACAGGTTTGCAGATCTGCCCATCAGGACACAAACTCATAGCCTTTTAAATTTTCTTCTAAATTTATATCTTACAGGTTTAAGCTGAATGCATTGGGCATTCTAACATGGTCTCAATTCAAAGTGTGTGCACAAAGGAGATATGATGACCTTATAGAGCAGCAAATGTAATTGTAGTTAGATAATAATGACACCAACTTCTCTTTTTATTGCATCGAAATTACTCCCAAATTTATCGACACTTGGAAGACAATTTGTATGTGACTTCTTGAAAATGTTGCTCTTATTTAGATGTAAGCAAGTTTCAAGTGGTAAGTAACAGATTTTTACAATTTTTTTAAAATTTCCTTCAAATTTCAAGATAAGTTGGTGACAGCTAGTGAGTAATTTGTCTTAAATCATATCACAATTCAGAATAATTTCTTTGTAATTATAAAAGCATGTTTCACCACAGTTAACATTTTCTTTTTGCTCATAAACATGCAAAAACCTGCAATTTAGCCGGAAATAAAGTGTGGGCTGCAACTGATTAACCCGTAAATTGCTCTTCAAGTATCTGTTTGAAAGAGTGAATTCGCACTGATTATTTAACAACAAAGCTGAATAAAAATTCACAGTTATTTGAAGCTAATCTTTCATCATTTGCTGTTCAGAAAAATTCCCACTGAAAGCCTAAAAAGTGGACTTCATCATCACACTGTGGCAAAAGTCAAAGTATCTTAAGATTTAACATGCTGGAACCACAAGCCTCTTTCTCTCCTTCTTGCCTGCTACAGTGGCTGAAGACACAAACTGAGTCTTCTTTGATCAGACAGGCGAACAGAAAAAGTAACAGACTCACCAATGAAGGACGTTTCTCCCAGGTAGCCTCTCCGCCTGAGCACCACCTCCAAGAACTTATCGTCCTCGTCTACAACGTAGTACTCTTTCTCCAGAGAGATCCAGGCCCAATCCAGACGAAACTGCTGTCCCTTCAGCTTGTTACCACCTGGAAAAAAAATAAATGAGGATGTAAACATATTTATTTTTATCCCCAACTGCAAACCCTCTTGTTAGCAGTTGTAAGGAGCAGAATTCATTGATTGTTTTTCTGCTTAAACAACCGTGTGCAGTTACCAAAATACCATCTGCTTTGATCAGTTTTACCTGCACCTGCTCACTTATGTGATGTTACAATCAATACTCCACAAGAGCTGGAGTGTAAATGTTTCAGTGTAATTTTGTGACTAAAGATGGCAATTACTGTAAAGCTATAGTGACAAAAAGTGCTTTCATTATATTTCACAATGCAGCTCATGTTTATCATGTATCTACAATAGAAGATCAAACAAAGTACCTCTCCAGTCTTGCTGTGTACTCTGCTATTTGTTCTAGGTTTTTCCTTTGTTAAACTGAGATTTCTTACCTTCTATCTTTATTAAAGCTAGCGCATCATACTGACAATTTAGCATTGCAGCTAATGAGTGTTATTAAGGAAAGGTTTGCAGGGTAAATGGTCTTGTTAGTGCTAGGCTAATAGAGCAACTTAATTGCTGCCACTTTAACAAGCAGGCAGAAAGGATGCTGCTTTGTGTGGCTAATTTACCCACCTGCACGGAAAAAAAACAATTGCGGTAATGAAAAGAAAGGGTGAGGGAACATTGTAAAAACAAAACAAAGGGAGAGGAGGAATCTCTCTGTCTTTCTATGTTCAAACAATGCACAAATATGCATGGCAATCCTGTGAGTGCTAGACTAATTGCATGAATGTTTGTGCTCTACTTGCTGGAGGAAATGCAGAGGTGGAGGACTACATAAGCAAACACAATGTGTAGGCTGTTGGAGAGGAAATCTCAATTAGCTCATCTGAGGATGACTTTAGAGCTGTTTTTTCTCTAGAGTCATTTATGCCTCCTAAATGCAGTAGAAATAAGGCTTTTTAAAACCACAAATAGTGTAACACTTCACCTCTGTTATCACTGGGGTCAAACACAGCAGCAATGCTTGTTCAAAGAATGTTGTGCAGAAAAAAGGCGGCGCTAATCCTGTAATTTAACACTTAAATTAGAGATAGAATTAAAATGTGCCCTTTCCAGATCAATTAAAGAATCACAAATATTTTCAGAAAAAAGTGGAAACTGTTGCCCTCTCCACCTACACAGCCAAGCAGATATATACGTTCACCTCTTCATGGTAGCCCAACACGGTGTTAAAAGGTAGCAGAGGTGAAAAGTTCAGCACTTCCCAACTTGGCAGACACAGCTACAACATGCTGAGGTGAGGAGACAGCTAATATAATCAGGGCTCATGTATCCTCCAAAAAGCCTGCAGGCCAAGTTTGGGCTCCACTTAGCTGGTGCAAATACTGAGCCACACATACACATCCATGCAAACACACACACACGTCCACGCAGACACACATTTCAATGCCGGATTCACTGCAACCTTGGCTTTTATCCTCCTGATAGTAAATACAGCATAAGCTGCCTGAAATCTCAGCGTGTGTGTGTGTGTGTGTGTGTGTGTGTGTGTGTGTGTGTGTGTGTGTGTGTGTGTGTGTGTGTGTGTTTGTCTCTGTGTACTGGTGCTTCAGTGTGACCTCGATGAGGAGCTGTGCACAAACAATGGGGTTTGGAGTCAGTGGGCTTCAGACTGTCTCATTCCTCCAGCCTTTGAGAAGGATAAAAGACCTCTCACATGTGCTGACCACACAAAAAAGACAGCTTTGAAATCATCCTCAATAGAGCCAAATTCACTTTACACCCTCTTTCAAAGGCTTTCCCAACAAAAACCTCACCACAAGGGGTTTTTTTTCAAGCAATTAGGGATCAGAGTTTCTTTGCTGCAAAATTTCAAGGATCAGGCCACTCTGAGAAATCTGGAGAGAGAAACTTTGATGCCAGAGTTTTGATGCTGGCTTGTGATGAAGGATCGACTTTGTGGAATAATCACCAACAGCTGTCTAGGAAGAAGAGGTTATTTCATGACCTCAAAAGGTTAAAATCAAAGTGCACAAAACATTAATGTAGAGGTTTGTGTAGCTGGTCTGAGTGATACTGTTTCTAGGTTTAATGCTGGTCAATAATGTGAAACTCTTGGTTCACTGCTTTGGTTTCATGGCCATAAAAAATCACTGTGTGATTCCATGATGTAGCTCCTTTTCAATCTCCTTAACTCTTACAGCAGGCGTCTTTAAAAAATATATATTAAAAAATTGGTTAATAAACATACTGTAGCATGGGCAAATAGCATGCAAACTAGGCTCTGTTAACAGGTTCTGTATTTGACAACACTGTCTGCAGGAAACTGTACTGCTGTGCAATAAGTAATGACATCCACAAGCATCTAGATGAGCTCCTCCTGTATGGTAAGGCCCAGAAAGTAAAGCAGCAGTACACAGCTATTGAGGAATGCACTGGTTATCATCTGAGGACAATCTGTAACACTTGTCTGCATGTATACCAATGCTGTAGTTGAATTACCCAGCCTCAAGTGTTTTTCTTTTTGTTTATTGCTGCACAGTCAACACTTGTTTCTGCTACCTTTATGCCCCTGATTGACTGTGGTTATGTTTATACGTGCATTCATCATTTCAGCTCAGGGGTTCATAACTAATCAAAGGCCCTAACTCATCACTGCTCCCTCTGCTTGAATAGCTGGCCTTCAATGTTCATGGGTAGACTAAATCACTGGCATGTTCTTATTTACAAGGCTCCCTTTTTATTCATGTGATTTCATTAATGTGAAAAATGCTGGAAGCTACAGTTTTCACTCCATGACCCAATCACAAGACCTATTTTTGCTTTTTTCTTCTCCAGAGTGTATCTTAAACTGAGGAGAAAAAGTTTACAGCGCTACAGCAGGATTTCGTTTTGAAGGAGCTGGTCTCTTTGAATGTTCATAAAAGAACTTTGAAGCCCCCGGGGGAAGATGCATCAGGTTGCAGATGCTTCGACTATTGATTTTTGCTGTGAGGATATGTTGGCCTGTGTTTGAAACGGTCATCTAATGTATGTCTGAAGTTTCTTGGAATCTACTTATCTTGGCCAGGACCATCCTTCAAAAGAGATTTATAATGTGAGTGAAGTTGTTGTGGTAAAATAAAAGTAAAATAAATAAAATAACTTAGCAGAAGCCAAAAAGTGAGTAAAGTTGTGACAGTGCTCTCCATGTTCTCTAATCTTCTGACTCTGATGAAACCACATCTTGGAAACAGACGCTTCATAGTTACGTCAAAGGTGTGTACCTGCAAGCATACTGAAGTCTGGTTCATGTTGTAGTTGTGTGACCGCTGGTTGTACTGTCCTGGGGAGAGCAGCGCTACGGGGGGTGAATTGTGCTGGAGTACAGCATGATTTGAATGGCCAGTGTGACCATGCCCTTATTCAAGGAAATGAGCAGTTACTCATTGCATCAGCTGGGGTTAAATAACTTGTTGCCAGCTGAAAAATAATTGCCCATGCAGTAATTATCCAAAATGAGGCTTGTACCCATTTGCTTGGTTAAATCCATACCACTGTCTGGCCAAAATGAAGTCACCATCTGGATTTGCTGGACCTATTGTCTCTCTGATGTGTGCCTTGTGCCCCCTTCCATGTTTCATCTACGTACAATATGTCGCCGTGCTCCTACTTACGCATTTTATGTAAAGCTTTTTTAAAAGCAAAGAGCACAATTTGCATCCTGTCAGGAACTACCGGCTAACAAAACAGTATGTGAATAAACATGCAAAAAAACATCCAAGCCATAACTCAACAAAAATCTTTTAAGGGCTTTGAAGAAAATCAAGCCAAGTCCTGAAAATTGTGACGTCAGTTGAGTTAAAGTACAAGACTTGAGTGCTACAGAACTGAAATATACAGTAAATGGACAGCTTCCCATCTTGGGAGTTGGCTCATTAGCTCCACTTCACTCCAAAATTTATGTTGGGACACAACAACCAGTGTGTGTATAAGAAGGTCTTTGTTGGTCATTGTTTTCTGGGGTTTCATCATCGTGGGACAATAACCACTGGGATCTCATCGCTTATCCTCAAGCTGCTGAACAAATTTAAACATGCATCGTCACCACACCAATTTTTTTCTGGCTAGTGCTACAAAGAAAATGAATTCTGGATTCCTCTTCAATTGCAAAGACAAATGTCTGTGAAGAATTGTGTTTTTTCTTTTTTGGTGCTGCCTTGTATGGCACGCAGGGAATTGTTTGTCACTGATATTGATGGCACTAAACAATAAAGCCACCTCTTTAAACTACTTGTAGAAGAAGTTCTAAATAATATGTTCCAGGTGCCTCTTTAGTAGAGAAAATAAAATTTAGTGCTCTACCAAATGCATGAGAGGTATTCTGTTAGTTGTCTGTTGTTATAAACTTGATAAAGTCTCTGTTCTGTTTCACACTGAGGGTGAATTTATTCAACAAGAAAAGGCAAGCTGTCATCCTGCAGTCCCAAGCCTCTTTTTTTTAACCACAACCTTCTTCTTCTAAAGATATATAGTTCCTCGACCCCAAACAGAAACCTTTCATGAAGGTACAATCAGTCATTCAAAAGTGCAATGGACCTTTATATACTCCTGAGTATCCACTCTGCTGCTGCTTATGCTGCCAGGCAACGGCCAAGATTCTCACACTTTGGGCTTAGGGAGAGGATTGAGTCTTTTAAGTCATAAAACCTGAGGCTATGTTAAGTCAGGAGGCGTTAGTTTCTAAGTCAGAGAGGAGCTGAATGTTACTTCAGATATTGTAAAGCATAATCAGCGTACCAATCAAGCTCTGATTAAGATAAAACACATGAAAAGCATCATCTCTTGTTTGGATCTCCACTTCAGAATCTGATAGTGAAAAAAAATAATATAACTTACACTTTCAGCTAAATTTATCCATAGAGTGTACAAGATATCAATGTCTGAGTCAGTTTGGGGTCAAACTGAAAAGTCAAGATGAGAAAAAGTGTGAATGATAAGTCTGGATAAAGATACAAGGATAGAAATATATAGTAACATCAGCACTATTGTACGCCACAACTGTTTCTTCATTGCACTTAAAGAAAGTGAATATAAGAATCCATTACTCATTTAGTTGGTTACAAAATCTAATGATTATGTGCAAGATCCCAACTAGAGATCTTAATAGTAGAACATTATTGCACTAAATAAATATAATAGAACAATAATAATAATAAGGTTGGTAATAATAAACATAAAACAAACCAATGCAACATCCAAATTTTTTATAAAAGTTAGTTTTTATAAACAGCAGCACTTTTCCAGGGAAAGCAAAGTCAAGATGGGAAGTTTGAGCAGTAGCTCGTGATCATGTAGTCTTTTTACCACTGGGGTCACCATGCTGGTTTTTGCACCACTGCAATGACTGCTTCCCAGAAAATGAAGACTATGTGAGTGATGCCCTATGCTTTATGCTGTTTAAAATTACTGTACAGCATCATACAACCTTGCACATAACCAGTTTTCTTCTTAATTAGGATGAAAACAACTAAAAAAGTCAGCCTGAAATTTTGAGGCTTCAGTCTCTAGACTACCTGGGAGAGACTTAACTATTTATTCAAGATATGATAGCCAAAAATAAACTTTGGATCAGATTCCCTGAAAACAAAAATGCTTCCTCTAACCCAGATTCATACTGGTTCAAAACAAAACCCATATTTATCTTTAGCACATGAATATAAATGTGAAACTATCATTCACAGGTTTGTGGTTGGGTGCAGTGAGTGCTGAAGTGTGTGTGAGAGTTGGTGTGTGTGTGTGGCTGTGAAGTGTGGACAGAGAGTGCTTATCCTGTAGGTCGACTCTCTCTCAGTTGGACTGTAATGCTTCTGAAAAGAGAGACTGCTCAAACATGTACAACAGCAGCCAATACTGCACATTAAAATAACACATCGATCTTAAACATCACTACCAAACACATGAATGTAGATTTTAACTGAGTTTGTTTCTCAAGTCATAACAAATGTGACAATACACTCTTGGTTCTGGGTCTTAAGACTGGTAACTGTGTTTGTGTGTGTGAGACTTAGAAACCAGAATCAAAGGAAATTTTTCACAGCAAGACGGTGCCGTCTGCCTCTCAGTACATCTATTCTGCTGCTGGCGGCGCAACCCTCTTCTCACTGTTACTTCTCCATCTGCTGTCTGTACTCCTTTGTACATAAGTCCCCAACTCCCTGCGCTACCGCCAACCTAACAGCTATATTCAACCGACAAAAATGAGCTCCATTTCCATTGAAACCCCTTTCTAGAAACACTGAACTCAGAATTAATCTCTAAATATGCTGTTTATCCAGTTGGCAGCATGCTTCTGTTCGCACAGCATGTACCATGTGAAGCACTACAACACTTGTTCTGCAAAAATAGAGTAACAGTAGTATTTCTGTGGTGGAAAGGGCCCACGCACCATTCATCCAACATAACAGGAGAGCCTCTCCACATAAGAAGTCATTGTTGACGAAATGTGAAAGATCTTAGCTCCCCTGGATGTTTAAATAGCTTTAAATAAATCTAGATATTCGGAGAAGGCACTGTTCTTAAGCTGGAAACACCACGCAGAAAGGAGGACTCACCTTTTTGACTTGGAGCTGGGACTTGAGTCCGACTTATACCTTAAACACTTGACTTAGATTTGTGCATGGTTTTCTTATTTTGTATTTTATCACATTAACATTACAATGTGACTGTTACTCCTCATCATCATGCATATTTTTTGCACATGCCTCAGATGATGCCAGTACGAAACATAGTGTTCTCCTACTCAAGACCACTCTTGATCTTGTGACTGCTTTAAATTAACAACAACTAAGCAATGTTTTTCTTAATAATGCACAAATAAAAAAAACAGCTGACTCTCTCACAGTCACAAGGATGCATTAAGGAACCGAAACATGGTATCAGTTAAATTTAAATGAATGAATAGATAGTAGAATGATAAAAGTATAATAGCAGAATTGCAGGAATATGGTTGGTACCTACAAAAGTCATGTTAGCCCTGCAGACCATGAAGGAACCACTCCGTGGATTGATTTTTTAACCCAAATCGATCTGTAAGCCAAGAGAGACTAATAATGTGATGCCAGATGTGTTGTTGAAGCTATGCTCCCCATATCAAGTGATGAGTCTGTTGAGTTTTTGGAGAACTAACCAGCAGAACAGCTGCATCTCAATTTTTTTAATCAGGGGCAGGATACATTACGAAAACAGGTCATGATAAAGTTACTTTTCCAAGTAACTAAGTGCTTGTATGAAGCAGCAACCCAATAAAAACTACTTCATTTTTTAAAGTGCTTACTAGTAATTGTGATTTATGTTTTGTTGCCCCTACATGTCTGCCTCCATTGACCTTTCATGCTGATTATTTATGCCAGCTAAAAACAAATTTAGGTCATAGGTTTATTGTTGATCCCAATTTGTCAACATTATTGGCTATTAAATTAATATAACACTGCATTTAGGAAGCTGGAAAGATTGATTTTATGTCATAGTAACTAAATGCTAATTCATTTTTAAATTATTAAGTAGGAGAAAAAAATTCTAGCCTTGATTATAATGTGTGTGGCTGTGCTTTTTTCCTGAAATAAGTCATGTTACTGTCCTCACTACAGAGCTGTGGTCTTATCTGTTTTGTATACTTGTAATCATTTACATTCACCCTCAGGTGATCAGGATGATAGTAGTAATCTCCTGAGGTGTGCTGATATATCAGCAGGCTGACCAGGAATTCATGGCTCTGGGCAAACAAGCCATATCTTTAGGATGCAGCCAGAGGGGGCCTGGTGCAGCTGAGGCGCGTAAAGTTCTTTTTCCTGGTAATTTAGCAAAATCAAGCCCATTCAGACTGTCTGAATCTCAATTAAAACAAAGGAACACATTAGCTCTATGCTTAAAAAAATGGTATAGCATGTTTTTCTAAGTAGTCCTGCTTGTTTGTAAACCTTTAAAATGAAAAAGTGTGTCCATAAAACTTTAATCAATGTTTCAGCCTGATCATAAAAAATCTTTTACTGCTTCTCTTTCTACTGTTCTTCATGTGTCTCACACAAGCACCAACAAGAGAGCCGTCTGTTTTTATGCCTCTAAACTGTAGAGTTCTTTGTCACTGGATATCAAAATGGCACACTCTCTCTCTGTTGCTGAATTGTAATCAAAGATGTATCTTTTTAATCACGCTTTTAATTTAAAATCATTGCAAAACCTCAGTCAGGGTTTTATGATTGTTTTGGTAGCTGTATCCTAGCGTTGTTATCTTGCAATATTAAATTCGATTTGGTCAAATCATGCTTTTATTTCAAGTCTTTTTTCACTACAGTCTGTATTTGTGCATTGGGGATGCTGTTTCAAGTTGAGCTGAGCTGAGTTTGGATGACAGCTTTATGTGTGTAGGTCACCTCCCATGACAGACAAAACATGTAAATTGAGTCTGCCGGTGCTCAAAGCATGTTATACAGTGAGCTCTGTTGAGCATGTGTGCCTGAAGGCAACACAGGAAGTTAAGAGTGCATAAAGTAGCCTGAAGAGATAAAAGTTGCTGTGGCAGAACAGTGATTCTTCCCTGTAGAGAACCGCCATCAGGCATGTCCTGCAGAAACACCTTTAGCGACCTCACACTCAAAACTGCATGAAACTGACATCAAGGCCGCAGAACTCTGTCTGCTTTGATGTTCTTGTGATACCAATAATAACCACAAGCTTTTTCATTGAAGTCTACAAAGTGAGCTGTACTCAACCTTAGGCGTAGCTAAAAGGGAGAAGGCTTAAGGACAAGGAAAATGGTGGCTTCCTTGAGGTGTTCTGTGAGTGTCAGATGAATGATAGCAGCTAAAATCTGTTTCTCTCCTGTAGGATTTGTTTGTGCAGAGCACCAACATGCCTATCACTCCAATTTGTCCCCTCGCCACAGATATAATATTTAACAGGAGGATGAGTTTGATGCATCCCAGGACGTTTTAGTCGCACTCCGGAGAACAAACTGTGTCAGAGCATGGAGAAGATTAACTAGCTGCTGACGTCTCCTCAACACTTTTTTTCAATGCTTTCATTGCCTTCCATTCTCTTCTTCGTCTGATTTTGCTTTGGCTGGCTCCCTAAGATTTATGGTTTCAACTGGAAAGCTTAAAACACAAATAACAAATCAGAGCTCCCCGGTGCTAAGAACTTTTATATTGCAAATTGAAAGGAAGAAGGCACTTTATGCTGTGAAGCTTATTCGATTTAAATACAAAACTAGAGGTCCATTTAGACCCATTAAAATGATATAGCAGCAAACAGAGATGTCAGTGATGAGCAAAAAGAGAGTGGAGCAAAGAAAGATATTAGAAAAGTCGCTTCTCTGAAGATTTGCATTTCATTTGCTGCATTGAGAAGAAATGAACTTGTATTTGTGTGAAAGGTGACAGAAAAGTAAATCTGAAAGTAGAGAAAATACTGAACCGGTAATGTATTCCTGCAGTCCCAAACGTAGATCATAACACTTTGGAGACAAATAAATGTTGAAATGAGCCAGTGTTTTGTTTACTCACCAGATTAGTTTGGTGTTTGGCTTTGCTCATGTGTTTACATGTCGAGCAATGGCTGTCAAGCGCGTAGAGACGCAGGACTCAGAAATGATTAACGTGATGAAAAATCCCTTCAACAAGTCTCATGCACTCGTCTTGGCGCCCCTAATGAGATGCAGATCATGGAGCAGGCGGTGTACGAGGCAGCAGAACGTGCTGTAATCCTCCAACAGAGAGATCCATCAGCACTGAGGCTGACAGACAAACACGTCAGGCGGTAAAAGACAGCGAGGGTGTGACAGTGAAACCAAATCCTGAGACAGAGCTGACACTTGGCACAATAGACCTCAGCTTACTTTGAGATGAAACAAGGCAAGACAGGAGGGCAAAATATAAAAAGTCTACCTTGAGAGGCAAAAAAAGGACATTGATAGGCAGTGAGATGGACAAAAATAGCAAGAAATATAAAATGAACATGCAGGATGAGCAGGGTAAAGGAATGGGAAATGAATAAAACACATCCAACAAGATCTAAGACTAACAGTGTGCGGAGGGAGAGATGAAGAGGATAAAGACAGGAGAGTTGGGCCTCAGGAGAAGTGAGTGACAGTAAATTCCTAAATGCAGACAGATAAAGAGAATCTTCTCTTAAAGCCGAGGGACGTGAAGGTGTGTGTGCTGCATGCTGATGTGCTGCACCACCCAAATCAGTAAACTTTGCTGGACGGGTTAACTGCAACACAAAAAAGGTCAAGGGATTAACCTGCTCCAATTGTAGGTGAAGGAACAGCAGGTTCGAGCCTGTGATTGTTTAGTTTGTTAGGTTCTTCTACATCTTTACCCTTCCTCTTAATGCAGGTGGTATATTTTAGAATGGTATGAGATAAGTTTTACTTTTAAAAGCAAATTAAAGGCAGCTTTGCAACTCCAACATCCAGACATCTCAAACTGGATTATCTTGTTAAAATTCAGCCTGTTCATGGATGGCTCCAAAATGTTTAAGCTGAGACATAATAATCTGCCTAAGTTACTCGACTGAGGATGAGTTTAAAAGTTATGACCGAAGCTGTTCAAGTTTCAGTGACTTATGTCTGAATACCTTAGTCCAATAGAAAGAAAGTCCTTACATTTATTGTCTTCACTTATCATTTAACAGAGAGGGGGCAACAGGAGGAGGAAGTTTCATCAGAAGTGTTGCACATGCTTTTAAGAATAAAAGGCCTTTTGAACTGAGAACAAAAGTCAAAGTGGCTCTACAGATCCACAAACAGCACTGATGATAAAGAACTAGCAACCTTGCTGGAAAGTCTGTACCATAATCTTCAAGCATTAAAAATAAAAATAAACTAATAAAGAATCCTGTTATAGGCTTGCAAAGTCAGACATATATAGCGAGATAAAAGGTAAGAGATGGAAATGCCAAGGATATATTGTTGTTGCTGGAATGTCAGATAAAGCATAGGTAAGTCTGCTCACAGGGAAGGAGATAAAATTGTTTAGTTATCAACATGTTGCAAATTTAATGGAGGATAATGAAACTGTGTTTTTGTTTTTAGGTGTGTAGCGGAATCACAAACAAGATAATGTGCAGCATCAATTATCACGTTGCTGCTTTAACTACGTGTGCTTGATCTGTCTCTTTTTCGACCCACTTAGTTGTTTCACTTATTTGGTGTACAATACCAACGCCTCAAACAGGCAATTCAAGACCCAAATCAATCAAAACAAGACAGTTTGCACCTCAGGAGTTAGAAAAAAAAATGTTTATTTAATTGATTGGATGCAATCTTTCTTTTATTCTTCTGTGACAAACTTGGTTTGTGTTGATTTTGATTTTTTCTGTGCTGATCTTTTCATACACACATGAGTTTATATGTTTAATCATATTCAGAGGATACATTTCCTCCTGCTCTCTTTCACACATAAATATTTCTCATTGCACATTTTTGTCATAAAAAATGAAAATCAAGGCTGTTCTGGCAGTGTGATGTTATTCTCCTTGTCTGACTCTGGCCATGCAGAAGTAGTGAAAAGTGTTAAAAATAACTGTATAGAAAGAAATGATCATGTTGCTGATGACCTATTTTGCTTTTGTAAGTCATTGGAGGCACTAACTAGGCATAAATACCAGACATTCTCCAGCATCTCAAAATGTCAGGATTGGTTGTTTTGTTTGGGTTTTCTTAATCTTTCAATGTGCATCGTAGTAATTTGTGTTGTTTTTTTCTGCTATATAACAGCTGTGTGAGCATGCATCAATCAAAGAGAGCCTGGGAAAGAGAACATGTTCCAGCCCATTACAGTTAACCATAGTGATCCCAGCTGGTGTTAACCTGAGACACAGGCAGCTTTCTGACTCTCTTCCTCTGTGGATGAGCCTTTAATAGGGCCACGTAATTATCAGTGGCTGCCTCAGAGCTCTGCCCAGCTCTAACGCCCTGGGCTCTCATTACCCACAATTCTGCCTGGGCTCTTAAATATCAAACACCTCTTTGTGCTGGGGGCCAGACTGCACCTTAGCCTACAGCTACGCCCCTGAGCTTTGCGGTGCATGTATGTGTGGGATTGTTGCATGAGGGTTTGCAAGAGCACACCTGGAATACTGTTTTACAACTTCTGTTAATGTATGCCTAGCATATATAGGTATTCCTGCTTACAGATACATTGATATGAGACTAAACACAACACTTACTTCCTGTAAAGTACAGGTTTGCCAACTTCGGGGCATTTTTTGAGAGCTTTTTTATACATGAAGACATGAATCACTGTAGTTCTGCCTTTAAACAACATGCTTTTTGTTTCTCATAATTTAATTCTTCCTTTGCAGATTTAACTACCACTTGGCAGAAACACTGATTCCCCTAAGAGTGAACGTAACCCAAAGTAGATCCAGTTAACTTATAGATTGCTGTCACAAACTCCTTTAAGAGCCCCGGGCTCTTTCTATCCAGAAGAAGAGCATGAAAAAAAAAAGACTTAAGAGCAGCATGGACAATCAATTCGTCAATGTTTCTCTTTTCAAGTGCACAAAGTAATTCTTCAACACATTAGCACTTTCTCCTAAGTGCTTGTAAGTGCTCTAATATTAAAAAAGACTGCTAGGAAGTGAATCTGAGGTTCAATCACAAAAGTTTTGCTCATTCTTGTAGACAGAAAGTGTGAAATAAATAATTTTCTTCCTGTAAGCAAACACAACATTGGGATTTTGAATGACGATGTTACACGGCAAGGAAGTTTTGAATTAGAAAGGAATCACCATTGTCAGAGGTCCGTTCAGCCTGTTCTTGCTGGGAAATGGTCCTTGTGATAAATAAAACAACCTTGAAAAAAGACCCATGATTGCAACATTTTCTCTTAAGAAGACACTTGATGGCTCCTAATATTTCATTTAGTATATTCTGAGGAGCATTGTGCTATTTGGCTGAGTTTGAGAGTGAGTCCAAGAGTTTTTCAGCCAAGTCCATTAAATTCAAACACCCCCTAGATGGGAGCTTACAGGGCTGTGCATCAGTCATTTTGTGAGTGCTTAGTCTTTTTACAGCACCATTATATCTGATGATTCAGGGGGAAATGAACAGGCTGAGAGAAATAAGAGTCTGCCGTAGCTGATTACAAATGCAGTCTGTAACACATGAACGCTGTTTTAAAACAGGCTCTATTTACCATCCATTTAAGGGAGCAGTGCATAAAAATGACTTGCAAGTGAGACATATGGCTCTAAAATGTGTTAGATTTCGCAAGTCTCACACTGAAAAGAAGGTGCACATCTGTGAAAAGAGAGTAGTGAATTTGAGGAGATTTAACCTTCATTGTGTAAACACTATAGGGATTTACCAATACCATTTTTCCCCAACACCCCAAGCTGATGACAGACACAGGCTGCTGATTTTCTTGGGCAGATATTTAGAGCCAATACTGTTTACACTACTTACATCGTAGAAAGGACGCAATAATATAAAGTGCTGTGGGTCTCAATTTCAGAATAAGTAGCATTTATTGAACTGTATAATCCTGTATTAATCCTAAAACAAGATGGGAAAGAGAGGTAGAATATGTTGTACTTTACTTTACTTTAATACTTTTACTTTAGGTCCTTTACTCTGCAGTCTGCAAGCAGGGGAGGAGCAAGGTTGGTCAGTACGTGGACTGTAATGTCTCTTAGCAACACAGAGCTGACTATTACTACAATACTATCATGGAAAAATATACCAGTGAACCCAACTGCATAGCAGCCAATGCCAATACAAGTGAAAGGTGATACATTGGTCCAGACTCACGATACAATTGATGACAGATTTAGTTCAAAGAGAAGAAAGCAGAAGTCAACTCCATGAACCCACAAATCATTAAAATTCAATGGCTCTGAAATGATTCAAGTGTGCGTTGAGTTGTGGCCCTTTATTGCCTTACCACTCTCCCTCCAGATAAAGTATGAGTTTATCAGTGATGGTGGCCCCGAAGGACCAAACACAAATGCAAAGTATCCAGACAACCAGCATGTTGTCTGTGTTTCAGTATCTGCAACGTGTCCCACTTTTTAATGCTTCTTCTCAAGTAGGTGTTTGCAGCATTTATGAATTTGGAGTGCATTGCCCTGGATGCTCATGCTTGTCTCTTTGCATTTGTTTGTGTTACATAATGTTACTTCATTGAAAACCTTTCTCGAATGGTTTTCAAACATTCCGATTTCATTCTGATGAATTATGACAGACCCTGTTTGTTCGAGACTCTTACTTACTGATTGCTCAATCAGCAGCTGTCCTGGTAAAGTGATGCCAATTTCAGAGGCATTGTGAGTAGGCACATGGAGTGAAATGCAGAGAATTCAAAATAGCTTTTTCAAAGGCACTAATCAGGAAGTGAAAGCCTCAACCCACCTCAGGTTACAGATGACAGACAGTTTTGCACATAAAAATGAAAATGTGATCTTTAAAAGGAAAGCTCTCAATAACCTGTGTGAGAGTTTTTCTTTCTAATATTAAGGCAAAAGTTACAGTATAAACAGGAATATTTTTCATTATCTAACATCCTCCTTAGTGGTGAGGTGTGAAATCAATGATGCACCTTGCGTGTTAACACCACTTGACATATCCTGCAGTCAAACTCACATACAGGTCGTCTCATTAAACCCCTGAAGTGTGAATATGGTGTAAGTTTATATCAGCACCACAAAAATATGGTTTTTTTTTTATCTCTAATAAACCTGTTAGCCAAAGAAAAGAGAGAACTATATGGAGAGAAGGCGTCATTTGCCTTCAAACATTTTTCTCAGAAGCTGAAACTCTGACCTTCTGCAAAGATGCTCTAAATGGTGGTTCACTGCAGGCAAATCCTAGGCAAGATAAAATCAAGGCAAATCTTAGTCAGCTGAGGCTGACAGAAAGAAGACTTTAATTCAGCACAGCGATAAGGTATGAAAAATCGGGATTGATGGGATAACTCTTTTTCCATGTCTGACAGGACCTATTTACAAAGTCAAGTTTATAATGAGCTGTAACATGACCCCTAAAGCTGATGTAAGAAACCTTCCACTGAGCTCTAATCAGGACTTCAACTTTGAGACCAGATTTCCCCATCTCAGATCTATTTTTAACAAGATTTCAAGTAGATTAAATATTGATACAACATAAACACGCCAGAGAACACAACTATTTTTAGCATTAAAATGGTGACAAATTGATGATGGTAATGGCATTTCGCCTCATCATGAGGTAAAATCACGTATGCAAAAATGAAAAAGTTTTAATCCTGTTTTCATGCAGGACATAGATTAATGTAGCAATTTATGGGCTTAGAAGGTTCAAGGGCACTCTAAAATGAGTGTATTAAACATACTCAACCAAAGAAAACTACATTGGGCTGTTCCAAAAGACTCCTGGATGCTAATGTACTTCACTGATACCTGGGGTGGGTAACTGAGAACAAAATGGGGTGAATGTGGGGTCTATATGCAGAAATCTATGGCATCAGCTCCAGCATCTGGAATGTGATATCATTATTGGTGATTGTGGGGCGCTGTGATTTGATCATTTAAGCCACAAAATAAACAAGGTGCAACCTGAAAAGGGTCTTAGCTGGGGTTATATTGCTCAGGATGGGCATTACAAGCCATATTACTAACATTGGAATTTTTAAGATACAGCAGCATCAACTTTTTGATTTTTAAACAAATTAATGAATGACAGACAGTGCACCCCAGATTTGGTCTTGGTGTACACGTTCACTATGAAACCAATTCTAAACATCTTTTCAACAGCGGCCACATAGACCTTCTGTGCATAATTTTAACGAACTAGTGCGCACTGGGTTCACAGCCAGATATTTGAGTTTCTGCATGAGTAATGAGAGATGCCTATAAAAAACTCCGGAGAGGAGAGCAGAGCTGTAGATTTCCCCAAAAGGATGAGTCTAAAGGTTACAGAGACGACACAACTTCTAAAAAGTGACAGGTCTGATCTTCACCTGAGACTATTTGTCTCTATCAACATTTTGTTGAAATGTCATTTGGCTTCACACTCAAGACCCTTTATCTCACTGTGTTTAAAAGTCTGTGCATCAAAAGTGGCAAAAACTCTGCCGTTGCAAAGAAAAGTGCAAAATCTTACCGTTGTCCTCAACAGAAAAATGGAAGACATCAGTAGTGGCGTTTTCATCATTCCGTAACACGTAGCAGATGTTCAGGTCATTGACATCGGCTGAAACAGAAAAGACATTTGGGTTATTGGAGAAAACAAAACTTGAAGAAAACTCTCAGCTTGAAAAAGTGTCAAACAGTTTTTGTTATTCAAGCACAGTTAAAACTATCAAGAACACCAAGGGAAAAAAAGAAAGAAATGACAAGCAAATATTTGGAAGTGATTAATGCTAATGTGGGCCAGTGTACTCTGCATTTTATGAAGGTGGGTAACACTGTCATTGTGGTGTGACACAGAGCAGAGCATGATTGGAATTTAAATAATCATCAGATTCAATTGAAGGTGATGTCTGAGTTAGAAAGAGTATATCAGAGAAATTTGCCCTTGTTAAGATAAAACATGTATTTATGGAACAATTTACATTTTAAGATTAAAAAACCTTCATGTGAAGTTTCATGCTGGCTGCAGAGATTGCCTCAAATACACTTTGAAGTTGTATTATGGATTGTTCAAACACTCTCTCTGTCAAATAATTGTTCAAAGATGGAAGCTGTCCCGCTTCAGCCCCCTATCAGCTACAGAAACAGCAGGTCTCTAGTATCACACTGATTCTGCTCCTTATCAGCACTCAGCATGAACAATTTTCCACCAGAGAAAGCATTCTGAAAGTCATGCATCTGTAATCCAGGATGATAAAGCCACAACCTCAAATCCAAGAGACAGTGTGGGCTAAACCAACAGAAAACATTTAAGTCCTAATCCTGCCAGTTCTCTGTGTCAACAGCCCTGGAAAACCAGGTGACAGTGGATTTTCTAATGACAGACAAGGGTAAGAATGTTAAAAACAGGCTTTGCAGAGGGTACCTACACTTCCACAGCTGTTTCCTAACTTTTCTGAATTACAGGGTTCTCCCGCACTATATTTTTTTCCACCATTCTGCAGAAACATCGACAACAATGTAGAAAAATCATCAAGACTGTGAAAGGGCTTGGCCCCTGCAAACCACCTCCTTCAATAATAGATGTCGAAGGAAGGAGCTTCATAAAAGTATAACCACTGACTCCTGACTGGGGCACTTCCCTAACCTCTTAGGTGGCTTCCTGTCATGGCTGCTGCTCCTTATTTCAAACTTGAAGAAGCAGACAGGGAAATGTGTACCACATTTCCACTTTACATAAATGGATCATTTTTGGGCGTGTATTGTTCTACTTTCAGAGAAGAGGTCATTATTCAAGTTGTTGGAATTTGATTTAACTGTTCCAGGGAGGCAGTAAGAAATGGATGATCTCTGGAGTGTGGTGATGCAGCCTTGAACCTGAGGACCTTGCAAATTTAAAGTCAACACTGTGAACCAGGGGCACCATGTTCATCAAATATTTAAAGAGAAAGCCTCATGAGATGTGCCCTGGAAATAGGAACAGTAAATAAAGAGTGAGGGATTGTCTCTTTCACCTGACTGATTCTTCTGACGAGCCTGTTTGCTCTCTCTCAGTCACTCTCTCACGCCCCTCGTCTCATTCTTTATTTCTCTCATGCCACCTACACCTCCCCCTCCCTCGCTGCCTCCTTTGCACTCTCTTCCACTTTACTTGCTCTCTTCTGCCCCTTTGCCTCTCTCGCTCTCGCCGCCGCTCGTCTCATCTGTGCTTCTTTATTTTTCCCAAAGACTGCGGCCGCACAGCGTTTGTCAGAAGTGTTCGTCCCATGCACACTGAAGAGCTGTTTTTTCGCTGTGTGTTTCCAGCCCATCTGTGTCTGCACCAAGCTGTGGCACAAGCAGGTGAATTTTCACACTTGTTTTTTTAATTGCCTCAGCAAGGCACGAAATACTGCATTGATTGCATTGCTTTAAACCTCAATCAGAGGCATTGTTATCTTGATTTGGTCTTCATTAAGAACCAACAGACTGGCATGCATTCAAAAAAGATTGTAATTTCATAGCTCCAATTGGATATCTCATAGAAATATATTCTGTGAAGAGGTTATTTTTTTTCTGAATTAATTTTTAAGGTGCAAAAATTTCCATAAATTGTTCCGAATTGAAGCGACTCGGCCAAGCCGTGAAAATGTGCTCCCACTCAAATGCCATCCTGTCACTAAAAGGTCTGTGTTGACCTTTTCACACGATCCTCCACTTCTGTCCCGCTTCACTTAACAAACCACTGTAGGGAACATCAGATGTGAACCTTTCCCTGGAGATGCAGTAATAATAAATAATTCATCTCAAACCGTCTACAAGAAGCTTGCGTGAAACATCAGCCTCTAACTTCAGTCTGCTAATTATGATTTGATGAGCGAGGCACGTCTAAATCAGGCTCACAAATTAACTATTGAAATCCCCAAGCCTGTACTTGTGACACATGTGAATAATTATTACTCCATAAATTAAAACTTTAGTATGCAGAAATGGAACGTTAATCAAGACTTACAGATTTGAAGGTGTTTTACTTTCACTTTTTCATTGAGGTTAAAATAAACATCATTTTCCACAAGTGGGGGTAATGATTCAATTTTCAGTTATGATGAAATCTGATCCTCAGTGATTCAAGTTATGCTTATTTATATTTACACTAAAATAATGTGATTAAATCAGATGAACACTTTTTTTCTCAATTTAAGATTGAAAATCCACCATGAAAGGCTTACCTTGGCTAAAGGTGTCGATGGAATTGTTTCCCTGTCCCAGGTTGACGATGAAACCATGTTTGGGCTGGTTGGTGATGTGGAAGACCAGTGAGCCAGGGCTGCTGTCTCTGTCCTCGGCCCTCAACACTTTGGAGCTAATGGGGAGCCCCAGGTGACCTGTTGCCAAGATCTTCAAAGTAGGGGCACCTTTATTCACTACAATCTGGGGAACGCCGTTATCTGTGGCCACAATGGTGATCTTCATGGTCTGGGGTCGCCGGGTTTCAAACACAGTGTCCGGAAAGACGTAAAAGTCATTATGTGTGCCATCAGTGAGGATAAAGGAAAAGGAGTCTTCTAGAGATTCAGTTCCGTCATGTTTGTAGCTAATGAGGTTTTCATTGAGATCTTGTTTGGTGAAGCTCGTAATAGGTGTTGACTTGTTATAGAGGAGTTTACCATGAACAGGAAGCTGGGTGACAGTGAATCTTAGCAGTTTCTCAGCTGTGTCCTGGTCCTCAGCAGTGAGCTCAAATGGCGTAATCAGCTTGTTTTGCCCTTCCGTGACCATCAAACCATTTACAGTGAGCACAGGTTTCTTATTATCCACATCCACGATTGAAACTCTGAATGTTCTGAAGATAGGATTGTAGCCGTCAGTTACTTCAAACTCAAAACTGTCCATTTTCACCTCATCATCTGAGGTGTGGATATAATAAATCTTACTGCCAGCAAGCTGAAGTTGGGTAAAAGACACAATGGGCATCCCAGGAGTATCTGTGCACTCCAAGTGGCCTCTGACAGGAGCCCTTGTGATGGTGAAAACTAAGTTCTCATCAGGGCTGTTGAGGTCTGTGGTGCTGAGGAGATCAGTAGTCAAAGTCACTCTGCCACCTTCCCTCAGTGACACGCCTTTACTGACCACATCAGGGAACACCATGTCAATACTGCCAACAGTGATGTAGAAGTAACGATCGATAAGTGGGTTCATCCCATCTGTGACATCAAACTTGACTAAGTCTCGTATCCCTTCTTGACCATTGTGAGAATAAAGTATAAGCCCAGCATCGATTTCAGCTTGGGTGAAATTCATGCCAACTGTGATGTTCTCAAAAGAGTCTAATGAGCTTTTCCTCTGCAGCTGACCCTGACCTGGCCCGAACCGGATGATATAAGTAAGCGTGCTGTCATCAGAGTCTAAATCTGTGGCTTTGAGGACTTTGTTGTTGATCTCTTTGGTCTCCCCAATTTCCACCTCCAGGCCATCGTTGATGAGCATTCTGGGGGTCTCATCGTCAACAGCGATGATCAAAATCATAGCTGTTTGCTGCACCGAGTACTTCCCGTCAGTCAGGGTGACTTCAAAGCTGTCTTCTGTTGTCTCTGAGTCATCATGCTCATAAATAATACTTGATGCCTCCCTAATCTGCTCTAAAGTGAAATTAGTCACCATAACTGAGCCTGTTGGAAGTTGGTTTAAAATGGCACCATGTTTAGGAGGTTTGGAGATGATGAATGTCAGCTCTTCAGGTGGAATATCTGTGTCAGCTCCATTCAGAATTGGGGTGTCAATGACAATGTTCATCCCCTCCATCACAACTATCTCTCGCAGATAAATTTCCGGCTTTTCATCATTTGCTGGGATGATGACAATGGGGAAGAATTGGTTCTCTGAGAAATTGATGCCATCTGAGCACCTAAATGTGAACCTGTCCTCTACTGGCTCTACCCCTTTGTGAATGCTCTGAACATAGTAGATATTTCCCTCCCTAATGTCTCTGATGGTGAAAGCACTGATAGCTGTTCCTGACCTGGACTTTTCTGAGCCTGGGGCCGGTGATATATTCTCCACATAGCCGGCAGTCGGCTGGACAATGATGGTGCAAAGGATATCATCTGTTGGAGTGTCATTATCATCAGCATCCAAGTGCTGAGGGCCGATGGCGTATTTCTCTCCTTCGATGACACTGAATTGAATTCCAACTCCAACCTCAGGCGCCTGGCTGTCAACAGGAAGGATAGTGACTCGAATGTGGACCCCGTTGACCTTATTGCCTCCCACAGTCCACTCATCGGACATGTCTGTGAGGGTCAAATTAAAGCCATCCTGCTGTGAGGTAAGTCCTATCTCACCACCTGTGTGCGCATACACCACCACGCCGTTAATAATGTCAGCCTGTGTGAACCTTGAGGCAGGCACTCCTTTGACCAATATTTCACCCATAAGCGGAGGATCTTCCAAGATAAAGGTCAGCTGGAGGTCGTCTGTGTCATCATCATGGCCTTGGATGACATTAGTTGTGATTTCTGTTGCTCCATTTTCCAGCACATCCATATGGGAGCCGATTGTTCCAGCAGGCAGGCTGATGGTTGGGGTTTCATCATCAATGGGTTTTACATAGATTTTAATTGTAACAGGTACAACATGTATCCCATCACTGACGTCCAGCTGGAATTCATCGCTCAGCGTCTCTTCCCCGCTATGAGTGTATGAAATCTTCCCCTCCTCTAAATCCTCAAGTCTGAAAATACCTTTTTTATCCAGGTCAATAAAAGCAACCTGAACCTGGCCATGCTTAGGGAGTTGGCTCAACGTGAATGTAATCTTTTCCTTTTCTGTGTCGAGATCTGTGGCGTCAAGCTCAGCAATACTAATGATGTGGATACCGCGTTCAGACACTGTGAAGCCTGTGTTGGTAATCTGAGGGGGTTTGTTGTTGACGGGTTGGAGATAGATAGTACAAGCCCCTTCCACACTGTTCCCAGCTGTGTCTTCAACAGTGAAACGAAACTGCACGACATGGGCTGTGATCCCGAGCTCTATATCTGGGGGGTTGTAGGAAATCTTATGATGGTTAATTTGAGCTTGTGTAAACTCAGTAACTTCAGTGTCAGGGCTGTCTGTCAGGACGAGGGAACCAAATATGACTGGGTTATTTTCATCTGTATCTATAGGAGGCTGGATTATTGTATATTTGAGGTCACGGTCTTCTGAATCCAGATCAGTATAGCGCAGAACTTCTTTGCTGAAGTGTGTGAGCTTATACTCCTGCACAGTCATCTGTAGGGTGGTACCAGGGAACAGCTCAGGGGGGATATCATCTATGGGTAAAACTCGAATCATAAAAGCACTCTCTCCTGACTCATTTGGGGGGTCGTTGTCATCCTGAACTGTGAAAACAAACTGATCCATGATAGTATCAATGTTGTGGGGGCCTGTGTGCTTGTAAAACAGTTTACCATCTGTGATATCTTTTTGGAGCCACTCCGTTACCTCCTTCTCATACACTTCATCCTCAGCGTTGAACTTCCAGGAGGAAGGGTCCTCTGGAGCATCAGACTGTCTCAAGAGAACTGTGCCGATTGTAGAAAGAGGAGGTACAATGGTGAATTTAATAGTTGAGTCTTCAGAGTCAATATCAGCAGCACTTAGCATTAAAGGAGATATTGGCATCATCTGATTTTTGAACAGCACAAGTCCAGTGTTTGCATTAATAATTGGCGGCTCATCATCAGTGGGAACAATTGTAATGGGAAACAGGAATTCGACTTCATTTTTCCCATCCGACATCTTAAACACAATGTTGTCACTGTATGTATCGCTGCCATCATGTTGGTACACAACGACCCCTGTTGTAAGATCAGCAGGTGTGAAGACTTTCCCTTGGGAGCCCAGCACAATGAGATCTCCATGGCGCAGCCCGTCCACCACTGTGACAGTCACAGCGTCTAAGTTGTCTTCATCACTAATCTCCAAGTTGTGGGTGCTGAAGAGAGGCCGAGACTGACCCTCGTACAGCAGCTGACCCGTGTTGCGTGTCACAACTGGAGCCAGAGAATTCATCGGCTTCACAACTATCATAAAAGCAAAGGGGTCTGAGACAGCACCGTCTGTGTCCACCACCTCAAACTCAAGCTGGAAAATCCTCTCAGTGTCTGAATCCAGAGAGGGGGGCTTGTAAGCTATTTTCAAATCTCTCAGGTCTCTCTGGTAGAAAGATGTGATAGGGAGATTTCTGTCATCCGTGCTGACTATATAGCCCTCCTCGTATGATAAGGGAGACGTAATGTTGAAAATAAGCTCATCTGAGTCTGACTCCGCGTCCTCAGCAGCGAGCATATCAGGAGTGAGAGCAGTCATGACAAACTGGCTGACCTCCATCATCATCATGGACACAAAACTGGGTTTGGGAGGAGTGTTTTCTTCCCCTTCTTTGATTCGTATCATAAGATGGAAATACTCCTGTTTCACAAGATTGCCTTCTTTATCATGCAACTCCACAACCATGGGAACATAGTCTCTGTTTGGTGACTTCAAATCAAAGGTGTGCTCATAACGGATGTCAGCTTGTGTGAACTCATCACAGTCCATCATTTTGGAAAGTTTACCCGCGTCAATGAGTTTCCCATATCTGGGGAGTGAGCTGCCACTCGACAGAGATGTCACTTCACATTTGTGAGAGTCTCTATCATAAGTGAATTCTAGGATCTTCTTATCGATGGGGTTACTTATCCCTTTGAGATTGTCAACAGTTAAAGGCATGTTTTTAGTTAGTAACTCTAGTTGCGTAAAGACAACTTCAACCTCCATCATAAATGGGATGATAACTGTTTCTGTTTGCGCGTCATACCTGAGCTGCAGCCTCACTCTGTCCTTTGCCGGACTTCTGGAGCCGTAGTGGGAGTATGTCACATCGTTAGGACCGAAATCACACGGAAACTTTTTGGGAGAGAGATGCCCCGGTCTCTGTGAGAGCGGATCATTGTCCAGCACAGTGATGCTGCACCGGTCTCCCGGCTGCGTCTGAATCACCAAATCATTGATGGGATCGATGAAGACTGCTCTCCCAAAAGGCACGCGTATTCCGTTGTTTGCAACCAAGATTGCATCCTCTGACAGTTCAGATCTCAGCGCGTAAAATAATCCATCACTGTCAGGCTGCGAGAAAACAAAACCTGTGAGTAACAAACACAGGAGAAGTCTGTGGAGCATCTTAGAAGCGGATGAGATCCAAACCATCCGAAAACTGTCACTCCACCAAGAGGGAAAAACGCTCCACTCTTTTCCTCCTCCGGAAAGATAAAAATCCCCGAAGTGATTGGAATCGGCTGTGTGCTCACACGGTGGTCCCCATGCATCTGTCCTCCCGGACCCTCGACATGCTCAGTGAGAATAGCGCGCAGGATTTTTAACTTCAGACACTTGAGAGGCTGCGTAAAAGTGCCACCGCCCATCTCTGCGTATATTGGAGGATTTTTAGGGCTGGTTACCTCAGAGTTGTCGCCTATGGACAGTTCAGCTGACAATCACAGGCGGGCGGGGACTGGAAGGTGCGCTGAATTACACATATGAGATTCTTTACACTCAGTGCTGTACCAGTGTTTCTTCTGTGGATTGTCTTTGAGACTTTATGGGGGATTTTGAAGACAGCAAGACTATCTAAGTATTCGACATGAGTACATTATAATGTAGAGTGACTATATTCTAGAAACCTTAAAAGAGAAACCCCCACTCAGCCTCCAGGAGATCCTGCAAAAACACTCAGATACTCAAAGACGACAAAGCAGCTTCATACCCCATCAATTTGTTTAAAAAATTCCCCTTCTGCTTCAACATTTTCTATAATGTTAAAAAAATAGGTAAAGGGTCCATTTCTGCTAGTTGAAAATATAAAACTGGTAAACTAGCTTTATTTATCCATTCATTTCGTAAAAAGTAAAAATTTTGAGTCAAAGGAAAAATTCATGTGAAAGAAAGTCACATTTTAGAGCAAAAAAGTCAAAAGGTCGACTTTGAATCCCAAAAGTTGACTTATTTGTCACAAGTTTGACCCTTTCTCTCATAATTTCGACTTTTTATCTTCAAATTCTGCTTCATTTAATCTCAAAATTTGTACTTTGTATCTCAAAATTTTATTTGTAATACCAAAAATTCAACTTTTCATTTCAAAATTGAACTTACCTCAATATTTTGAATTTATATCTCAGATTTTTTTACTTATTTCAAAAATTTGACAATTTATTTAAAATTTTTCCACTAGACATGGACCAAAAACAATTCTAAACACAGGCCGAGGAAAAGAGGTGGATCAGAATAAAGCCAGTAGCCCAGTGCAGCGCTTTATGATAACTATCAGTGGTCTGTAGAACAAGCTGAGAATAACCTGAAGATTTCGGGGGATTTCATAAAATCTCCCCAGACCTAATTTTACCACCTAAAAGGAGGACATGTCTGGGCAAAAGAGGATGTATGGTCACCCTATGATAACGTAGTACTGCGTCTAATCCATGGACATAGAGTCACTGATGAAACTGAAAAAAAAAAAAAAAAAAACCTAACTGTAATCCCGTAGGCACTGTGGGCAAATCCACATTTTTCTAAGAAATGAAAAGCTTGATTGCAAAGATAAAGGAATCATGTAAAGTGTTTCAAAAACACAGTCATGGTATTTTCCAAAGAACTGAAGCCTTTGCACATTAATACGGATGAAAAGCACTAAAAGATCATGATTTTTATACACCTTCAAAAGACAGAGCTCAGGGCCATCCCCTTTGCAACCCACTGAAGCTATTTTACTCAACTCCAAGGTCCCTTTTTCCTGTCTGCCTAATGGTCACCGTGGACGTCAACACTCTCTCTTTCTTCCTGTCTCCGTCTCTGGCACCACTGCCAAAAAAAGAGTTCCTCATTTATGCATATCTAGTGAGCACAAATGATTCTGCACATCATGGTGTGTCCTTGAACCCTTGACAGTCTTGAGGACTTTCAAAATCCATTGAGACTGAGACTTAATTTCAGTGAACTCTTGAAACTTATTTTTGTGAGAGTTAAAACTTTAATGTTTTGACCACAGCAGTGATAAGGTCGCATAAAAAGAAAAAACATATGTGGTTTATCAGTATATAATGTAGACAAGATGTGATACAGATGAGAAAAGAAAAAAACTTTTGGCTGTGGGTTTTATTCCCTAAATAAGGAAACATTGTCATTAGTCTGCTTGTTGCTGGCTCAGTAATCCTCTCTAATGCTCTCCCTCAGTTGCTCAAACCCCACACTTCCTGCAAAAGGCTTAAGTGAAAATAAGCTGACAGAAGTAAAAGCTAGGTTGTATAGTTCCTATTCATTATCTATTTTTGATGTGTATTTTGTGGTAAATAAGAATGGATGTGGGCCTCCTCTAGGCCAGGAAGAAGTCTCTTTCATCAAGTAGATTTCAGAATGAATACACACATTCTTTGTCATCCAAGAACAAGACAAGATCAAATTTAATTTCTATAACACTTTCAAAAACATTAGTTGACACAATGCTCTTACAGAAGAGTCCAAAAAACAGAAAAATCAGCGAACAAGCTGTGGATAAAAGCCCCAGGAAGCACAATGGAGAGAAAGGAAACCCGGGCAGAACTAGAAACCTACAACATAGACTGAGACCATGGGGACTAGAGGTAAGAAAAGGTAAAAGAAGGAAATAGAAATGTTAAAAAGGATTTTAAAAAACATGTACAACATATCTGATGAATAAACAGGGGCAAAAAAGGCTGTGATAATGACAGTTAAAGACAAAATTAAATATAAAATAACATAGAATGTCATTCAGTGGAATACATCTTGGCAACACTGTACAATGAAATAAGAGGATAAAAGATTAAAATAAATAGCATAGTACCATACTTCACCATATGATTGCACATTGGGACATGATACAATGAAATAAAAGACATTTAAGAACTAAGAAATGAAAATAAACTGTAATGACTGAGAGGCAGCAAGGTGAAGGAGGATACAAGACAAAACAATACCATGGAATACAATAAAGTGCATTACATTGTGTTACTTTGCGTTGTGTTATATTGCTTCGTATTATGTTACAGTACGTTACATTGTGCTACATTGAGTTATGTTAAATTATATTGTGTTATGTTCAATTGAAATTTTTTACTTTGCATTTTGTTAAATTCTGTTAGGTAATATCCATTGTCTTATGTCAACACTGTGTTACCAAATGTTGTGTTACATTGCATTTTGTAACTTTACATTGTATTGCATTAAGTCACACTGTGTTACCTTTGGTTACGCTTTTACAATACTTTGCAATATTGTATGGTATGGTGCAGTGTTATTTAAAGTAATATGGTATGATAAAGTACGATACAATACAATGAAGTATGATATTATACCGTACAAGAAGATATAATGCAATCAAACCTAAGCAACACAATATGACATGGTGCAGTCCAATGCGATTTGCAGTGATACCTACCATATGCTTTGATAATGTGCATCAATAAACAATGAGAAAATAAGTGTTTAAAGACCCTGGAAATCCTAGAAACCCTTGTACAACAATATTAGATCAAATACAAGGGAATACGTTATTTGTAAGCTATTTTTCCTTGAGAATTTTGTCGTGCACAATCATTAAAAACCTGCAGTACGAGAGTAAAAGTTTAAAAAATAAAAAACACCAAAGCATCCAAAATACGCTATGAATGAAAAATAAAGTTTTAAAGTGTCATGGGTAGCTTTACAGGTATTTGAAACACACATTCTTCTGTCAGTGTAAGAAAAATGCTTGAACTGAATATTTGACTGTGAAAATCTATGGTGTTGGAACTTGGTGGCCCCATGGGAATGGGTTGGGATTTTAGGAGCAAGTTAAAAATGTATGTCAGTTAAGTCATGACTGAATTGTCTCAGTTAACACTGTTATTCTGTTTTCTTTGATATTTTTTAGGGACTTCATAAAAAGTTCAAGTTCTTCCTTCTTCAGCTCAAATAACTGTTGCAATCACATAAAAAAAACATAGCTGAAATTCATGATACAAAATTCAGATCAACAAATATGATGCAATAGAAGTCCAAAGTTTATATAAAAATGCAAGCATTTGCAGAGATATTGTGTATTTTAAAGAGGGGGTTATCGTGGAGAGGTAGAGTGTAATAGAAATGGTCAAGTAGCAATTCTGCATTATCAGGCAAATTCATAGCAGGAATATTTCTATTGAAAGCTCTTTTTCCCATGAAACTAGCTTCAAGTTGTAAAAAGTTTCACACCCCTCTCACAAACCTGACAGCCTGCGGTCTTTTAAATCCTCACACATAAGCCTGAACCTTAGAAGTTCTGCTGCTTGTCACTGCATTTTCTCTCTGACTCACCACCACCCATGTTTAAAATGCCAGGTGATTAAAGGGCTTCTAGTGCCTTGTTATTTCAAAGTACATGGCACACTGAGCTTTTCCAGCTGTCATACTCTTTATATGAGCTAGAGCATTCTTCTTGTGCCTTTAAGTGAGAGAAAGCATCCTGATACAGGTACATTTGTATCAGAGGTGCTCTGTGTGAAGTGAGAACATTTAGACAAATATACTCAGTGCTGAGGACAAGGGACAGAGGAGGTGATGGGAAAAGGACTACGGTAGAGGTGATCAGTAAAATAGGAGACTATTGAACATTTTACCATTAATTTTTCAAAGGAAATGTGGGAAAAAAAGTCAATTCTAAGGTATAACAAGCTCTCGTTAACAAGTTTTTCTCATTATTTGACTGACAAAATATGTCTGCTTCCCCTTTGACTAATTATCCCTGAAAATATGGTTCAGTCTTGCAGCTCTTTGCTCTCACCTCCTAAGCATGCTAAAACTTTTTTAGGAGTCCAGCGTCGGATTGATGACATATTCATGTGAGGGGATGTGGGGCTCCGTCTGCACAGCAGCTGCTCAGCTGTGATAAGCCCCCTCATGGAGATTCTGGGGTTTGAGCCTGTATGTGAATATGGAAGATACAAAACTGTGAGGTAATGAGACACTATGAGGGTTAGGTGTACCACCAGGATTGGTACATTAGCATAACATCTTTGAACGCATGCTGAAATAGCAAAAACATCCCATGCTTATCACAGAGGCTAATTCATTATCATATAAATTCTGGGTAATGATGGACCAAAGTCTACAACTGAAGTCAAATGATTATTCAGAAACTTTGTTTTTTAGCTGCCAAGAACCGGCAGAAAGGGGTTCATCAAATTCAACTAATTTGTATGGCTCTTCTAGCCCACGTAATAATACTTCTGATGAGCATTGTTCAGCGTGTGAATAGATAAAGTAGCTTTTGTGATTCTTGGTCAAATTTTTTTTTTTCTTGTAACCAGGGAGTGAGATTATTGAATATCTATTGGAAGTCCCCAAATAACAATGAGTGAAAGAATTGTTCTGCCTCATAGCTGGATAACCAAATGCTCTGAGGAAATCAGATTTTTTTTTACCTAAACATCCACACCAACCACACACTTTTGTTCCATCAGGAAAAAAAAAAGTTTAGATTATAATATGTAATGCTGCGACAGGGCTAGGAAGATGTTTTGTACCTTTCTTCTCCCTTTTTTTTTTTCTCTCGTACTTCTAAGTATGCTCAAGGAATGTCCAGCAGGGTCGTGAGGCTATGAATAAAACCAGTTTGGTTCAAGGAGAAACTCCATGTTGTGCATCCTGATTGCATTGGGTTGGTTGTAACCCTCTGGGCAGACATCCCTTCAGACCATTTTTGTGATATATATTTATGTATATTTGATCCATCATCTTGATTAAAACTCCTCTGAGGAGATTTCTGTTGGTCATAAAACAGACTAAAATTAACATGGATGCCCTCCAGTGACTTTAAAAAGTAGACACAACCACCAACATAAAAGATTGACTGCCTCTGCACAGTTCTCTTTAATTTCAGAAGTCACTGTAAGGGAGGAAGATGTCAGACTAAATGATTAATCACACCCTTTGATATAGTTTATTTCAACCATTTCTTTAGAAAAAAGTCCCAAATAGTTATAGTTTTTGCACTGATAGAGAATCAATATAGGCTTTTTTGTTAAGACATGCTGATTGCACAAGACAAAATCTAGCCAGGAGCTTTTTGTGCATGGGGGTGCCAAAATCAACACAAACAGAAATTAATTGCAGGGGCTATAAAAACGTAGGTGCTGAATTTATCCACTGAGTAGCACAGCACAATCTTATGTAAACAGATTGGTGGAACATTGGTAAATGTACTTTCTTACAACTCATATCACTTCTTGCTTTCATTTACCACACTTTTATTTAAACTGTTTCACTCAAAATTCAGGTAATTTTTACTTTGGTTTTACCCCTGGCTGTTTGATTGGTATGAAGCATTTTGAAATGCTTGGTTTTACTTTGGTCTTTTTGATTTTGATTAAAGGATACTTGTCATGTGGGCAAATGTCTCACTTTGTGGAAGCTATAAAACACAAGCTAGAAATAACAGTATTATAAGGCTAAATTATCATTTTAAGTGAAGCTTTGTTTTTGTTTTTTTTTGTTGATTTTGCTGTTCCTTAAGACATTGCTCATGATGATAACCTTGAAAATCAGCCTTGAAATTGGTTGTGCAACAACATGTAAATGTCTTTAATGTTGTAAGACACTAAAGACAAATCAGCATTCTCACATAAGCTCATATGAGGACTTTTCAGAAGTTTACAAAACAGACTGATATTCACAGTGAGAACAAAAAACAAAAGGATTCAATATCAGAGGTTTAATGCTCATAACTGCTGATAGGGGATGGGTGTCAGACAATGTGACAAACAATGGATACAAAGCAATTTATAGTATAATGGAGGTGAAGCCTTTTTTAATCTTAACACAGCAAACATGTATAATGACAGATTTATTTAATTGTTAATGAACAACATGAATGTGATCTTTGACATAAAAAAACTGCTCGCACATGTGCAAGAGAATGTGATCTAAGTGATCAGAGGTATCACTTTATTCACAGGAGGAACCAAAATCAACACCACATAAAACACTAAGTTTCTCACTCTAAAAATGACTGTTGTCTGTGATGCATGTGTGTTTATAAACGCTTCATTTAGCTAAGGCTCCATGTCCAGGAACAAGATATCTTTTGCACCAGCAACACCCATGACCTTAATAATAGCACTTCTCACCTGCACTAGGCTGTTGCAAAAGTCGTCCCACAGGACTTCTGCTTCCATAAGTAGTGATCATTAAGTCTGTTTTAAGGAGCAAAAGACCTCAAAACTGCATCATTATAACTTGAGCACTGTTTGTTTCTCCTCCTTTTAGCACCTCTGCTACTGTTATTGACAAAGTTGATATCAGAAATTGTGCTCCTCTATAATTTGGATTAGTCCCTGGTCGGGAACATTGACAAAGTTGAACTATTTTCAACAAAGCTCTGTCTGAGGATGCAGCTAAACAAAAGGGCTGAGGATGCACTTCAGTTTGCTCTACTCGATTTGATTGTGGATAAAGACCCTGAAAACGCACAAAAATGTAATAAGCGGACACAGGCCCTTGGGAATCTGGATACTTCCATAAGTTCCTCCAGCAGACACATCACACAGCTGTTCCTCTCATTCTTTCAACACTGAGCATCAATAAAAGGGGCCTTTCTCCTGCACTCTCCACTCTGTCCTCACTGTCTCCCATACAACCTGTCCCTTCTTCTACCCACACATAAAATCAAGAGCTCTGCTTACAAACCCGCTGATTTTACCTCTCTCTGCTACCAACCTGCAATTACTTCCTGTCAGGGTCAGCTGAAAAGTTTAACAGGATGCCCCCTTTCTTTGCACGCACACACATTTGCACAAAGACATAGGAAGAGGCACACATTCACATCTGGTCCAGCTTTGTTCCCATGTTACAGTTTGTACATTCAGAGGACACACTAGGAACTCTTTCTCCAAAGAGGCTTCTGAGCAGTGCCACTGCTCTGTAATCATCAACACAATGACCGTGTGAGTTTACACAAAGTGGCGTTCTAGTAAACGTTTACTGTCTGGTGAAACTGCCAATTTGTTGTTGCATCTCACACACTCATTTGCATCACAAATGACAACACTGCGGTTGGTTTTTGCCTTTCAGTTAAAGGAACAAGGTTATCAGTCTGAGTGGAGGGGAAACGGGTAAATATCTGTTGTTTCTGTGAATTTGTCTCTGCATTAATTGCCCAGAAAATTGTGAGAAAAGACCGACCTCTAACAACCGCTCTGTCCTTTGTTGCTTTTGAAAGAACATCCTTTGTACCCTTTTTAAGGCCTATGGGCTACACCGAACTTATCTGAAATCTTCCATCTATCTTGACATTCACTGACTTTTAACTTCTTTTATCTTCCTCCATACATACATAATAACTTGTTTACAGCTTGTGTGTGGAACTTTTATCCCGGCTGGGGGTAAGCTTTGCCACATGTCCTCTTGCAAAGTAACTCCTCTCCATTTCATGTGATTTCACAGGGCTGATGAGTCTAATAAGGGACATGCCTGCCACACTCCATCACACATCAGACAAAGCTCTCAGCCCTGCAGGCGGTGTCAATTTGCAGCCATGGATGTCAGTTTCGTGGAGCTTCTACAAGATTAACATTTGATACAGTACTTTTACAGCCACTTTTTTTTGTTAGAGATTGATGCTAAGGAACAAAGACTAAAATAAGATGACCTCCACACTATTTCAGTAGCCCTCCTAAAACTATTTTCTATTCTTGTTTAAACATTTTGTATTATATGGAAGGGAAAAGGGTAGATCATGATTCAAATTGTTTTCTATTCTACTGTGTCACCAAAAGATTCAACTCATGCAAGAAAAAGTAAAAGCAACACCTCCGATCCCCTGAATTTTACTGAGGCTGGACATTTGAATTTGTCCTTTTTATATTCAGGGGAGATATCTTAATTTGAATTTTTATTGGCTACTGCTCTCTGGTGGTGGACTGCAGCAGTAGCACCATTTTCAGAAGCTGCTTCAGAGTCAAACACTAATGCTAATAAGTTGTTATTAATCATAAGTATTAATATTCTGTAAACTATGAGACCTTGACAGCTCAGCTTAGCTCAAGGCTAATCATGACGAACAGAATGAAAACTGCATTGCATCAGTTTTTAGCATAGAAAAAAATAAAAAGCACTCTCGAAAGGAATTTTCAATGTGCACATGTGGTTTCCTGGCACTTTATGAGTTATGGCATCCTTACAATGTTTATTTCCCTAAACAGGAATCAATGAAGTCATTTGTCAATCAATGCAAACTATTTAAGTTGGATATCACACCGTCATGTTTCCCCATCATGCATTGGTAACTACATAAATTGTCCTGCATGTTTGGGTTAAAATAACTCACCTCATACCCATATGTGAAACATCATATAAATTGAGCCATTCACATGGTTTAAGTAATTCCCCTTTAATACTATGACACATTGCTGTTATGTTGCACTCTGCGTAATGATGGTGTTTAGTGACTAACTTGGTTTGAGATTCATATCCTTGTCATCTTTTTACCACGCTGGGTTATGGTCTAACCCCACCCTCAACACCTGGTTTAGAAACAAGTACTCTGTACTGTAAGTACACTTCAAAAGATGTAATTTATACTTTTACTTGAGAGGATTACCAAAGCAGGACTTTCACTTTTAAATGAAATGTAATTTTAAGAGCTATATTTTGTGAAGTGTGTTACTGTACTATTTCCACCTATGCAAACATGAAGTGTTGAAACTGAAACAATAATATTAGATGGAGGGTAGTACTACTAAACTGATGACACACTTGCAAAACCTGTGAAGGCAAGTAAGTGAGGTAGTTTGCAGTATCTCCAAGAGGCCAGGTGTGTGTGTGTGTGTGTCTATTTGTGTGGGTGGAGGGTATGGTCACCCAGCTAAGGGTATTAAAAATGCCAAGTGAGGAACACTAACTAAAAAAAAATGACAAAAAGAAAAGGAAAGGCAACTTTTAAACTGAGTTAAAAAGCAATAGATAACTGAAATATGTTTGTGAGTCAAAACTGCGCCTTCCCTTTGTTTGGCAGATCCTTGGAGCAGTCAGTCAGTCAGACCTGAGCGACCTGGATAATGATTAGAGGTAGATATTCTCTCTGTTTGTTTTTCTCCCAGCAGCGATAAATCTCATGCAGGGACTGTGTGACTGTCAAAGACAAACCGCCACTAACAGACTAAATTTCTGCTCTCACAGCTGACCTCAGGGTCACTGAGATCAGAGAGGGCAGCTGCTTTCAAGGTCAACAGCCATCTGTCTTACACTGTTTACCTTTACTCCAGCTCTGTTCTTTACTCTGCCAATCAGCTGTTCCTGGTCTGCTAACACCTGTAAACACACACACACAAAAGGTTATTTTTACAGTGACATTATTACTGCCAAAGGAGTACTTCTCAGGTCACTTACTTTAGTAATAATGACAAGTTTAACTTAGTGGCTTTACCATTTAAAGGTTGAATATAAATGGGTTTTTTTTTTCTTACAGAGATTGATCATATTGCATTATCTCTTTGACACCAACATGTTCTGAAAGATGTCTTATTCCTTTTTTCCTCAGGTATGATAGTATGACAGTCCTCTGTAGACCTTGAGGGAGCAGCTACTTTACTTTGGTTTTGATGGCAGATGATGACCAAAAAAACCATGCATGCAGGACTGAAAATAACAACAACACAGGGAAAAAGTAGTTATGGAGCTTCCCAGTGCACCCCTGCTCCCTGGGTACACACAGCGCGTTCTCACAGGGATGAAATAAGTTGATGTTGGAAAACTACTCTGGCTAAAACTTCTTTGGTCTTTCTGTTTTGACCAAGCTTCATGGATATCGTGCAAACAAGCTAAACTCAGCCTGTGGCTGCTGTGTCCTCAAAATACACTCTCAGAGCGGTTTATTAATACTCCCACAAGCCCTTAATACACTAGAAAGTTGGTGCAGAGAGAGAAGGGATACAAAGAAAAAGGGGATTATAAAAGATTAGCTTGAGGACTGCCTCAACACTTTTAGGAGACCGTTTAACTTGAAGGCCAAAAACAGTTTATGGAGGCAACTTTCATATTCTTTTTGACTTCTAGTATCTTCTCTTAAACAATGTAGAAGTCCTGTAAAACTGTAGCACATTGGACGTGCAGTCATCGATGCAGTGTACAGTATCCTTAAGAAATTGCACTCAACTTGTATGTAATTTCAGGTTTCAAATGGATCAAATGCTTTTTAAAATATTTATTTATTTTTATTCAAAAACAAAAACAACAGAAAAAACAAGCACACAATACAAAACAACATACACAAACTAAACAGTCTACCTCATGCAACATGAGGACCGATCGCCTCACAATAAGACAGACGCATTGTTCTAAACTGGCTGGACATTACAGACTGCAAGAGAGGGAGGGGAAAAAAATCAAGAAAATTTCAAAACATCAAAGAGAAGAAAACAAGATTAAAAAGAATTTTAAAAAAGAATATTGTAAAGTTAGGATGTATTAAACAGAACAAACTTTTGATAAGGCAGAATTTCTGTCCTCACCACCACTCAGCCTCAGTGAACTTTGCCCAGTTATCTGAATAATCTTTGTTCTTTTGGACAATATCCTCCAACAATAAACTGCTGTTTTAGGAAACCCTTAAATCTGTAAATATTTAGTGATTCTACTCCAGATGCCTTAGAGATGATTTCCCCCAATTAATATAATTAAATTTATAGTTTAGGCATGTGATTCTGTGATATCACTAAGCATCACAGAGAAGCAATCCAACTTAATTTAATTATTAGACACTTTTTTTTCACTTCCTCCCAGAATGTGGCCACAATGTGACAGTACCAAAACTGGTGAAATGTTCACTCAGGTTCTGGATGAATCATATGCTTTAATGTCAAATAAAAATATCACAATGGATCACTATTTCATGTTTGGTTAGCTTGTGCCACATTGTCTAAAAAGGTATTAAAAATACCACACACTTTAAGTACAGGCATTTAATGTGTGAGTTTGCAGACAGAATTCATCACAATGTTTGCTTTGGAGAGAGGCTTTACTATAAACATCCTCAGGTGCTTGTGTCCAAGGTGAATTGTCCCATCACAGAAGGCCAGGCCACTTGAAAAGCTTGAAAAAGCTCTTCAGCTTCAAAGGCCTGAGTCACATCATACTTCCCCTATGACATTCAGAGATTTGAATGGGATGGTAAGAGGTAGACAGCAGACTCTTCACAATGTTTAGTCATCTATTGGAATAGGGTATATGCCTGATTTTGGATCTAAAGAGCAAGTATGTGTAATAAGTGGTGACTGTTCTTTACTATTTCAACAGCCTGCACTCTTTCAAGCATCCATTGTGGAGAGGAGAGAGTTTTGCTGGTTGAAAATGGAATATTTTCGCTGTTCTCTTGATTTTTGGACCATTTTTCCTTATCTGGTACAAATAAAGTTTTCTTGACCAAAAGTGAATCAAAGCCAGGGCTCATATCAACAAAAATTTTATATCACATTTGTATGAAAATATTTAACTGTAATGAGAAAAAAATGAGTTGGGATATTTTTGTGCTTAAAAGCCAACCTGGCTACTTTGAAGTCATTTTTATCCATCTTAATGGAGCCCAGAGAAATTTCAGCTTGTCTGATTCTCATGGATGTACATTAATATCTGTATCCCATCATACCTCATGAAGAGATTAGACAGAGGTTAGTCTTTTTTTTCTGTCATCCCTTCTCAAGCTGCCATTCTGATTTTCAGACAGATGGGGGCAGAGTTGGGTCAGCCTTATAATTAAATAACCCTGATATGAGCCTCACATGCCTGTTAGTTCCCCCATGCTGTGATGTTACCCAGCTGTGTGTACATCCACTGATTGAGGTTCCCGCTCATTCAGGGCTTTCCTTGCACACGCACCTTCATGTGCACCTGTCATACACATGTTTGAGTGACAGATGTTTGAGAATGGGGTAATACTCAGCTGGATGGGCTGTAAGAGGGGGGCTGTTTCTATTCCCTGGTTCCCTATTTCCTTATCTTGCTCACTGACCTGTTGCTACATTGCTGGTTTTATCTATGCTGCACGGATGGAGGACCACCAGATCTCATTTGAGATCCGCTGCCTTAAATAGGAGGCTGAGTAGCAGGTTCAACATGTCATTTATAAGGAAGTGGGGGGTGCTGATGATTCGGGAGAGGAAGACGAGGGGAGTGAAACCTACTTTGTAGCGAGTGGATATTGAGTCTTCTATCTCCTTCTCACACATAGAGATTCATGCACCACAGTCCCGCCTGTGTTATCTTCCTTGTTACTGTTTCCTTTCATGTTCACCATCTTAAGCACTGAAAGACTGATACACAATGCTGAGATCTTTGCATCTTTTAAAAACGTTTTTTAAGTACGTGCGCCAACATAACTGCATGACAAATTGTTCTATTGATGTGACAGGTTTGCTCTTAATGAGCCGTGTACTTTCTTTTTGAGAGTCACAGTTATATTACATTTTACTAAAACAAAACAGATATTACAGTGTGGGAAACTAAAAAAAAACTACCCTTAATAAGAAAATTCAAGACAAAGTGGGCCCTTGTGTTCTCCAAAAGGTTGTGCAGGAAGTATGACGGCCTATCTAAGGACAGAGCCTGTCTTAAATTGTATGCTCCTGTAAGTACACTTCAATAAAATGTACCGTGCACACCATGTACTTACTAAAACAGGGCACAAAATCTTACAGGGTAGTGTTGTCTTCAATCAAACTTTGTGGCTTTGCACTCTGCTCCTTCCTTCACATCAGTGGTTTCCCACCTTTTTTGTCCTAGAGCCTTTTTGTCATACCATGGTTACCCCTTCATTCATCCGCGTTAATGATTCTTCAAAAGTAGAAAGAAACACTGCTCATCATTCGGTGAAAATTGCTTTATTTTATCACCCTAATTTGAACATTTGATTCTCTATCAATTATTATCATTTTAACTCAAATTAAACACAGAAATAAATAATACATTGCCTTGAAAATAAATAAGTCATACATCCCCCTATTTTTTATCCTTCAGATACCCCAGAAGATGCGTTTGATTGTCTTTGGTTATCTTTGGGGGCATTTGAAGGCCATGGTTTATCAGGTGAAGATACGAGACAGAAATCAACTCAAGGACCAATGCCATTGCAAGCATAACTTCAACTGTGCTGATTCGAGTTAATCAAAAATGGAGAACACGCATTGATAGGTGTTAATGAAACAATGGTAATCATATAAAGCACATTATATAAATAAATATGGTTGTACAACATAGAATGTCTATTTTTCCTCTGTATGGAAACTGAACATAAAGAAAGAAAACAGGTGACCTTTTTTCCACAACAAATCTTTCATGAAGTCACAGATTTTAAAGTTTGATGAGAGCCGCTTTAGACTGTTGCCAGAGAACACAGGACAATGTCAGAAAAGACGGTATCATGTTGTCCAGAGGGGGCACCAAATTCAATGCCAACAGATCATTTCTCACCTGAGCTTTAAAGAGAAGATTTAAAACTTGTAAATCCTATGGAAACACTGTACATTTGACAAAAAAATCGATTTAAAACACATTTAAACTGACAGATGCAGTTTGTGGTAAGGAGAATATACCACCCGACTGGTTTGTTTACAGGTCGATTTATGCAGCAAGTCTGGTGGTCCTCTGCTTGACTCAGGACAGGGTTCATGATGAAATGTGATTATGAAGTATCTTTCTGCCCCGTTGCTTAAGAAGATTAGACCACAAGTCTGTTTTGTTTAAGTATCAAGTTTTAATTTCATGCTTAAAGAGCGCAAAATTGGCAGAGGTGATGAAATAAGCTGATTTCTCACTTTATAATGAATGCGTCTTGTCTTTTTATCCTGAGCATACTCAGCATATAAAACCGTTGAATATTTATACTGAATCAAGAAAATCATACCACAGCAGGAGGAGAAGTTTTTCCTTAGAAGTTGATGCAAGTAAATGTCATTTTAACCAGGAGCATATTAAGTGTCAGGCCATCACAATAGAAAAAAAAGATAGAAAACAAGCTCCATCTGAAGCAGCCTAAAGTCTTTTCCTATTTCAGAGGTAATTTCTGTTGAATGTGCCCAGAAGTGTCTTTGATTAAAACAAATGATAAAATCCATTTGTGATGGCATTCTTGCTCTCCTCCTCCCCGCCTGACTCTGCATCCTAATGGATGAAACACAAGGCTGTTCTCTGTATTACAGCGTGCACACTCCATTTTTTTTCTCTCCGGCCTATTTTTCTTCACGAGCGCACATTTTTGTTTCTCAAGTGTGAAGAAAGAACCACTTAGAAACAAATGGATCAGACCTTCTTTGATGAGGATGATTAATGTGGAGGGGGTAATAAACTGCTTTCATCCATTAATAAGTTGGAGCAAAACAACAAAGCACATTTTGGTGCAAACACCGGTCGTTGGATGGGTCATAATTTATGTTTTTGAAAAATACAATGTAGTTAAACTGAAGGGATGTTTTTGACAAAGATTTTTTAAAAGTTGCTTACAGAGCCTGCTGACAGACACTTTCAAGACTGTAATAAAACATTTGATAAGCGTTAATGATGGAAAGCAGTGTTGCTATTGTGACATTTACTGATGCTTGTTCAGACAAAACAATTTTGAATGCATGCTTTGTTTTCTTACTCCATGCTGTTAGAAAAGCTAGCTGTGCTTGGATGACTTTAAAACCTTTTTACATTTATTGAGTCAGAATGGGGCATACGGAGAGAATGCGGAGGAATTGGGTTCAGTAAAAGCTGGTGTTTATTTGAAATCTGACAGAGGGCAGTAAAGATCCACGTGTCTGGTCAGTTTCAGAGATTTTATAATCTAATATCCTTTCATTATAGCTCTGCTGATCCCTTGGCTGGGTAGATTTTTTTCTGGCATTTCTACTTCATGCTTCAATCCAAATCATCACTCCAAGTTATCTATAGGTGTGAGCATGAGTGGTTGTCTGTCTCGACATGTTAATCCTGTGATAGGCTGGCAATCTGTGCAGGATGTATCCCATCTTGCGCCTTATGACTGCTCCCGTATGAGTTTTAGATGGATGAATGAATAATTCTATTTGAGATAAGGACAAAGAATGCAAATGGACATATTTTTGTTTGACATATAGATGGTTTATTTTTCATTTACAATATTTCAATTACAAAAGCTCTATCTGACTCTTCTATTTGTTAATCTTAGCTAAAATCTTTCCCATGGTGCAGTTTTGTGTTTGTGTGTATCCATTAATCAGGGCTTTGGGGAACTCTTGATGTCACTCCAATCTTTTGACGCAACACTGACTGAGAAAAAATAGACTGACTGAAGAAGAAGAAGAAGAAGAAGAAGAAGAAGAAGCAGGGAGCATGGAAGTGTGAGTACATGTCCTCATCACGGTTTAATATACATACTCTCACATGAGTCAGTACGAGCTGTGGGCCAGAAAATAAATATGAAACACACTAAGGTGTTTCCAGGGTTTCAAATGTTATATGATCCTGCTGGGTGAGTCATTATGCTGTCAACATGAAAAAAAGCAGCGTCAGTCTCCTTGTCCTCCCACTCTGTCTCTGGGAATGATGCGAAGCTCTGAACCGTGTTTTAGAAACACATTCCCTGCAAGACAGTGAAGAACAGCCCAATGAGCTCACAGCTTATAACTGGTGCACTAATAAAGGGTTTTACTGTCAAGTAGGCAGACGACATGGAGACACAGCATCTGTAAGAGAAAACAGTTCTATCTCTAGAGTAAAACGATCTCTAATTTAAGAGTACATTTTTTTTAAGAAAGCGATGATCAACACAGGAGACTTTTTAGTTATCAGATTCTTATTTCTCAACTTCAAATATATAGGAAAGCAGATTTCTTAAAACTTTATTAGACCAATTAAGGATGAAATTGCATTCTTTCACTAAAAGGGATGAAAACAGTTTAGACAACTGGATCACAGGATAGGGGTTCAAGTCAACTTGTATTTATTGTAGCCCTTGCAAACCAAATGAAAAAAAAAAAAGGAAACAAGTTTTATGTGATTCTTTTTTTGCCAAGATAATTTGTTGACCATTTGTCAAATGCAAAGCAGGTGGGGAAAGTTTATGGAGGCCCGGACAGGCAGTGACACAAAATTGCTTTAGATCAAAATTCTTAGTCCTATCTTAATATTTTCTCATCTGTATGTTAATTTAGAACTGCTTACCAGTTTGGAAAGGTTAACAATTGATGGGAAAAGCTTACTTTTCAACTTGAGGAAACAGGTGAATCAAAAAATTTGGGCTGATCAAAGACTTCGGTTGGCAAACTTTTGAGGTATGCAATGTTGTAATACTCTTTTTGACCACTAGAATTTTAAATATGAAAATTCTTGTGTTTGTGTTGGATGGGGCTGTTTTGACAGTGGCAACCTCAAGTCTTGGAATATTGTAACTCTCTTAAACTAATGGTCTACGTCATTACTGACAAGTTTTTCAGGATACAGAATAGAGGAAAATAACAAAATTTAACATTTACAGCGTCATTCAAAAATCGGTTTGGGTCTTTTTTTTACAATGGGTTATTTTTTGAATTTCAATTGATTTCACTGATCAAAAGATCTAGCCTCTTCAGACCTTTACATCACTGAACTGAAAAACAAAATACAAATTCAGATTTCAAATGCATTCATTTGTTCACACACAGCTACTTCCTCAAATGAACAACACTGGTTATAGAAATACCGAGAGCAAGTTCCTCCAATTAATTTGTTCATTCACCCAGCAACCAAGCTCGTACCACACAACTCATTACCAGCACCATTAGTGGGAGTGCACTGCAGGAAATGCACAACACCAGCCCTCTTAGATGAGAGGGGAAAAAAAAGAGAGTCTACAGTGACATGGGATCAATTTCCACAGTGTGTTCAATCATGTGAACACAGGGAAGATTGGCTCTATTGGGTGAAAAAAAGGTAATCTTAGGGAGGTGTCTGAACAGAGATTATTTCTGGCACCACACAGTATGGATGTTTCACAGATAAATGGCTGTTACAATTGTCCACAATTCTTTGCTTTCTTAGCAGAAAAGACCCAATCCTGCCTTTGGTCAAAGCTGTCATTACCTCAACCGGTTCAGTGCAGAGAAAGAACTAAAGCATAACCTTTCTTTGTGAAGAATAAGGACTTACATAAGGAGAGGTGAGGGCTGGGCATCAATCAAAAATTTTCAATACCTGTACCAATACCGTCACTTCAACACCAGTTCCTGAAGAATATATTTTTCAACAATCTTATATAAATTCTAGCAAAACTAGAACTGCATTACACATTACTGTACAAATCTTGAGTCTTTTTTCAGCTTCAGTATTTTTCCACTCCAATCAGTTTTCTTACACAAAAAAGTAACAAACAAGTGACAGGTGCATACACATTGAGCGCACTTTTTACAACTACAAATGTATTTTCTTTTGTGGATTTTTGTTTCTTTAATGTCAAAATAAAAGCTTTCTTTCTTCATCTGGGCTTGTGACCGGCAAAAGTGACCAAAAGAGACAGGCATAAGTTTTATTTATTTACATGCAGACGTTTTCCTTGACTGCAGCTGGAAACACACAAAGTGAAGTCCACAGTCAGACCCTTCTCACTGGGAGAGACTGCTGCGAGCAAGGACAACTTGGGTGTCAGCACCCGCTGCTCAGTGAGAGGCAGAGGGTGCTGGAGATCAATACATACTTGCACATCAGTCCCCAAACCCAAGATAAGTTGCTGGATTTGTCACTTGTCACTTTTATTGACAAAAAAAAAAGGTTCAAATGCCATTGAATTTTAATGAGGGGGCTTCCTTTCTGTTTTGGTGCATGGCTCAAGTGGACCTTTAAGGGCCTGCAGTTTACCGCATCCACTTTATTTTTTAACAACTGAGGTTGCCATTTGGTAATAAATAGTCTTGGACAAATAATTATGTGGTATTTACACGATACATCATATGTGATAGCTCGATATGTTGTAACTGTTTTTATATAAGTAAATCCAAATCATTTATATGCAATATTGTCCCAAGATGATCAGTGTTTTTCTCCTTAACGGAGTCAATTCACTGTAGATGCATCACGTCTAAAATTTTATGTCCTTGGAATTGACCAAAATAACCTTGTTTATTTTAAGTGGAACTGCCTATATTCCCTAAAGGATGGCTTTTCATTTTAAGCTTTGTAAATGTTTCTGTGCCTGCTCCGCCAAACCACCCACTGAAGTCGCTGCCTCACGAGGCCTTAAAAAATTTACCTTTTTAGCTGTTTACAAAATGCCTCCAGCATTTTTTCAAATGAATTATGAAACATGATTTATTTCATGCTGGATTACTGCCTAAGATTTTAAATGCACTTGCAAAAGCATGCTGACAAATGTTGAAGTGCACAGAGTAGAGTCAGAGGTGAGTAACACTTCCAAATACTGTAATATAGCTAATCTTGTACAATTCACAGAGGGGATAAAACAACCATTGTGCGTGTGTGCATGAGTGTGTGTGTGTGTGTGTGTGTGTGTGTGTGTGTGTGTGTGTGTGTGTGTGTGTGTGTGTGTGTGTGTGTGTGTTTAGAGAGAGAGAATGAAACTTTTCATAGCTTATCTACCGTACTGGCTTCAAAAAAGGCATAAAAACTCACCTGCTGTCTGTGCAGGGTTGATTCCTATTCCATCTGAAAAGCAAAGCAGAGCACAGAAAAAAACACAGTGTGAAGTTCAACTTGTCATTGGAAGAAGCAGGCGAAATAACCAGAGTAGGTTTACAGTACAATATACGATTTTGACTCTGCAAAAATGAGATGGCTATGACAGAGGCAAATTGATTTGGACTAATATTGTGTTGGGAATTAATTCTGCAAATTGTGTGACATGTCAAAGAGATGTCACACAATTCTTATCTCGGAAACATATTGTTCATTTCTCTCCCTCTCGCCCCCATAAATTTCATATTTTACAGCCAAGCTGAATTGTGTGTCTGTGTGTGTAAGGGGGGATGGGGGCAACAATAGCTTGTGACTGTCATCTGAACCGCTCTAAATAGGTAAATATTGTCAGAAATAGACAGAGGTGAACAATGTGAGCCTTGATATGGGGCTGCATAGTTTGAATAATGATGAATTGAATATGAGGCCACTATTTTTCTCTACCAAGCACAACTACTGTTTCGTGGACAGTTGTTATTTTGGTTAACAATACAAATTGCCTATCAAGGATCAGTCCAGCTCAAATGTTAGGATGTGTAGGCTTAGAATATCTAATTCAGCTAATCATCCATTGAGTTCTTCAAAAAGGATTTTATCGTAAACGCTACTCATTTGCCAAGATTTCAAAAATGCTGAAACTGAATGTCTTTCTCTTTAGTCTTTAAAATTATTGCTGCTGTGTGTAGCTGATTCTTAGCCAGTATTCTGTTGATTATAGCCAATGTGTGTGAAGTCTGAGACTGGAGAGAAGTGACAGAGTATATTTCCAAATTTCCAACTAATGAACAGAACTTGCATGTGACAAATTTGTTAGTGTCTCCAAAAGAGAATTGTTCAAAGAAACAGAAAATAAATTGTACTCAAAACACATCAATAAATCCTGACACATTTGTTAATCGCGAGGGCTTCTTGTTAAGACCCAGCTGAGTCTCCAAAGTTAACTTCACTGTTTCCAAAAGACATTTCGTGTAGTTAGGTAGTTCATGTCAATCTGAAACAAATACCACTTTTATACTTGGACTCTTTTGTTAGAATGACAAGAAGAAATGAGTGGAAACCGTTTCCCCCCAAAACTCACCATTTGTTATAATTGCACTGGTTGCTGACGGCACTTTGAACTGTGAAAAAGAAAACCAGGAAAATGATTACACTCAAATCTTCTTTGGGTGAAACTGACAACAAAAGCCAGTGTTTGGCATTTCAGAGATTTGAGCGGCGCAGAAATACTCTGGTTTAATAACCAAAGACATCTAGCTGTCAAATCCATTCAGTTGAAAAACACACAGTGAATAAATCATCAAAAAAGAAGCTACTTCCACTGATTCAGAGAGCACACTGAGATTTCAAGATTTTGTTGGGTGACATTTTCAAAATAAGATCTGCAATTACAATGTCTTCAAAGAATAAGTGGTGTTTATTGGGTTTTTTGTTTTCTGACTTTTGTCTGACAACTTTTATTCCCAGTGGACACACATGTTTTAGCAAAAGCTCAGGCCCTCTGTATTCACAGACACACACTCATACGACATACACAGGGAACAGCTTGAGGCAAAGATAGTGATGCATGAATTTCTGGAAGAAAATCACTCAGCGTAGTCACAATACGCGTCCTACTTTAGGTTACGACCAGAGAGGATGTGGGCTGGTGAAGGGTTGCAGGAAGAAGCCTGTCGCTGAGGAGATAAGGCTAGCGAATAGTTGCACCACATGCTATTGCCAGGTAGTATCAGCAACATATAAGTATCTACTGAGAATGAATGTTTGCTTCATATAGCATAAAATTGGGGAAAACAACCTGGTTGAAAAGGATGATGGTTAAAAGTTGTCTTATCAAATTAATAATTTTGAAATTTTCTAATCTTGCTATTTCCCACTCTAAAAACTAAATGGCAACAAAAGTAAAATGCTTTCAGATTAAAACTCTCTTTTACAAAATGCTGAATAAAAACTCAATGGGTTTCCATTGTTAGAGGAGAAAAAACAGCTACATACAGGCCAAGTCAGATGTGAAATCCATGATCATGATCTTTAAGTATGCTGGTTTAGAATAGAAGCAAATTAACACCCCTGCTACATATGTGCACAAAACCTGTCAGTGAAAAAAGTGTGTGGCACTTCAGAAGTAAGCCTTGGGCGCAAAGTGTTAAGGTAACAAATGTAGGCTTGTCTAAATTAATTTGGATGCATTTAGAACTCATGTGATGAGATTTTTCACCGGTTATAAAAAAGACAGAAAACAAAAGCAACAACTCTCTCAAGGCCATCAGCAACAGATGAACCATTCCTATATCCTAATCTCTACTGGCAGGTTTTACAGGAGCTTTGATCATAAAAGAACAAACATTAACATTTCTCTAAACACACTCGTGATTGGCATCAGATGAAGAAAAAAATAGACTATTTTTCAATTTTTCATACAGTCTTGTATTTGATAATCTAGAGAATCGTGAAACACTTTCGATGACAGAGACAGTGTCCCCATGACCAAAGCAACTCATTCACACCTGCCTGCGTTAGCCAAAAAGAGGGACAGAAAGAAAGGGAGAGAGAAAGAGAGATTCACATAGAGTTGCTGCTAATTGCTCTAAGCAGCGTGCAGGAAAAAATGTAAAAACATCATAATTATTCATTTTCACAGTTTTGTTTCTTTTTTTAATTTGGGTGCAGCTGCAGAGCTCTAGACCTTGTTGACAACAAAGCTGGTTACAGATTTTTAATCACGCACACACTTCAACACAGCACTTATAAAATGGTATCATATTCATCAGTATTTTGTTGTTAGCTGTGCTTGTGGCTAATGTATGTTTATCATATCTTGAAGTAAATGCATAGTTTGAAAAAAGTTCAACTGACTCACTGGGGTCAAACAATTGTACTGAAACTTGAAAATGAAATCAACTAAGAATTTAGATCATCATAACTTGACAGCTTCCTTAACTTTTCTTTTTTTTTATACACATCTACGAGTCACATGGGTTCCCTGGGGTTTCTGAGGATTCAAATATATTCAGATTAGTCACACCCCTGTTTGAACAATAAAATTGTAAAACAGGATGTACTTAAAGATGGATGACATGCCAGCTGCCTAAATATGTAGACCCCAAAATCAATTTTCAGTTGGTAAAAAGCTTTTGCAATAAAAATACATACAGATTTATAAGGAATATGAAATGTTCACCTCAACTGAAACAAACATTTTGTTCTCGCACAAACTCATTTCACAGTCTGACAATCTTCCAAATGTTTTACAATACTTGTTTATAAGTGGGTAGTTTGCATGTCTCACCACTAGTTCACCTAATGTTGATTACTTTTACCTTTTGGGGTGTGGGAATCCCCCAGACAGTTGTTGGAAATTCAAGCTGCACGAGTCTACTTTCTCTTACCTGTTTATCCTTGTTGTTCATTTTAGAGAAGCTATCACATGTTAGACACATGTAACTTACATACATGTCCTTAAATAAAGCTCTGAGCTTGTTTAAAACATGTAATTTATATGACCCATGCTGATCTGTCAATTTTATAACATACATAGATAACAGTCTACCAGATATACTTGTGGTTTTCTCAGTCATATTTTACCATCTCCTTTATTCCCTTTTCCTGCTATTCCCTCTGATGAGTCAAGTCTTTAATCTTAAATCTCTAAATCCTAAGTTTGGATAACTGTTTTATAATCATTTAATGAAGAACCAAAAACAGTCTTACCTCCTCAGCTGCAAACTTTAACACTGCTGTGAACGGTGTGCTGTCTGGAACACTTAGTCTGTAACAAAGCAATGCATTGAACAAGGTTATTAAAACACCATCAAATTCATCTTTTCTTCTCTCCCTTTGTGAAATAATTTGCCTCTGAAAGCAGCAATGTCACAATCAAATGTAATTCTTCAACCTGTTGACCTGAGCAGTCGATTAACAGCTTCCTGGGCAGCTTTACTGGTGTAGAGCAAGTCAATTACACTTTGGAGCAGCCCTGTGGCTTGGTGGCATTTTGACTTTGAAAAGAACCAGTGCCATGCTGTCTTCAGAGTGCTTCACTACTTTTATCAGAGTCAATTCTGGGGATATAGGACTGGAAGTGCTAACAGACTCTCAGTCTTTAACAGTCTGCACATTCATTTTTCCAAATAGAAACCAACAAAGTTGAGTTGTTGATGAGTGAGACAATAGGTAACCTATCAGGAGATGTTCTGGAGTTATAATTTGACTGTAAAGAAAGAGGTGAAAGGAACAACAGAGGTAAAATTAGAAGAGTCAGTAATGTAGCAAGTAATGAAAAAAACAAACAAACATAAGGTTGTGAAGACCACCATGACATCATAATTTGGAAGGAGTGCCTTCTTCTTCAAAGTCCATTAAAGTGATGGTGAGTAAAAGTGCAACCCTCTGCCAAGATTGATATGACACCTCATTTACAATCATTATCATCTCCCCTTTTCAAAATACAATATGAACAGCTGCAGAGAAGCCTTGGCTGACCTCATTAGAGTTCTGACACTCTGTCAACACTTCAAGGTGAGAATAGAGTACATTGAATCATTATTTGGCAGCTGTTCATTGGCATTAAAAATGCCAAAATATAATGTGAAGGTCTGCTGGGAAACTTCACTCTACACTATGCACAGTGTATACCTCTGATGTAGAAAAAGATGCAGTGAAATAATGAATGAACAATGAAATAATAGAGTATTTGCACTCTGAACTAGCCTCTGTATATAATGAAAAATAAGTGCTCAAGTAAGGGCTGTGCGATAAGACCAAAGAATTAAATCTTGATCATAGTGGTTGCCTTGAAGCATGAAACTCAATATTGAGAATTTTTCTTTTTCATCTGGATTGAAAAAATTAAATTAAATGTATTGAATTGAAAAACATCTTTCTTTCCCTCATTGAAATAGATTAACACCCCATTTAAAATGAATGAAAGAATTTAACTTCTCCAGCAGCCTAAAAAAACTAAGTCTGCTTATCATCCAACAAAGCCACAATCCTTGGACTCTCAGGCAGCACTGCACTAAGACAGGTATGACTCTGTAGTGGAATTACTGCATGGGCTGAATTTTGCATCACCAAAAACTAAAGTCTCAGAACATAGTTTGTTGCTGCATCCATAAATGTTCATAAATTACCTTTCAAAACTCTAGAAACTGGTTTCCTGACTTCTCAATTTTTCCCCAAAAAGTTTTACATAGCATCTGTTGATGCTGAACCCCAACTATTTGGAAATGTTGCTGGCATCGAATTTGAACAAGCACATTTTTCATTGAGTGATACATATCTTTACTTTTAAAATTAATTGCTACGTATTGACTAAATATAAAGGGAAAAAAAGATTCGTTGATCAAAAATAATGTTTGAACCAAAATGTTACGGCATCCCAGTTTTAAATTGAATATATGTGGTTTGGCAGTAGTTGGATGAGTCTCAAAATAGGTTTGTGTACTACACAACATCATGCATATGGATTACTCTGAATTAAAGGAATTATGGGTACCACACACACACACACCCACACACACAAACAAACTTAGTTGCTGTGCGTCATTACCATTAATCTTATGTAATCAAATCAATTACACGCCAGTTTAAAAAAAAAAACCCATAATATTGAACAGTTTATGATGGAAACGAACGATTATAAATAGATGTGCTCCTTATGGTGTAAAACAGAAAACAAGCGTCAAGATGTTGCTGCTGTCACCAGTGGAAACAAGTGAATCACAGCTTCATCTAACAGATGTTCTCCCACTATTCATTTATCGAACGTCTCATTTCAGACACATCATCACAGCGTTTCACGACGACATCACTAGCGAACTCAACAGTGACGGTAAGTTAAATCACTGGTCATTTTTTCACAAAATTAAGCTTAATATAACGGTGCAGCTGTGACTGATGAACGTGTACTCACACTTTGTACGGAAGCCGGGGGTCCGACGTCAGGGTGATTTTAAACGTTACTTTAGACCTAGTGAAGAGGATGACACCCGTGTTATTATCATCTTGATGTATGCCGGCTATCAAGGAAAAAAAAATAGATATAATATCTCAAATAGAGAAGAAACTTACATCTTTCGAGCGAGGTAACTCCCTTTGCTGTCTGTTTATACACACCCGGAAGTCCGAAGGACCCATACATACACGTCATCTTTATTGCTCCATTTTATAACAGGTTTACGTTTATATGTTCAGCATTTTCGTAAGATTAATACTATATCATTAGACTTGTAAACATTTCTTTCCCCAAAAATATTTTTTAGCTGAAAAAATGACTAGTGTTTGCCAATGTCAGGCAGGCATTCATATCGGACAACTCGTCTTTGCTGTAAATGACAACAAAAAGCGCAAGGCGCAATCAGAATTGCTCTGCCACATATTCTCACAACAATAAATAAACCTCGGTCCCCTTTCAGGTTTACTCAAAGAAATTTCTTAGGAATTCTGATTTGTAATTTTTGACTAAATGTTAGTTTCTACGATCTTCTTTTCTTAAAGTCACATCGTTGACTGAGGTGCAGAGGTGTTTATTTTTTCTGACAACTTGCATGATTAATAATGTCTTGACTGAAAGGGGTCCATCAAATACTTTGATATCTGAATTTGAAAAATAATAAAGTAAAACAAAAAACAAGTGGTTACTTGATTTTCAATTTGAAATTCAAAAATGACTACATTATTTAGTGCTTGTAGCAGCCTAGCCCTTCTGTAAGAGACACACATTTAGAAAGAAAAGAAACCCCACACTTTTCAGATACTTTGATTTGGGGCTGTAAGCCTGATTGGTGATGGATGATTTCACAAAAGAATCTTGACTGTTGTGTTTTACCCTGGTAAAGCTGAAAACCCTGTGTGTTCAAGTTAGTCATAGAGCACAATAGTCTTTATTGTAATTTTCCTCTTGGGAGAAATTTCTCTTAGCTCTCAGGATAACTAATGTCGGCACAGGAGCGTTCACACAATCAATATAACAAACAGGCAAAAGAGAGAAATTACACATGGCGAAACAGTTCATGAGATCTCACTGGTGATGAATGAATTTTCAACATGTTTTTGGTTGCCAGAAATGTCTCCCTGGGCTCAGAGGCTCAAACTGGTAGACGAGAGGATGGGAACCATCTGCTATAATGCTCTCAGCTTTCTTTGTAATCCTGTCAGTAAGTAGTTGAAAACAGGGTTTTTGTGCACTGTTTTTTCCTGCCATTGACTCAAATTCAGATTTTTTACTTTTACTTCTATAGTTCAAGTGACAGCACCAGGCAGCAGGACACACCCACTAGAAGAATTGTACATTAGTTCTAAAACATGAGGACCGACACCAAGGCCCCTGAGTCTCTGAAGGGAACAAATTTGCTGAGGGTATTTAATAAAATTATACTCCTTATTTACAGAGAGGCTCAGCTCTCCACAGCTCTAACAAGTTGGCCCTGATCATGTTCAGATTCCTCATCAACCTAGTCAAATTACACTTAGGTGAAAGCGGGAGATATGCATAATTGTTATGCAGATAACAATTATGCAGCAACCTGAGGGGCGCTTTGCAGTGTCAGTGAAATGACGACACACTCCACTGACTGAAGACAACCATGAGGGGGCAAGAAAGCAACCTTTTAATTTTTTATGTTATTTTATTGCAAAAATGAAAAATTACCTGATGAATTTTGAAAATAACATAATTGAACCAAAATGATTAATGAAGAGAGCTTTTCATGAGTCTGTTTCAGAGTTATATCTTTGCAAATTAAACCCCTACTGCTGCAAAGAAGGAACAAGTCAGAGGATGAGTGAGACACATTAAAAAAAGAGAGAGAGAGTGGTGCAGTGGAAGTGTGTGACAGCCGGCAAAGAGAATGGGAGCAGGCTCATTATGATGACTCAGTTACAGAGCAGACACTCAGGTTCACACCTCTGGGATTTCAGTGGTGGGTGTTCCCCTGAAAAGAGGTGCTAATGCAGGGGAAGATGTGACACAGCTGGAAAAAGCACAAGAGACAACTGCTATAACAGTGACATAAGTTAAAAGAAAAGAATATGTTGGGTTGTATAGGTGTCACACTAGGTCTAAACATTTACATTTCTCTTTAATGTTACCATGTTAGATGTTGTGTAAATTTTCACCTGCCATTCCAGGATGCAGAATATTGTAATACAGCTGTATGACGACATATATCACCTGTTTTTATTCTCCCGGATCAAAAAGATGACAAGGATTCATACAGACACAGATTTCCGTCCTGAGTCTATCATGTTGATTATGATGAAATGTTTGCTTTGAAGCAGAAAAGAAATAATAGAAGGAATAATAGAAAGAACAAAACAAAATATGACAGTTGTCCATCATCCCCTCTGAGGACACTTTAGACTGCAAACAGAGACGGTCACTGCATTCAGCTCTGCAGCCTGCACTGAAAAGCTCATTAACATACCAAAGGCAGGTCCCATAGTGAGACTAAAAATGCCAATTACCTGCAGGAATACAACAGTAATCAATGCTGATCCTGCTGCTTGTGCTTGCAGGCATGCACACACAAACGTACAAGTAAACAGACCTGCTCACAGGTGTACAAAACATGCATTATGCATGCGCCTGTGAGGGTGCTACAGCCTTTTTTACTGATCCCAAAGGTCATCCTGCAACTGTCTGTATTATTTCTCCTAGCTCAACAGAAGTATTGACCTGGCCTACAGGTAAAGGGCACACACACTCCAGTGATCCACTGAGAAAAAATAAACCAATAGGAGTATCACTGGTAAGGTGGGCATGGTGTGTTAATGATATCAGTGTCTACAACAACAGTGGGAGAAATCTGCGACTTACGAACACTTATTTCTATTTATATTTTAGACATTCTGTTGCCACAAATACTCTAAAACACCCCCTCAGTAATCCCCCGAGTTCCAAGTTGTTTCTTTTTTATGTGCTACTTCTGAATCTGAGGTTTTGTATTCCTGTTAAACCACAAATCTGTCAACAGCAAGTGAATCAAGCACGTTTGAGCTTAAGAGCACCTTTGCACAACATGTCCCAGTCACCCTTTCCCATACAAGGAAACAACTTTAAAGGCTGTGTAGTTGACTTGAGAGATATAGAAGTTTTGAAGCAATCCTCACTCTTCTGTGACATCTTGAATGTTCCTTTCATTTATTTCCTGGCCTCACCTCTGTCTGCACTATTAAATCCAGAATATCAGGAGATTGCCTACTCGATAAACCGCATTGATTCATAGACTTTTCAGTTCCTTTGTTTTTCTTTAGTAAAGAAAAATGAAAAAAATAGACCGGGTGAAGTCTGCTGCTCCAAACATGGAAGCTGCTCAGTATTAATGCTTTAATAAGGAGCTTCTCACCTCTTGGCACCCTGCTATTTTTAATGGCAAGAAGTTAAGTCTGGATAGACTCAGCTTATCGAAGGGCCCTTGCAGAAGAATGCTGGTGCTAAGGGTCACCAGGAGGGCAAACCACTTGATAATGTATAGGAGGCAGTAGAAAAATGTAGGTATACAGGCAAGTACAAGGGGCACATGTCACATATTGACAGGAATAGTAGTTTTTCCTCACTAAGTAGCACTACATAGCATCTTAAATGATTTAAAACCTAAAATGCAAAAAATGGAAGAAGACTGTAAAGGATGTCAATGTTTTAGCTCAGCTGTTTGACCACCTGATCTACATAATGTTCTGTCTCGTGAACTATACCCTGTCTCTCTTTCCATTTTCCATCTGATACTTGTGTGTTGACTAGGTCTCCCTTGAAAAAGAAGGTTTTAATCTCAATGTGGCCAACCTGGTTGAATAAATTAAAAAATTGCTCAGTAGCACTGTAATATGTATTATTCATGGTAATTAACCTTTGGCAAAAGGTCACAACAAGTCTGTGCTACTTACAGTGTTATGCGGTAACAATTAAACTGACAGCAGCAACAACTGGAAGAATTAAGCAAACTTGGCTCCCTTTAATGAAGACATTGCTCCAGAATGAATTGAAGCATTCCTTGGCCAGCGGAGAGATATAATCCCTCCAATGTTTCCTGGGTCTACCCTGGGGTCAAAAGTCTTTTCCAGATCTACAAAGCACATGTGGACCGGTTCAACAAACTCCCATACCCCCTCTGACACCCATGCAAGGGAATAGAGCTGGTTGAGTGTTCCACAACCAGGAGGAAACCTACATTGTTCCTCCTAAATTCTACATATTTCATATAAAGAAATACATTTTCAGAAATACCATTCTGAAAATGTCACCATTTTGGAAAGTTTGTCCTGTAATTCATGATTAGAATTAGTGATGAATAAACGATGATGAAAACAAAAGCCTCAGGTGACAAACTCTCCAGTGTTTAAACACTTTACATAATCCACAGCGTACTAAATTATGATTAAAATTCAGCATTAGAAAAGGTTGCTCAGGCTGTGTTTCTATGAATTAAATTCTGCACAAACACAGCTTCATAGCGTTTGGTTTGCATACATGTAGTCAATATGTCTGAGATATACATTACTTCGGTACAGCTTCCTGAAGCCATTAAAATTATTGATAGACATGTTTAACCTTCCTATTGTTAATGCAATCCCCAGTGCTCTTTAGGAGACAGGTCATTATCCTGGCAGTGCACTGAGACCAGGCAAAATGAATCAAAGATGCGAGTGAAAAACCAAATGCATATATCATCAAATTGCATTCCCTAGCAAACACACACACACAAACACAGAGGCGGTTGCCAAAAGCTAATGATGCATGGCAGAATAATTAAGTTAGGTGAACCCGCTGTGGGTTTCGGAAATGAAAAGCAGCTAAATAAAAAAGAGCATTTTTATAAATTATTTAATTATGTCATCCAAACACCGTTACACATAAGTAATGTACTTTAATCCCCTTACTGACAGATTCTTCTTCTGTGTGAAAAATGTGTTCCATCTCACAGCATGACCCCATCTTTTCACACACAGAGAGCATATTTTTAATCTGCAGTCTGCAGCGTATCACTTTTAGCAGACGGACTGAACCTCAGGTAGTAGAGGAGTAAAGAGCTTGTCAATGAAATGTCAAGACTGAAGAGCATTAAAGGGCAACAGCTAAGAGCAGACAGCCATTCATTTTAATCACATGCTTTATTCAAAACTGTCTGGATGCTGTGAGAAAAAGGTGCAGAATGTTGAGAAAAGGATGCATACAAAATCTGAAAGTAACAAGATGATTGATGGAAACAATGAAGGCTGAGTTATGAAGCGTGAACTATCTAACTAAGGATGTTGGCAGAAGGGAGTGAAGACAAGAGAAAACAGAAGCTGGTAGTCAGAAACAAAGGACAGTGTTAAAATGTGGTAAGCCTTTGTGAAGTGAAGTGTGTGCGCATGTGTGGTCATGGTAACAAATAACTCTGTCTGACCACTGGTAATTAGCAGCAGCCTCTCATTTAGCTTATTGTGGTGTTCCTTTTCAGGAAAAGTGTTAATTTCCAAATGTCAATTATTCACATTTGTATGCATCATAAATTATTAATAAATACTTAATTTGCTATGATTTACATTTAGATATGATTTATTTAGGTTTTACTAAGAGAATCAAAGTTATTTTGCAATTCTTGGTTTTAATGAATTCGATGAAGCAGCTTTGACATATGCAGTACCCCAGAGATCAGTTCTTGGATGCCTTAATATCAGTCTATTTAGATTTTTCTGTTTCAATTTTGCAGTAGAGGAAAATCCATTGAAACAGTGAAACATATGATACACAGATATACTGTGTGTAGCTCTTTTATTGAATTATGTAACCACCAAAGGCTTATTGAGAATCTGTTTAGAGCAGGGGTCTCAAATTCAATTTATCTATGGGCCACTGAACATCCAGTCTCTTCACAAGAGGGGCACTTCATGTATTCCACAAAAACTGTTTATGGCATTTAACTCCTTACTCTCTCCTCCAACTGTTTAGCCCTCAACTGCACTGACTCCTTTTTCACTGAGTGGGGCAGCATCTGTAACCAGTTCTCTAAGCCTGAGCAGCTTGGTCAGTCACAATTTGCCACCAATGCTTCACTCTGCTCTTTTGCTACTCTGAGCGAGAATGAGAATGAGGTCTCCAGACTTATCTTGAACTCAAAACCTACAACCTGTCCTCTTGATCCAATAACTTCCAGAATGCATCAGACCATCTTGCCCACAATCAAACCTGCAGTCACACTCATTATCAGTTCCTCCTCGGAATCTGGAATCTTCTCCACTGTTTTCAAACAAGCTTGGGTCACCCCACTGCTCAAAAATCCTAACCTCAACCCTACCATTCAAATACTCAAGGTCTCAGTCTTTAACCAAGTTTCTGGGCATCTGCAGACAAACAACCTGATTGATTCCTATCAAGGCCGAAGTGAGGAGGCCTCCTTGTGTGTAAATTTCAACCTCTGCAGTTTGATCAAGAATGTAGCAGCACACCTGGTCTTCAACCATGCCCAAAGCAGCCTGTCACCCTACTGTTAATCTCTCTTCAATGGCTTCCAGTGGCAGCTTGAATCAAACTTTAAGATCTTCTTCTGGCTCATAAAACTTTGACAAGAACAGCTCTGGCCTAACTAGAATCCCTTACCCAGGTCTACACTCCCTCTTTCCAGCCAGATTCTTCCCCTCTGTTGTTCCCTAATAGTGGAATAAATTACCCAACTCCATTGGATCCACAGGGTCCCTTTTTACTTTCAAGAGAAGTCTGTAGACTCAACTGTTCAGGGGACACTTAGGTTCTTGATGTGATCCTTCTGCTCAATTTCCTCAGGGGTACAATGAACCAGAAGGTCCAAGAAGTAGCTCTTAGTGAATATTTAGCTCTAAATAATGAATGTTGTTAAGTGTTAAGCGATGGTTCGGTTGATTTATTAGTTGTGGTTAGTTTGGGCTGTATTGTTCACAAAAAAGGCTTTTTATCTTGCACTAGACAGCAGAACCAAAGGCAAAAGAAACTCAAAACACTTTGTAACCCTTACTAAAGTTATATACCCAGGCTTGATTCTTGATTTTGGGGCTCCTTCTTAAAACATGACGCCAGTAGTATCCTCCTTTTCCAGCCCCTCATCATTCCCTTCCCATTTTGTCATGTTTCACAAAAAATAAAAATAAATAAATAGAAATATTATTAATAAAAATCCCTTGCTGACATCCTGCCATTGGCAACCCATTCCTCTCTCTTCCTCTGTTCATTGTCACAATTCTGCATCCAATTTGTCATGAGCCATCTTTCTGTCACCCCTGTCCTTCCACAAAGATCTGGATCCAATGTTCTGCTGACAGCTAAAGCAACAGCCTGCTGCAGTCATGCATAACAGATTTATGGTGGCTTTACTGGTGGCTCCCTCCTCCAAAGACTCTGAAAGGTCAACCAAAACCATCAACAATTTCAGAATCAATATAAACAGAACCATTCCATCATGAAACAGATTTGGGTAGCAGTAGCAACTATCAACTTTCCAAACAACAATGACAAAATCTAGACCTCTGTGCAGCTGCCTACTTCTACTGGATATTCCTCACCAAATGTATGCTTAATTAACATGCGTGTCTGTGTGTGTGCCTGTGTTGGCATGAGAAGTGCTGCTTTTTTGACTCAGCTGCCTACACTGCAGAAGATAAGGCCTGAAGCACTAATTAGGGTATCTATGATTACTGCCCAATCTCCTCCTCCTGCCATCGCACACTCTTTGAATCACAGCCACGCTATATTAAGACAAGGAAAATCAGTGTTCCAGCCACTACCAAATTCAGTCTGGGTTGTGTGTGATTGACATCCTTTCTCATTCATCCTCTTTGTGTTGATTTCAGAGACAAGGTTGCGATGATTCCCAACTCCTTTACAGGGTCAGAGATGAAGTTTCATTTATTCATTTATTTAACCTTTATGTAACCAGGAAGAGACTTGATGAGTTTAAAAATCTCTGTTTTTCAGGAGTGTCCTGACCAAGACATTTGGTAGCACAGTTACAAACTTTCAACAGACACAAATACACATAATACACTGAAAACAACAAGTACACAGGACAACTACCACGATTGTTGGTAGCTCGCACAGCTGTTTGTAGTCACATAGGCATTAAAGTTGACATCTTCTATTTTCCCCCCTTAACAGGTGGCTACTGTGTCTGACATTGTATCAGTAAGACTGGACCAGGCTTTGCCTGTACACAGACGATCAGTTAATCTATTTTTATTGGGGACAATCGACCACACTTTCGATATTTTTGCAATATTTTTGTTCTTTATCCCATCACTTCATCACTTATAGTGTCAATGTCCATGTCCATGTCTGTCCATCCATTTTTCTACCCATGCAGTCAAACATGCTGCATAGGCTACCCCCAAACTCCAACAACATGACACAAGGTCTTGTCTGGGTCCACTGAACACATCTGTGCACTTAATGAGAACATTCTTATGAATGTCCCTACCCCTTCCCCCAACAATTTTACATTTTGCCCATTCCCTGTTCCACATCAGAATCTTCATTACTGCTCTTAGCAAAATGACTTTCAGATAGACCTTGGAAAACCTTGGTATGGGGACCACCATCCCATCTACCATTCTACAAGCACTGACCTGGATCCGCATGTAAAATTTAAGAGCCCTGTCAGCACAGCAGAGATAGCTTAGCAATGTCCAGAGCCTTAGGTATCTCATTGGAAATCCAGTCCAAACTTGGTGCCTTATCAATGAGGAGCTTCTTGATGACCTCAGCAATGGACTCCATGACTCCCCTGAATCTTTTAACGCTGCCTCATTAGGAGAAGCTAGGTGGGTTCATAAATTCCTCAAAGTGTTCCCTCTACTTCTCTACGATATTCACCAGTCTGGTCTTGTACCCTGAGAAAAGTCCTCCCATTGCATCCTGGGTCTGGATTTCCTTGGGATGAACCAGAAATTTTCAGCTGTTGCTTTCCTGGTGTCCTCCAACACTATTTCCATTGAGTTTTTTTTTTTTTTCACTTCAACAGCCATGAAACCTCCCACATGTCTACCACTCTTCTTATCATTTTTGCTTTATTATTTAGTTTCAGACAGATCATTCTCATCAGCATAAATCAGTTCTGAAAAGCTGTATCTCTATCATAAATTAGACCTAACCTACCAAATGTGCCTTGAAACTTTTATAATCCAATAACTTGCTTAGTGGTGAAGGCAATCGACACTGCAGAGCCCCAGTGATATTTAAAAGTGAAGAAAGATTAATTAACCTCCTTTCCCAGCTTGACAAGACATTTTAGTCATCCACACAGTTTTTTGTTTGAGCATTTGCTTGATGAATGGAGCATTCAAGCTGTGAAAACAAAATTATTTAGAGTGAAGAGTCCACCTTAGAGAGACTGTCACTTTTTTCTGAGATAGGAAAAATACGTGTCCACACCGAGTGGCCATTTGATGAGTCTGATTTGGGTATGTCAAGACAGCAGACTCTCATGAAATATATGAATTTATTATATAAGTACATCCAGCTCAATGAATAAAGAGATGTGCACTGTCAATGAAATAAGATTAAAAACCTAATGGGCCTTGTGTAGATAGATGTATTATCAACACTTGGTAAACTTGTTTTTTATGGCTAAGGAAATTACAAAGTCAGAGGAAATGTTTGCAAAATATGGACACTTCTGTTGCTATAAATGGTTTATCGACAGTAAGAACTTTCCACAGGAACCAAAGACCTTTGCATCACAAAAGCACAGAAGGGTATGGATTTAGTTCTGGGGTAGTTAACTTCTGCTGTAAAGTACTTTCTTGAGATCTAGGAACTTTTGGGCCCAAGGCCTGCAATGCTTAACAACCCTGATTGGTAGAGAATCTGTGACTATTGGCTAGAAAAACAGTGAACATTGAGTTTTAGTCACAACAGAAACACGGAGCTGATCCTGAGAAATGGATGCTGGTTTACATTTTTATCAAACATTAAAAAAACAACACAAACAAAAAAATGAAAGCTCTGAATCCGCTTTGTCACTCACGCTTCTTTAACATGTTGATATGCCCTCTATTCAACGAGGCAACTGTAGTGTCTCACATGACTATGTCAGCTGTCTATCACCCTCTACAGTGTTGTTTTTGTTGTATGACCTTCATCTCATTCTTACTGCCCCCCTACTGGTCTGGTGGTGTGGTGCAGTTTCTTGCATTGCATCTCTTAAGGTTGCTGACCTTTAAGACAGCCTAAACCGAGGAGCAGTTCCTGGAACTACAACTGCCTGGTTCTTCTGGTCAAGGAGCACCTTTTGTTCATAAAACAAACTGCTTACAGACCTGCATCAACAGCAATGCTGTCAGGTGTACAAGATAAAACGTGCACCGATGTTCTTGAATTTGTACATATTGGTGAAATATTTGTGGTCATATATCAGCTCTCTCACAGAAAAACTTGGGAGGGACTTTGTGTTTGCTTTGATGGATTTCAGTCCAGCCCTCTTGGTGATGAACTGGTCGGTACATCGTATTGCTGAATAGCCGTGTTTAGCTCTCTTCTGGCACTTTCATCGCTTCATCCTCTGTCGTACAAACACTTGCCAGTCACTGCAGATGGCCAATGTCTTGTCCAACACAGTCCAGATTTTTCACATTCACTCAGGGGCAGATGCTTTCAACCAGTTATTAGACTGTAAAATTATTTTTGTGTTGCATTCGTGCTCATAATTGATTTCAAGTATGTCATTGAGCTCCATGACCTGTCTGTTTGAGTGCTGACTGAGTCAGACAGTGAGTGATAGTACAAGCTTATAAAACAGTCCAAGTCCTGAGTTTATATAAGCATTAAACACTTAATGTAGTAAAAGTCTGCTTGTAATTTGCTAGTTTTGATTTTTATTTCTGTAATTTATTTCCTTTGTTTGTAATCCCTCTGACCCACTCGTTTAGTTCTGCAGCATCGTAACTCAAGCAGCTAACTCCATATTATCATGAGACACAAATATGATTAATTCCAAAGACCATGCACCAACTTTGAGAAGGTTAAGGGATTTTTATTGTCATCAAGCATCCACTTGACATCTTTAACATTTTGCAGCAGATACTTAGGTGTGAACAGTTTAAATGAAAGCCCCGTCAGAGGAGGTGTGATGCTGTGCCCTATAGTAGGTGACAGAATGTACTTGGTTCTGACAAATTGCTTGCATTGTAAATGCATTCAGCTGTTGCAGTGAATTTTGATTAAACACACACATTTAGAAACATATGAAAGCAGCAGGGCTCTTTTATTCCAGCCTTTATGAAGGATAAAACTGAGATGAAAGACAGGGTCAAACATGCGGCACTATAATTCAGAGGGTACATCTAAACATTGTGTTAAAAAGTGTTCGATAAATTACACAAAGTACATAGAGGGTCTATAAATGTGAATCTTGTCACTGTTGCACCTTGCAAAACAAAGACAGCACTTCAAACCCAACAAGTCTTATTCAAACATGGTGGTGTTTGTCTAGTTAAACATTCTTTATGATAGCACACAGCACAACAGCCGGTTGATATGATGATTAACAAGGGTAAACAATCTTTATAAGAAAAAAAGGGCTACAAAGAAATACATGTAAAACAAAAACCAATGCAACTGTGTAACCATACTGCAAATGAGCAATTGTGCAACAACAAGCAAAAACAATCCTAGTGACGGATTCTCAACCCAAACGGGTTCTAAATGCACAAATGATGCAAACCTGATGAAGATTGAAAATTGTTTATCAGGGAGAAAAAATAGGTGTCATCTCTCCTCTTTTTTCCTACTAAGTTTCTTTTGCAACCAGTAGAGGTACCCCAGCTGGCCATGAAATCATTGCAGGTTCGAGAACTTTCACTCTTAGAAACACACCAAGGCTGCTTCTTTGAATAGTCGTTGAAGTGATTCAGTTGTAAAAGAGGATGTTAAATGAATAAGACGCTTTATTTGGAAGAGAAACTGAAGGTCACTCTAGCTGCTGTGACTAGTTTGGGAAGAGACAGGCACCCATGTTGATGGTGTGCAGACGCTCAAATATGATTTTACAAATGGATAAACATTTCACTCCAATGTAGAAGATTCCATTCTTTTATTGTTTTAATACAGCTCTATGCAATCACAAGGGTATGATTTTTTGTTTGTTTGTTTTAACAGGCACTGGAAATATGGCTCTACTTTGCCTACTTGCTCTGGTTTTACTGCATTTCCCCAAATCACAGTTCAGCATATTACAGCTTCACTTGGTTTTATTCACAAACCACATTAAAACTTCAAGTTGAAATGTAGTTTGTTCCATTAAACGGCATCTCCAATACGGATCCTCCAAACCTTAATTAAAAAGTCATGCTTCTAGTTCAGCTTGTCTGTTTATTTGCAAGTAAACAGCTTTAACAACAGTTTTCATACTGTGCTCTAGTTTAGTGGTCCCCCTTGGGCATGGGCTACTGCAGAAGAAGATGATAGGATACTAAAGTTAACTCTGTCACTGTTGAATAAGAGAGAAGGGGGAGAGTGAAAGAAAGTGAAGATGGAGGAGATCAGCCTGCTGTTTTTGGCTCCAGTATATCAGAACACTATGTGCCCAGGGCCTCCTTCAGCAATCACAGACTAAATGGATGACTGGTCTGGGAGAGTGTTGGGGCTTTATAGAAGTGATGGAGGTCTGACTCAGGAAGTGCTTGTCTCACACTCACTGACACACACTAATACACTTAGGATGTCATGTCAGACTTCTTTGGTCCTCAGAGAAAAATGCAGTGTTTCTTGGACTGTTAGGCAGTCATTTTGCGCAGCACATGGTAGATGGCAGCTCTTTGCACTGGCATCCTGGTTGGATGATGAATGCATCTTTTGACAGTCTGACAGCAGTCAAGTGCGACTTTCACAGACCTCCAACTGAAACCTCAGGACCTTAGTGCTGTTAGTACAGTTATCCATCTAAATCAGACACAATTACTGGTCATATAAATTACCCATACAGTGCTGCTGGATTAATAAATGTCCAAAAGAGAGCCAACTTAATGGATCGTGTTTAAAATGTCTGAGCGGTAACATCAAAGACCTGGGGGCTTCAAAATAATGGCCCTTAGATGGTATTGGTCCCTGATGAGTTACGACACGTGCCACCGTTGAGCATGACTTGACCAAGGCAAACTAATATAGGGTGACCATATTCTAAAATCCAATAAAGGATCAATGGTCTGTGGAACATGCTGAGAAAGACCTGACCATCTAGAGGAGTATTATAAAATACCCGCAGACATAATTTCATGACCAAATAGTCTGTCCTTGCCAAATAACCCCAGAATAATCCATACCCTATAACTAAAACATGACGAAAATATTTTTCTGCGCATACCAAGGTCCTCCATGGTCAAGAGACGCACTCACAATCCCAAATGACTAAAACTGTCCCCCCTCTTGTGTGTGTGTGTGTGTGTGTGTGTCTTCCACCCCCCCACCCCAGACTTGGCAACCCACATTGTGATTGAAGGGGTGTGTGTACGCTCTAATAGCAACGATTTTTCTTTTCCTATTTTGATTAACACAACCTAGCAGCCCCCCACTCAATCCCCTCTCAAGCCCTCTGAAGTCAGCGCCACATCTTCCTGTAGTTTGAAATTCGCTCATGGTGAACGCATCAGCACCCAGCAGTTGTTAGATAATTTTGGGGGACATGCTATTCAATTGCAAAGCTGTCACTGCCATTCGCTCATGTATCTGTTTGACACTAATTCAAACAAAACATTTCCTACTCTGGACAGCTGTTCTCCTCTGAATGGAGTAACTCAGTAAACTAATGTCTTACTACATCTGCCCCTGACTAATTTCATCTCAAATGTTGTCTACAAGCTTTGTGCTCATCCAGCACGTGGATATCAGTTTCCTTTGGTGAGCAGCTTTCATTGTGGGATCATTCTCGAAATGTGCTTTTATGAAGAAAAGTAGGCAATTTGTTGGTTATGATGCAAAGCTCTCAAATACCAGATAACTACATTTCTGCTGATTTGATATCTGCATTGAGTCATTTCCTGTGAAGTATTTTTTCCTCATGAACGAGCCCATACAGTTGCCTCTGTACAGTATAAACAGCTGATTTTAAGAGCTGATGGACAGTTTTGCCTGTTTTTAATCACTATTTTCACAGTTGTAAAAAGGTATGTTCTTGTGTATCTCTATGTGTAAAATATGTTGTCAAGAAACCCAAATTCTGATTCTGAATCAACCAATTGACAAATATTGAATTAATGGATAAGAAATAAGATATTTTCAAAAAGCTTACATTATGTACCAAATAATTTAACATTTAGTTTGCAGTTTCTGGTTGAGTTTTAAGGGTAAGGTTTCAGACTGTAAAAAGAAAGATTGAAATTAGTATCTATTTATTCCCTAAACCCCCTCCCAGTTAGCTTAATATGAAGTAATAAATTGAAATAATGATGGCTACAACTTTGTATGATACTGTTGCTGCAATGGTGGGAGATTCCCTCCTTTTTTCCTATAATGGGGCTATGCAGTTATAAGGCTGTGCTAAATTTAAATATATAGTGGATATGGTTATTAGCTTTATTGTGCAATAGAGACAAAAGGCTTTTATTCTCAATGGAAAATTGTAGGAACCTAATTTTAGCTGCTGGATCTGGAGCGGTGAGTCATAGGATTGTGTTGAACAGATAAAAGAGCCATCTGTGTGCTTCTGTTACAGATATTCAGACAGATTTTTGCCCGGTTTTGTTTTTCAGACAAAGAAGCTGTTTTCTGTCTGTCTGTTGAGATGATTGTCTGTCAATGTGTGGATTACTCATTTGCTTTTAGCAACAGAGGGTAATGCATATTTTACATCTAAAAGCATGTTTTTTAACATGCATCCAAAAACCCCATAACATGTTTTATTTTGCCTTTGTCTATGTTTTGTCACAAGCTTATTAACATCTATCTGAATGCTCTTTTATATTTGTTTGTGCTGTGCCTCTCTTTTTCCCTGTTGTTCCGAACATGTTGTGACTCTTTGAAGAGTCACTTGGAAATTCAGTGACGTCCAACATAAGCTCAAGAGCTCCCCATTGCCCTAAGGCTTTCTTGCCTTGTTGTACATGTTCTGTACATGTTAGCTCACAGCTCCTGAGTTCCTTCTTTGCCCCTTTCTGCAGCACAAAAACTCTGATGACACAAACATAATGAGCGCCTTGATTTGATGTGCTTCTATACGTGGTGTGCCTTGTGGGAAGAAGGGCTAATAACCTCTAGAGAAAAAACCCCGTTCAGGGGATATGTGTTTGTGTGTGTGTGTGTACAGAGGAGATGGAGTAGACCTAATGGATATCACAGTAGATAATGGTGATAAAGAGAGGCAGAGGGGCGTATAGATTGTGAACAAAGCTCATTCACTGTCTGTAATCCTTTTATAGCACACTTTATGATACTTCACCTCTACTAAGCCATAAGTCATCATACAGGGGACACGCATGGTCACACAGAAAGAGAGGAGACCTGGTGGAGAGCAGAATATCAATTATAAACCAACACACTGAGCAGCAGCACTGCATCCTGTATCAGGGAGCAACAAACAATGATAGAGGACTCAAAAAGACAGCTTGAAAATTCAACACTGGCTAAGTTTTGTTTTTTTTAATCATTCTTATCCCAGATAGTTGGAGGTGTGTGTTTGAGACAGATTAGCCTTTGCCATTTAAACCTGTTCAGACAGTATTTTGCCCCACATGAGTGCAGAAATAAGTGAAGTCCTTCATACTGTTCATCCTCAAATTCACTCAATTCAAAATACATGTTGCTCCCACTGAAAGCTAGATAAAGAGCTTAAATAACACTGCAGCAGTCATTTTCGCAGGCTGTAAAGAGACCATATCTTCCCTGCCTTTTCACGGCTGCTCAAGCGACCTGTTGGAGTCAGGATTGATTTTGAGATTTAACTGATTACTTTGAAAGCACAGAAAGGTCTGGTCCCCAGCTATAGCTCAAGGCTCCTGGTCTCAAGATCTCATCTGAGAGAGAAAAGTGCTCCAGAGTGCTGTGAATAATAACATCTGAAACAATATGCATGTTATAGGTTATAAATATGACATTTTCAATGAAAAATCAAATTGTCAGCCCCTTCTTACACACCTTCCCCTGTCTCTTATCTCAGCTAAATGTATATGTAGTTCCCCTTTAGCCTTTTTAAGCTGGCTGTATCGTGGAATAAGTGATAACATCCATCATCTGCTCTGATGCTGCCTCAAAATACCTGAACTAAAAAGGACTGCAGTGCAGCACTGCTGACATTACAGTTGCTCAATATATTCATTCCCATTTAAGTGGCTGAGTTTTAAAGGTAACTCCTATTTCATTGTACCTTCACTCTGCCTAGAGAAGAGATTCAGAGCATGAGTGCCTCTGCATGATCAGAAACATTTCCTCTCTGCTGACTCTGTCCTACAGATACAAGTAATGACAGTAAAGATGTTAGAATGCAGCAAATACCCTAAAGCATTGTGAAATATATGCAGATCGAGGCCAAATTAAGTCTCAAGCAGTGTAAATCATCCTCTCTATGGTTAAGTGGTTGCTCACAACAGAGAGAAACATTTGGGTATACTTAATCATGGAACCATTTACAGTAATCGACTATCATTGTCTGACGACACTATGAGATGTACGCCTCTGGGATCAGACAACTTTTTTTGTAATTCTGGTACAGACGGGGATGTTAACCCTCTTTTTGCCAAGGTTTCCTTTTCCATGCAGTGTTGATGTCTACAAAATAACCACGATCACATCTTGGTCCTTTGCTTCCCCTTAAGTAGTCCTTCATCTGTTTCAAATGGGTCTCTTTCATCAGCAGACATCTAGTCACACACAAGCTTCACTCTCTCTCTAACTTCAGTAATAAACACCTAAAGGCCCATTTATGCTCTTAAATACTGATCTGGTCTGTATTTCTGCAGGTACACAACTGATGATCCTTTTTGTGCTGCTTTTGGGTCTGCACTCATCTTCTCATGCTGATTTATTTCTCACCTGAAGCACCTCACATATAAACATTATAAGCATTTCTCACCTTATCACACAGCTTTGTAGTGTAAATTAAATGAACCATAACCCTTTCTCTAGGATTGCTTTTGTTCACCATCTGCAATATGGAGCTATTGATGTCATTTGCAGAGCTCTCCATATTGGGTCATCTACATAAACTCACTTTTCCCTGAGCAATAATTTGTTCCACCTTGTTTTGAAGACAGCCCGGTAATGTGATGCATTTTGGGGTGCCTGGCATCAGCTTGGAAATGTCACCGGCTGCATATTTATTAGCTCAGGACATTTCAAAAACTCTGCTCTTTCCTGAGTGAAACAGCAAATAACATCAGTCCTCCACTGAGCTCAGGAGAGGTTTCATAAAGAAGTTTGTTAAAGGTCACCTTACAGAAAGAATAACACGGTAAGACATCAGAGTATTACTTCATTGGATTGCCACATTTATTGGCTAAGCATCTGCTTGAGTGAAGTATTCGCGTGACATATGAATATTAAGTACAGTCTAAAATTGTGCTTGATGCTCCATGTACCAGTTTGGCCTTTCAAAATGCTGAAATGCTTGCTTATATACTGTATTTTATTTATGAGTTTTCATGTCAAGAGTCTGACAGAGGCACATATTTGTTCAAAGCAGTGGATGGAGTCACTTACTTGAAAAAGTCAGTGTTTCCGACAATGATCGAAGACAGCTGTCACTCATGACAGTGCAAAAGGGGATAAAAGATGGAGAGACACTGTGATAGTCGAAAACAAGTGAGTCCAGCACTGACCTAATTAACTAACAACAGATGCCAGTTTTTAAACAATGCTTATCATTGTAGAAAGGACATAAAAACTGTCAGACAACCAAGAAAAATTGAATAAAAACTGTCATAAACTATTTTTTTTCTTGCTCGAGACTCTTCATGCCCTGCTTTTTAATGGTCACTGTAGCAAGATACATTCAACAGGGCAAAGCATAGTGAAACATTTGCATGCAATGTGTGAATGTCATCTAAATGTAAACATAGGTTTGTTACCACTGCTTTCACAGATAGTGTCAAGGCTGCTGCTTGAGGCAGGCAATAGTTATGCAGGACCACTTTTAAATGAGTATGTTTCCCTTATCAGCAGCACTTTGAAATGGTTGTGTGTAAACATGCAGACCACGATCAAGTGGCTATGTTGCTGAGACTCTACTTTTAGTGGAAATGCTCTGCAAAAACCAACCTCTGCAAAAAAGAGTGACTAAACTGGTATCACAAGACAGAAGTAAAATTAATGTTGACAAAAGTATTTTTGCATGGGGGTATATCATATAACTCATAGTTCATGGACTGAAGAAAGTGTGTCCATCAGTGTATGACACAGAGAAGATTGGTATTTTTCTCCTGAAGTCAAGCATGTTTATTCCCAAACCTGTTATGAAATTTATCTTTACGCTGTTTCATTTTAACCTCTGGGTAGACTGAACCAATCAAATTCAGAAACAGTTCAACACTTCTCATTGCACGGTACTGCCTGCACTGTCAGAATGGCTCAGCTGTCTGCGTGCTCTTGAGGAGGGTTTTACTCCCTGGTGCATATCTAAAATTATGGTTGCTATCTGAAGCAATTATAGCCTTAGGGGAGGATGTTGAAAAGCTGGGGCTCAGAGAAATGTTCAAATAGCACTAGCAACTACCTTTTGAATATAAATCTTCTTATTAGATGGGTATTTGAATGCAGGGTCAAAGGTTTGTCCTGTGCTATATCTAATTATTAGAAATCATAATATGCTGCATGTTGGATCAAATGAAGAGATGGGATTATGTTTTTTTTTTCCTGGCTGTCTCACCACTTATGCACTTTCATACAAACACAACGCACAAAGAAACACAAGAAGTTAATGATCTCTTGTAAAATTTGATGTTGGCATTGATCCCCCACTGTTTCCAATAACAGGTCTCTGTGGTGTTGAGTTAAAAGACACTGCGGCCAGATGGGGAGCAAATCTAATTCAAAGCTTTTTTCCCCCAGAAGCTTTTTATTCTTCAGAACAAGAAGAGAGGTTTCCCAAGTGGCTTGGCTCAAGTTACGCACAGCCGGTCATCTGTTATGCCATAATGATGTTAGAAAACACAAGGGGGAGGATAAAGTGTGACCAGCAGAAAGCTTCCATCCTCATTTTGCCTTCTTAAAAGTCCAGGTCCATGAACTTACCTTTTTAAAAACCTTCATACTCTGCACTTTTATCTCCTCATCTCTTTCTTTATGCCCTCAGTCTTTCCTTTACAGCTCAGCTATACTCAACATCAGCAGATGTCTTTGGTGCATGAAAAGACTTTGACTATATAAATAAAAAGAGTTCTCTTTTCTCCCCAGGGATTTTTATGTTTTTTTTTTCATTTTTGGCCCTTATGAGGTGTCTTTGTTTCTGTATCGTTTAAGGCCCAATGAACCCTGCCATTATGGCTCCCATAGGGGTGCACTGCAATGTCAGCTGTATACTCCTGCTAACATAGGGAATGTCATCTAAAGCTGGTAAGTTTTGTTGGTCAGGGTGCTCAATATTTTCTCAAGAATTCAAATTCATCACGCTTATAACCAACAAATCTCAATGCAATGATCATGGTTTCATTTAAGCTGAAGTTATGTGGTTTGGAGAACTACTACAGTGATCATTATACACTGAAGGGCTCAACAATTTCTGAAATAAAGAAATATGAAGTGTGTAATGTTATTGAAGCTCTAGTGAGGATGTTTAAATTGCTAATTAAAAAAGTCTTCAGCTTATCTTGATGCCTTTTTACAAGCAACAGAAGAGCTCAACAGTGTTAAGGCTGACTGAGTGAGTAAGTGACTTTGATTTTTCAAGCCAAATATTCATTGTGGGTTGGATTTAAAATAAAATAAGTTGAAATATTTTATGAGAAAACATACTTAGATTTGCACAGGATAAAACAACAAAAATATAGACCTACAAATTTTGTTCCAGGTGAGCCAAAAGCGACACAGTCATCTATCAAAACAGAATGTAAAGGGACAGTTTGCTTGAAACTTATTTTTTATTAGGAAACAGTTTTAACTGCTGGAAGGAAAATGACAAATTCAATAAAATCCCCCGAGTCAGTACCTGAGCTTGATAAATGAGGGGTTTCCAGAAATGATCAATTGTTAGGCAGAAAAAAAACAAGCATTTTGATGGATGACTTTTCACTTTCAGGAACATTTGTGTGCATTCATGGGAGTTTTTGCAGCTAAAGAAGGGTCAGGTTTGGAAAACAGTATTCCTGACCTATTTGGCCACTAACACCAAACCTTGGGTGAACTTTGGAAAGGTCAGGACCCTGTGGTTCCACCACATCATCTTCAAAGGCTGCTATCATATTCAACATCAGCTGACAGATTGATTAATAACTGTGCTGCAGCTCTTTAGGCTAGTGGGCGGTGAATATTACTGTAAACCTTGATAAGTTCTCTTCTGTCTGTAAAATTGAGGGACACAAAGGCATCCCTACTATCATGCAGAGGGTGTTTACTCAGTAATGATTAACCACCAACACACCAACCAAACCTTGTTTTTTCTGTACTGCACAACCATGATTCACTGTACAGGTTAACACACCACAGAGCAGCAGTTTGTCTGTGCCAACACACACTGGATTTAAAGGCACTTTGGCCCTGGCAGTGAGATAAAGCTACTGAGGAAGAGCAAGCTAATGTTCCTGTGTTATTACACTGACAGGGTTTAGTGCAGGAGACAAATGACCAGTGAGACTTTCTAAGTGTAACATCAATACAGTGCCATTAATAACCTCTTGCACCATTGATGCCACCAGGGTGAACTTGTGACTTTGAAATAAAATATGGTTTAATAATCACATAAAAACTAACAGTAAAAGAGAGAGGAGGAAATGTGGACAAATAATTTAATATGGCACCAATAAGGAAAGGTATTTTTATCAGATATTACAGCAGTGACATTTGGGTCTAATGGTTGGTTGATAGGTTAATCTTGTTTCTAGCTCTGTTGAGAAAGAGGGTAGAAAACTGTCATGAGGCCCAGCTTTATAGGATGCACTGACATCAGGCCCCTTGCATCACTTACTTTTACAAATTTTAAGACAGACTAGCCCAAACACGAATATTGATATAAGTAAATCCTACATTTAAGTTTTTTTTCTTCTTTTTTTATCAGCACTGTATTTTGCCATCACTTAACCACTTTGTAGCACACTGCACAACTTATGACTTATGTTTAGCATTGAGAAGAGAGATCTGTTTTTTTTCTTGCTGAAAACATTTTTTTATTCATTTAGTAGAAGTAGTGGACACTGGAAAGACAGAATTACAGAAGACAGCTAAACATACTATAGAGCCAAAGGCTAACATATGGGCTACAGGCCAAAACACATGATAAAAGGCTAAAACATGGAGCAAAAGGCTTAAACACGGGCTACAGGCTAAAATATGGGTTAAAGGCTTAAATGCGAGCTGTTAATGGATGGCAAATATGATGGCAAAGACCCTCCGGGACCTGGGACCCACTTTTGTGTTGCCTGCATTGTTAGAAAATTTAACTGGTAACTTTAGTTCCTGCAAACAATACAACAGGTTCATTTGGCATGTGTTGTATTTAAATTCTAAACAAATATTTGTCAAAACGAAACCATCCTTATCGATCTTACTTTGTCACTGTTGAATTGCTGCTTTTTCTTGGCAAAGTCTTTAGTGTTTTTGTCTTTACTCCCTGCATCATTTTACTGAATCTTTTAATCGAAAAGCTTCCAAACTCAATAGAGTAAAAACAGAGAGCTTTTCCCTTTTCTTAATTTCCCCTGTTTATTGAACATAAATCTGACAAGGATATAAATGTGAGCGCAAACCTTTAAATGGAGTTTTGTACGTGTCTGTGTGTGTTTTACTGAGACGTGTCATGTTCTTTCAATATCCACAGCAACTCACCTCTTTAATTTCCCAGGTCAATTCAATTAGAAGATAACAAACTACCTAATTTCACTTTACTCTCCCAATGCCATTTGCTACTATCCATATCTCTGTTTTACAGCTGACTGTTGTATCTTAATGACGTCCTTTGTTCAGACGCATAATCACTTACTGCAATAATCTGGATTTGTTTTAAACACAGGCCAATTACCCTGATATGCTTAAATATTATATGTCTGGTCCAATGAGTCATCATGTGTCTCATTTTATCTGTTGTAGTCCATTTGTCCTGACCAGGTCTTCTGTAGTTGAATGAACACAGAGGGCACTCTAACAGAGCAGAAAGACATGCTAAATGTTATAGATATAGTGGAAATGTAAAGTGAAATGGAAATCTCAAACATATTGTGCTTTAAAATTGTTTATTTTGAACAATTAGTCTATCACTTTCATTTAGCTTGTTTTCTTTTTTATTGTTTCTGTGACTGAAATCTGCTCTGTGGGATGAAAATCAGAACCAGACTGTTCAGACAGTAAATTAAAAAAAAAAATCAGGTACCTACGCCATGGAAGTGTGTGTATGTGTAACTAAATGCTATGACATTTACCGACCAAGACCCCAAGGGCTTAAGAGCTCTTGTTCCTTCTTAAAGCAGGAGAAATAAAAGCCTTGTAGACATTTAGTCTGACCTCCCTTCGCTACTGCCTTTTCAAAGTTCCTTTCATTTGTCGCCTCTTCACCCACTCCTCTCATTTCTTCAGGACAAGTCCATTAACCTGACGTTAATAACACTTTGGAGCGACACAACTGCATATTATAGTTTAGCTTCCATTTTGTCTTAAATACCCATTTTACCATAGCTGTCACCAGACTGTATGACCATTATTATAAACATATAGCTCTACCATATTTCACAGGTCTGTAAAGATTCATCTCAATTATTGTTAGAAATATCTGGTTAATGATATACACAATGGCGTTTTCATCCATTATTCAGTCAGGTATGACTGAAAACCATCGCAGGTTTGACCCTTTACTGCCGTCCAAGGTTCATGAGAGCTCTCTGGTTCATAATCAGAGTCAAGCCTCAGTGCCCCTCCAGCAGAACACACTCAACAAGTGTGTTCTACCTTGGTTGATGACAGGTTGTTCGGTCATATAGGATTGTTTGGTCAAAACAAATTTCCGCTCAGTTTTCCAATGAACTTTTTTTTTTTTTAGTTAAAATTGAAAGTGAAAAAAAAAACTAACACTGATAATTACTGGATGAGTGATGTCCCAAGAGTGCAACTCATCAAAATTCTCATCAAGATCCTGTGTATTGCCCGCAGCTTGCTGCTGATATGCAAACATGTACGGGGGTCATCTCAGGTGTTGACATCAATTCCGGTCCTGGGCTGCACCAGTAAATCTCTTGAAGGTTTTTCACAACAAAATTAAAAGAGGACCACTTACATGTAATTCATGTTTGACATGACAAGCCACACAACAACAACAACAACAACAACAACAACAAAAAAGAACAGGGCATTTTGTCTGTCAAGTTTCCATTTATGTTTTAAAGCAAGCACTTAGGGGTTTATCCATGTGGATGCATACAATTCAGTATGTGTGTGACTCATCGCTCACACTCGCTAAGCACTTCTGAAGAGGAAGCACAGTGACAAATAAATTACATAGCACATGTTTACACACCTATAATTACAATACACTGATAATGCCTGACATGTTCAGTGAATGTTCATTTCTTTTGTGACAGTACTCTTGAAGAGCCTTCAGAAATCAACCTTACACTTAGAATCAAATCAACGCCCTGAATTGTACCTGTACTACCAGGTCCTATAGTGATTACCAGTGCAACTCAAAATACTAATCAGTAAAGGAAGAAGAGTTAGGAGCACAGTTTTGTGTTTATTTAGGGGTACTGACACTCTCGCTGAAACAGCAGAGATGCACGCTGTTTCAGAGGATGGGCTGTGATGGAAAGGAGAGCAGCCAGCAGGGATTGATAATATTCTCAGCTGGTACTTTAAACAGCTCAGCCCTGAATCAGGAGGAGATGTTTCTGTAAGTGTGTAAAGGGGAAAGGAGAGCTAGCAGTAATGCACTTCTTGCTTGAAATTCCTATATAACTCAATGATGCAGAATGCTAAGTAATATTGTTTAATGTGTTCATGCTGTTTTCACGCTCCATTGATTCATGAAAATGAGCTGCAGGACACCCAAAAGGTTTTCTACTTAACATTAAATCATTTAAAGGCTCCTTTACTCTTGATGGTCCTCAGCTGAACTCATTCCTCCCACCATGCATGTATATGTTGCCTTGGTTTACTCTATGTGTATACATACCCAATGTACTGTATGTCAAATATCAACCTCATATTGTTTATTCATTGTAGATAATATAAGTCAAGCACTTCTTACTTAAAGACATTGTGCTCTTCATGTGAAAACTTTTCAGTGGTGGAATAATAACTGTTCTTGTTTGTGCATCACTGTAATAATTTACCTCAGCTGTTATTTGCAGTGAAACTTTTCCCAAAGGACCAGTGACTTTTTGTTTTGCAATCATCTTATCAAAGTGTATTTGTTAGTTGCATTTTCAAACTCATTACGCAAAGTAACCATTGAATGATATTTCGGGAATTACAGTTGAGAAAAACTATACGGCATTAGAAAACCAACAGATTCAATAAACGTGAACAAATAAATTGTATGCTCTTTGAATTTGTGGATCTCATCTTAAAACATTTGTATTAATTCAATTTGATAAACAAACATTACCAAACAACTGTTCACCAGTTTAACTAAAGTAGGCTATGAGAGGCTGCAAATGGCCTTTGAAATATAGGAATTCAATGTTGATTCAAGGGTTTTATACCCAATTAGGAGAGGAGAGATTCTGTCTTGTGACTGCCTTAAAGTGCCAATCATTTGACATTATTATTAACATGATGTTCTCTATACTGCGTCCTTTCCATCCCTGTTGTGAGTACCTGCATATTTCATCACCATTGCATTCCTCCACAGTCATTTATCGTACTTCTTCGTCTTACTCCTTGACTGTTTCCACAAGGATACAAAGCAGGCCATCATCATGAACTACTCATGAGGCAGCACAGATATGGCAAGAGTTTTTCATTTATTTATTTTTCTTTCACTACATGGGTTGTATGTTTTTGAAGGCTTGTCAGCACAAGGCTTGCTATTCTTGCATATGGCCCGTTAAAGAGCACAGACTAATTGGAGACTTCTCTTCTACTCATGTGTGACACACACTAAGTGTTTGATTTATTCTTTACATGTGACCTATGTGATCTGTCGCATGTGGTGGGTGTTTACACAACACGTTCAAATGCTGACTGATAATCAAAGATGTAGGTTCAGTGAGGCATTAGAGGAAACAGTGTCTGTTTGATTAGATGGAAACGACCTGTTGTTTCACAAGTCTCCCCCACATCCCCAGAGCTGGCTATTATTGAGATGTATAGAATCTGCCCCCTTTCTCTGTTGCTTTGCCTAGCACCCTATTAGTGAAGGACACAATCAATGTGGTTTGAGCAAATAATTGGATTTCGCTGGGTATTTCTCACCTGAGGCAAGAAGCAGGGGGAATAAAACAGGGAACATGACTGACATCTGTTTGCTCAACTTACGTTTGTTTGCATTGTGATTGGATCCCTGGCCTGATAACCCATGATGCTAAGCCTCTGCAGAGGTCGACGAGGGTAATTACCACGAGCTTCCCAAGGCATTTATACAAGCATGACTGGATATCTCTTAAGGTTGATATGTGTGTAGGTGTGTGATGGACAGATCACTATCAGATCCATAATCGCATTACACCAGTGAACCGAAACAGCAATGTGTACTGTTAAAAGCAGAGTGGGCAAACACAACAAGTGATGTGTGGCCCAGTGATTTTGGTCAAAGTCTAAGTAGCAAGGACATTTAAAAATGACAGACAAAGAGGAAGAAAAAGAAGACATGGAAAAGAACAAAGAATAAGACAAAAAAGGCATAAAGCAATAAAGTATAGTGCAGCAAAGGAAAGTGAGGAAGACAGCAACAGCTTTGACAGCAATGTATGAAGACAACAACAACAAAAAAAGATGTAGAAGACAACAGTGAAAGAGTTGTCATAGACAAATGTCACAAAAGAATAATCTCACCTTCACCTTCATGTGAAGTGAGCTACCTGGACACAAGTCTGATCTTGCCTGATCACTCCTGGCTGGGTCAGCTGAGTAAGGGTGTCTAATGTGAGACCCAAAATACCCTGTGACGCTGGTTACATCACTGTAGATGTGTCCAAGTCGCACCAAAAGGTCAATTTGAGTTCTAATTAGACAGGCAGGGAAGAAGACGAAGAAGATGATGATATGAAGATGGATAAAAAGAAAAAGAGGATCATATACATGACATGGAATACAAAAAAATAAAGCATAAAAAAGTCAGACAACAGGGAATTTAGCAAAAGAGGATAAAGAATATGAGAAATATGATGATAAAGAATAAAGAAGATCAAGAAAAATATGAAATAAGATTAAAAGAAGACAAGGGAGATAGAGATCCAACATCTATCTCTAATGCAGAAACATTTTTGTTCTTTATCATTCATTGTATTTGTTTGGGATATTTGGCACAGATCTTCTTCCCTGTCTCAGCTTTCATAAGTAGTTCACAAGAAAACCAACCAGTGAGCTGACAACCTTCCTCTCTGCTGGTAGTGTATCATTCATTGGCACAAAGTGACAGTTATACTGAAGTAGGCTTGTAATTTGCAAGTCAAAGAAACAAAAAAGAGGAATTTTAATTTGAGGATGAAATGCAAAGGCAACAGGGAAACCCACACTTTGTTGTACAGACATCATGACTTGATATATCCACAAAAAGAGAAAACAAAACAGGTAGCTTCAGTCTTTTCTGTAGAGCTGTGATTACATATAACACAGCCCACGACTGAAGCTGATTGCCGCATGTATCTGTGCCAGTTTGGTGATACTTGAGGATTGATGTCTGTAAAACTGAATCCTCCAGAATCTAACTTTCATGAAAGTCTTTTCTCATATGCACTGAGACATATTTTCACTTTGAGCATGTCTGAAATGAATATTTCATAATTTCCCAATTACCTCCCTGACTGAAAAGTTTGGAAAAGTTAAGAACCTCACATCAGAAGAACCAGAAGTCAAAGCAATGTCTCTGCACTCTGGCAACTTGGGCACAGTTCCGTCTCTCTTACAGCAGCATGCAGCAGGGAATCACAGCTATATCAATTATGGGAACATTTTGACAGCATTTGCAAGTAGGATTGTATACAAAAACAAACAAATTTCATCTCGAAGTAGAAATCAAAGAGTCACAGTAACCTCTGATGTATTCATTTGTCAGATTGTTCCAATGTCCTCTAACACACATTTACACACTAGCAAGGATAGCTCTAAGCCTTTGTTGAAAGAGAGAAAGAATATCTCAACAGCAAACTAAAGCCTGGACAATTGTTTGTGTTGGAAGTCATTCAGTTGTAGAGATCTGCAAAAGCACTGTGAGCAAGGGCAGTTTAGCATTATATAAACATCACTAATTGGGTCTTTGTAGTAAAGTGTGCTCATGAGCAGTGAGAGAACAGTTGAACAACCACCCCCCCCTTCTCTTCCTCTCTTTTAAGCTCTGCTGCTGACTCCAGTGTAAAACTGTGGTAAAATGTAATGTTGTTAAGTAAAGCAGATGTAAAGTCAGTGGAGGAGAAGTGATCCACACAAAAGGATTCAGCATGATAGTCTCCTTGTTGGCAAGATCAGACTTGTTTCGAAAAAAGTTCTTACTCTATATCGAAGGCACTTCTCAGCCTGAGCAGAACCTTTCAGAGCTTCTGGCACAGCAGGGAGCCCTCTTGGTCTTCTTTATAATGTCAAAATGATGACAATGCTTTCTTACTTCAAACAAATGTTTTGTTGCCAGGGCCTTTTCTGTTGTTGCTGTGGACAGATGTTTTAGTAATGATGCAAATGAAATCTTGTTAAAACAATAAATCACAGCTCAATGCTTTTCACTATGACAGTTTGACAGTCTCCTAACATGTACATACAAGGAGAAAAACTCAATTAACAACAAGAAAAAACATTTTGATTTAGTATTATCTACAGATGTTAATTAGCTCTATTAGATGTCTTGTTGTGAGCTTGGCAGTGAGGGTTTTCACAGGCAAGAAAAGCCTGGCATCCACAATTAAATATGGCAAGAAAGGGAAAAACATAAATAAGCTTCACCACTGTATGTATTTTTTTGTTTTGTTTTTATTATTTCATTGTTGTCAAAACTCTACATTAGTGTACTTCTCTGTTGGCAGACGAAGGGAGCAAAACACCAACCTCTTGTCAAGCACTTATATGTGTACAACACTGCAGATCTCAAGCCCTCTGTCCTTTCAGTTCTGAGTAGAAGTAGCTTATTCTTTAATGGTCAATGCGTCATTACAAATACTTGAAAGTGGCTTGATCAAAGCTAGCATCTGACCAATCACAAACTGTAACAAAATACTCACACTCTATGCAACTGGCCTGATGTGACGTCAACAAGTCAGAGAATGAACACAGAAGGGGACCTTGGATTTCTAGCAAAAAATGAAACTTCATCAATATTGTCTGTGAAAGTAATGAATAAAATCTAGCAATTGTCATAACTGTCGTATAATCCCCACTGTGTGTTTTGCATTCTGCTGTAATGCAGCCATGAGACATTTACCAGCTTTGCACTGGCTTTCTAACTTAACACATACTACTGTGTGCCACAGCCATAAGTACATGCATAGCCCTCCCTGTGCATAACACTGAATCATATATATTTTTTCAGTCACTCTGGCTTCTTCAGTCATTTTTGTCACAAGCCACCACTGGCGCTTGAAAGATTTGAAACCAACAAAATAAGATTAATCAAAGATGGGCAGGTAGAGGTAGCTTGGCAGCGATCTGATACTCCTTTCATCAAAAAGGAAAAACTTGTGGTGGTTCGGGCACATGATTTCGATACCTCCTGTGCACCTTTGTCTCTTGAGGTTAACTCTACAGTACAACCAGCTCCTGCTGGTAAGCGTAAATAACCTTTCTGGCCCTGTAAAACTCGATCCCGCAGGAGGAGCTGATAATGTTCAGTGGGAGGAATATTGAGGTCAGCTTTCTTAACCTGTTCCCACTGGAACTTGATCCCAGCCTGGAGAAAGATAATGGATAGATGAACGCATCAAGAATATCAGTCCACCCACCCTCCGTCCAACCTTTATCTTACAGAAACCTTGTGACAGCCAGGCAGACAACCAACCAAGACAAAACGAACCCTCATATCACTTTCTTTTGGCAGTAAAGTGGTACTTTGCTACTTCTTCAGGGTGTGGGATTAGACCAAGTCTGATTCTAGCAACTTAAAAAAGAGGGTGTTGAAATCAGAATGAAATCTTCTCTTTGTATCTGAGTCGGCAAACGGAAAGGAGGAGGGAAGGAGATAATCACAAAAATCAATAGCTGCAGTTTCAGAAAAGACAAGTTGCACAAAGTGTGTCTATCAAGCCACAAAGGGATAAGACTGTTTGAAATGACTTGTACAAAGCCAGTTTGTAATATCTAGGTAAAGAGAGCAAGAAGGATCGCTCAAAGCTTAATCCACTGACCCCTGATCTGTTTCTCTTTGATGTGTCAACACTCTTACTTTTTGCTTAATCTCTGTTAAGGTGCCTGAATGGCTCCAGGATATTATGCCTTCCCAGAGCGGGTCTTTAGGCTGCTTATGTGCCTACCTTCCTTTCTGAGAGAGGGGGGTCACTTTGGGGGCAACACCTGGCTCTCCGTCAGCTCCCTGGGGGCTCGGCGGATCACACATTAATTCACTGAAGTGAGAGGATCTGTCACGGTATCAAAGGCACACACACACACACACACACACAAACACAATGATGCTTAGACCATACATCGGGCACAGCATCACAGCCACACAACGCTAAGCTGCATCGCTGGGGAAAACAGTAGCCTTAGCAACAGGAGACGTGCCAGTGATTTCTCCCCTGGTTTTCATAAATCTCCTTGAGCACACGCTTATGAATCATTTTCAAAACAATGGAGGAAATTCCTGTTAGAAATTTATTTATAGTTCACTTTTACACCTTGCATGTATTTCCTTGTGTTGTGTTTGCAGCTTTGATTTTAATAACTCCAAAATAAAGCATAATTTCCAGATTAAGGGTTTAGAGTTTGAATAGTGTCTGAGATGCTTTTAAACATTGAGATCATAATATTTTGTCATGGTGATTCCGAGTTTGACATTTGTTCTCTATATTCTCTATATTATTTCTACACATTTTGTCCCTGAAACCACATTTCACCACAGGATTTGGTTGTTTACTGTGTTGCGTGTCAATTGAAGAGATGACAGGGTCAGATAATTACAGATGAGTTTTAAAAGCCTCCAGTCCTCTTCATTTGCATGTATTTAGGGATTGCTTGGGCATCAACAGCGGACTAAAAATAGAAAGCACAGCTGTAGTGTTGATATTAGCTAAAATACCAAATAAAATATGCTGTAGAGCTGCAGCTCCCGCTTTTGAATGTATCCTCCATTTCATAATCAGCCTATAAGTTTGTTTTGCCATATAACACAATAACAGTTAATGAGTGAGTGAATACGTAAGAGAGGTTTTTATCTGCAACAAAGTAAAATTCTAAAACAAATCATACATTGTGTTTGATTTTGCAAACTACATCACTCAGTACACAGAAGCATCATTAACATCCTCTCAGTGATTTCTTTGTGCTGTTTGGTGTAGTTGTCCTCAGATGTTTCTCCCATGTGGGTAATGAATGATAGAGTCAACACTTGAAATTAATGATATCAAAGAAAGCTCAGTAATAAAGGTTGGACTTTGGCAGCAGCAGAGGGTTAGGCTGGAAACGCACTGGATGATTATGATATAGATCCAAGGCCCATATTGAAGCTGATTTTTGTCCAAATAATCCTCATGCTTGTGGATTCAAGAGAACTATTTTACTGCTACTGACCTCATCAGAGTCTCCCTGATTTGGAATTGCAAATATTGAACATGTTAAGTACTCACGATTCCTGGTTAAATAGCCTCTTGGGATTAGAATTGAGAGCCAGTTCCTATTAAGAATTGATAAGAAACGGTTCAATCCATCGACATCCGTAACCTTTTTGGTTGTCTTTGCCCGACAGTTTCCTCTAATTCAGGATTTTCTGCTTGAATTTTTCCTTTTAGGAGGACTGTAAAACAGCGCTGTGTCACAGGAAATGACATTGATATGCCAGCGGTTAGCATGTATCAATAAAACTTCAGTTTTAAAACACAATTTCAACTTTCATCACAGAAATCACAATAACTTTTTTTAGACAACACTGAAACCTCTTAATGTGGAAAATACTTGCAGGGATAAAAAAAAAGTTATGTGCAGGTTAATAGCTGACTTTGGCATAACTATGGCAAGATTAAGGTTCCAAACGACTCAAAGCGTTGCTAAGTGGCCTACTTCAGTCAATAGAACATGAGACAATACATCAATGTCATGTGACATGCAATTTTTACTTCTTTTTTATTTATCCACATTCAAAGAGTTATTCAAAGGATCTATTGGCAATGTTCCAAGATTTTTCTATCTAATTACGTATGAAGATATCCAGATTCACCGACCAACTCCATATTTATTTACCAATAAACTCATTAAAGTGTTGACATAGAAAACCTGGAAAGCCTACTTTTTGTACGCCAGAAATTCACAGGAAGAACTGATAAGGGAATCGATAAAGAATTGAATCCATAAGCGTAATCAATAAGGGCATTAGTATGAATAAAATTCTATGAATTCCCATCCTTAACAGCCTCTGAATAAATACCTACATTACCAATGAGAGGAGCAGACTGAGAAGTGTCGCCAACTGGTTGTTGCAGCTCATGAGCATGATACTAATCTTTCAAAATCTTGTCCTTGTTTTCTAACTGAGTGACGGACGTTTTCTGGCTATGGCCAGATGACAACGTCCATCAGCCTCTGTGTTTATCTTTTTAAGTTACATTTTAGATTTGAGCTTTGAGATCCTGTTAGATTTCTTTTTTCTTTTTTTTTCTTTTTTTATTCCCGGCACATTCTCCCAAACTTCAATGTGTGTTAAAGTGGTCTCGTGGAATCATTTAGTGTTTGATCCAATGGTTGCTATGTTTGAAATCATTTTGATCTATCTTTGTGTGTGAGGCAACCTACGACCTAAAAATTTGTTAAGATCTAAAAGTCACCTGGTGTCTGGCTGGTCTGAGGTGTGTGACAGTGCATGTTGATTTAGTGTTATGCTTGTAAGTTTCTAATAGTATGAACAACTGAATCAAACCAAATGACAAGAATTTATATTTATATAGAATGGTTTGAAGACACAAAACAAGCAAAACTGTGAGATCTTTTCAGTGAAGGACGGTTGTGACGGTTTAAAATGTCAATACCAAAAGCTTAAACTTTCAAAAACCACATTCTGAAAGAGCACCTTCTAAAGTAGAAAGTTTGACCTTTACTTTTCATATCATCTGGATGATAACATTGCCCTTGTGGCCTGCCACAGTGAATTGGTCAAATGCTGAAGCTGCAGCAGTGATATGAAAGCAACCCACACAAAAGATCTAGACATGAGCACAGCTTTACGCCACCAGAGAAATAAATGTCCTGTTTTTTTTCCCCACAACAACGCAAACATTGGCAGCATCTGAAGGCTTTTTCACTGCTGGACTGAGCCTAATGAAAATCCCACGCTTGCAGAAACATACAAAAAAGAAAAAGAAAGAAAAACATGCCATAACATAACACAATTTGTCACACCAAAACTAGAAACGGATTTTGAAAAGTAAAGTGAATCATGAGAAGTGGAAACAGTTGTATAACGTCTCTGCAGAGTTAAAATAATGAAACTAAATATGCTTTTATCAGCACAGTTATTAATCTTAAGCCTGGAGACTTCAAAGTCTGTCTCAAACATGAAAGAAAGAAATAGACATTCCTTTTGAGCTTGATAAGACAATATCGAGTTGCTTCATGAGAAATTCAGTGGAACAAGACAGGATGTCTCAGCCTCTGCTGTGCCCATTTTGGCGCCATGAGCACAAGATAACCATCATACATTCCTGAACTAGCTCTTGCTTTCGTTTTCTAGTTTTCTGAGGGCATAGTCCATGCTCAAAGGTATGTTGATTACTGAAATTAAAACTAAGTAATCTTAATTTTCACTATCTGGGAATCCTCTCAGTCCATCACTAAAACAGCCAGGGAGCCAGCTGTTTGTGTGATAACACTGCAGCCTGTTCTACAGCTGTTGTGATATTTGTTTATGTTCACATTGTGAGAGGCTATCACCATAATAATATTAACTGAGAGGGTGAACGGTCAGGGTCAAGCACCAACACTTGTTTTTGGCTCAATGGGCTAGAAATACTGGGTTACTAGAACATCTATAAAATGAATGTTGTTGAATGTTGTTGAATGTCATTGAATGTTGTTGCTATTAGTTGTGGACTTGTAGCATTTCCAAGTAACTCCTTACTCAAAACATTGTCACTTACATACTGCTGAAGCTTCTTCAGGAGCCTTTCTATGTTGCGCTTGGCAAACCAAGTGACATCTTGATGTGAGCCAGGCCATGTTCAGTCAGCATACTTACTCACCATGACTGGTTAGTTTTTGTCTCATATTTAACCACATAAACCCGCATCGAAAACTCTATTTCTACCCCCCATCCCCCCACCTCCTGCCCAAAATAATTAAAAGAAAAATGTATACCAAGGACTAATGAATTCCTTTCCTTCTCTGCTTTTGTAAAATCAGCGTGACACAATGCAGTGCTCTGAAAACCTGCAGGTAAATATGAAAATTGAAAAACACTCAGGCTATTACATAACACTGTTTTATGTTGGATTACAGAAATCAGTTTCATCTTAACTCTGCTCTGCTTTCTCTGTGAGGAACAGTCAAACTTTCTTATGTAATGGTATGCCAAAACATTTATCCAGAACAAGGGCTTCTGTTTGATTATTCAACCCCCTGAAGTGATTTTACTGTCACCTGGGGAACACTTAAAATTAATCTGCTTTGCAAATCTTATTCTAATACTGTTTACGGTTAGTTCCCTTTTTCTTTGAGAAGCAGCTTTGTTTGTAAGTTTCAGAAATTCACTTCAGCAGCAAGAAGATCCACTTTGTCCAAGCTGAGAGCAACAGAAGAAGAAAGTAAAGATAAATAATGATTTTTGAAAGATAATTTGACCCTTTTTTCTTTCTTTTTGAGTCCTAATTAAGGTGTAAGTACTTCCCACAAGTGGTCAAACGAGAGGTTATCTGTTGTTTCCTTCAAAGGATTTGGTCATTAAATGTTTCTCTTTTTATGTGGGATACTTTAAAAACCAGTGTCTTAATAATCCCTGTCCACCATCATTCATCCTCTGCATTAAAACTTGTCATTGGTGGTCAAAAGCATCATGAAAAAGTAAAACCTAATGCAGTATAAAATACCTGGGTCATACTGGTGAAGAGATGTACCACTGCTTTTGTTGTTACATGGTGCAACGATAACTACACATATGCCTACCATGTCCTTGACAGATAGCTGCAGTGGAGTCAAAGCTGCTCTATCATGAGGGCCAGCATCAGTGAACATTGTGGGGTTGATGGCACAGAGCTTCAGGATGTACTAAAAGAGAACATGTATATTCTCAGACAATCTGTTTATTCTTTTTGAGGTCTGGAGAATGACACCCAAGTAGTCATTGCAGCTACTGCTGCACTCAGTGGTTTTCGCAGAGATGTTTACTTGACCTTGGATCCACTTAAAAAGTACACAACTACCACTTCAGAGAAACATTTTAATAGTCAGTATAATTTTTCTCAATGCAACGTATCTAAACCTTTTTGAAATGTCTGTGTATAATACATTATGTGACCAAAATGCGAAAGACTCAAGAAGTATTTTATATGCATGCATTAAAATGTCACTGCTGAATTTTTTCATGCTCTGAAAAAAGGGTAGAGCTCTCTGCAGTCAAGTTTCCATATTAAGCTTGGAATCTGAATAAAGAAAATGTTTACAGTATGTTGTACATGCTGGCTAAATGTTTAATGTCTTTTGTTTTGTCCCTAGTGTACCTCAACACAGGCAAGTTAACATCCATTATTGTTTTTAATGTTGAGGAAGGTTAAGATTTAAAAGTCATCAGATAAACTTAATTTTGTTCCAACTTATTTATTTATTCATCTATATATTCATTTATAATATCATTTTGTTTTGACTGCTGAAAAGAGACATGAAATGTGGAGAACAGGCAGCAAAGGGTCAGTGGTTGATCCAGAAACCACCACATTGAGGACGATAGCCCTTACACCACCATACCAATGATGCCACAGCGCCATGTAAATAAAACCCACAATATTACATTGTAAGTAGAAACTCTGGTCTCTTGTTGAAAACAGAAAGTATCGTGGTATCACGTTTCACCCAGAAAACCCCCAGACAATCAAAACATCAACATACAGGCAGAGTAGGAGGTTGAGGCAAACACAGTCACTGACATACATGTACAGAGGCGCACAGATGATGATTTGTTAGGATTATTTTTGTAAAAGTTCACATTTTAATTTTTAGGCTGATGTCACCACAGCATATAACACCATGGAAATAAAACCTACAATATTATTTTATATTAAAGGTGGAAACTGGCATCGTTGCAAATAGAAAGTATTATGATGCAATGTCAGTGACCATTCACAATTTTCACTGCTTGCTTTCAGGTGAGTTTTTTTTTTCTTAAGTTAAGACATGCAAACAGTAATTCAAACTTTTGATACAACATGACAATGCAAAAGTCTTTGTAAGTTTTTCCAAAAAGAAAAAATAATCATGAGCAACAGGTTTGCTTGAAGCTGATTAAGACCTGACCTTCATTCAGTGAAGAAAAGCTGTAAAATGTCATAATAAAACTAGTGGACTGTGCTGGTTAGAAATACACTGTCACAAAAGACAAGGGGAAATTCAAACAAACTTAGGGTGATTTACTTTAATGTTTTGTCTCATTCACAGGCTCTTGTAGCCTTAATTTAATCCCTATCTTATTTTAAAAGAGGACAGAAAAAAGTTATGACATCCACTCCAACTTCTTTTCTGCAAAGTAAATTGTTGCACAAATAGCTTTGATGCCATAACTGGATTCTGAAAATAACTAAACTGTTGCAGTGAAGTATTCGATTGGTAATAAAACAGTGCAAGTTTTGGGATTTGAAAAGGTCCCTTAAATCTGGAAAAATAAAAAGTCAATGTAGCCATTCACTGTAAATTGCTGGGGTTTCTTTTTGCTCATGCCCACCTCCTGGAACAAAAGAACTATGTGCAGGGGCGGTCAGGTGGCAGTTTCAGCTTTGGTACATCTCCAGGGAGGACAGAGACAGATCAATTTTAATTACCCAGTAGCCACTCACACAACAGAGGAGTAATGGAGATTTAAACAGCTGAAAATGCGCACTCACCTGGGGGAATACAGAGAGCAACACAAATGTACCAATGTGAAAAAAACCCACCACAAAAACAGGGGACTCTGGTAACTTCTATAATCATGATGTCAACAGAGCAATGCCTTTTCAAAAACTAAACCCTTACATGGTGTAACTCTATAAAAAGGTGACTGATCATCCTCAGATGCCAAGGACAGGATGGGGACAGTACTGCGTTTCCATGGAGATGAAAGAGAAAAAACCTCTGGGTTAACGCACAACTTTAGATATCTGGACACACACACACACTCACACACAAAGAAATACCTCCACAACAGAAAGCTGTCCAACTCTTGGTCAAGCTTTCAACAAAAGCCAGTTTAGCCTGCAGCTCTGTGAGAAATAGTGTGAGGAGGAAAAGGGGAGGGGAGGGGGGGCTGCAGAGGGGGACATCACTGCCAACAGGATGTTCATATCGGACACGTTACATTTCACAGATGCGAGTGTGCCTGTTTGCTTTGTAGCTGCAGAAATAGCCTGCCGCACATTTTCCCTTGTTTCCTCTTACCTTGATGGGAACAAAACCATCTGTTTAAACTAACTCTCAACCACAGAGCCCCTCTACAGTTGTTCATATAAGAATAAGCAAAGATACCCTTTATGTGTTAAAAGTTACAACACTTTCATGAAGTAACAAGGGGACTGAAGCAACACTAAAAAACTTGAAATATGCTGCAGCAGCATTTTGGTTTTGGAGAATTGAGTCTCACACTACATTTCCACTAAAGTATGTGACCAGGATCTGTAGAGCTATACATAAAGGGATACTGCCTTCAATATCAGCGTTTCTTTGCAGATGGATTGAAACACTAGCCATGTGAGAGAGACTAATTCTGTCTGATGACTAAATCTGTTTAATATCAAACCCACAAAGATGATGTGACTGTATGTAATGTGGAGCAAAATTTTAGCAAGTTAGAATTATTCAGACTCACAAAGTATTTAAACCAAGCAACAACCTCCAGTCTGAAAATATGACACGATGTGGAAGTGCTAAAATCTGCTGTTCGTTGAGTGTCCACTTGAGGCTGACTCCAGAAGTAGTGGAAGTCATATACACACCAAGCCAAAAAAAAGCTGTTTTCAGAACAGAATTAACATGTTTACAATGTGGTAGAAAAACGGTCTACCATCTGGATCACTGATTTTGATAATTGCACGCACTGTATACAGGGGTGTACTTTTTTCTAAGTGGGCAGTTCGGAAGATATTAAGATCGCCCAATTAGAGGCACAGCTCAGATCATGTGACTGACAGCGTTTCAAAGCTGTTTCAGAAACAGACAGGTGACATCGCTGAAACTTCATCCATCTGTTATATAGTCTATGCCTCGAGCTAAATCAATACTTTCTAATTAGACTCACCTGACAATAGACACAAGTCAGTGGTTTGAAGGAATTTCCCCATCAGCAGCCTCCTGGCTAGGCTGGTAAACTGTCATGACACAACAAAAGTTGTTTTTTGAGTGTTTACCAGATGGATCCTCTGGTGAAATAATTCAGAAAGAGGAGTTTTACCAGCACACCAGGTATCAAAGGTGATTGAATATTGTTTAACTTGTTTACTACGCACATTCCTGACTGAAAATGAGATGATGTGAAAAAGCCCAACATAAAACCCTGAGCCAAGTCTGATCTTTTTGATCAAGTGAATCATGTCTGTATTTATAATGAGATCTTGACCCACGCATTAATTTCATGCAAATGTTACATTGTGAGACCCGTTGCATCCTCACAGCAAAGGGATCCTGTCACAAGGCAGCTATCCAAAGGCTGATAAATCAGTGAATGTGAGGTAAGACGAGTCTCAGATGCTGAGCAATGTGTGTTACAATCATTCCACTTTGAAGGGCCTTTTATGGGAGAAGAATCAGCTTTAGGACCAATTTTAGAATCAATGATAAGTTGTCATTTATGACCTGTTGGCCAAAGAATCTATTTCACAGCATTGAGGATTTAAAACAAAACAAAAAAAAAAAAAAAAACCTGCTCTACATTCCCTCAAGTCTACCTCATTCACCATGCATGGAGCCCGCAGGTAGTAGTGGATGTAGTCGCTAACTTGAATTGGCTAATGACTGTCATGTCTTTGATTTACTGCTGAACGGTTAGAGGGGAGAATATGTAACTAATATGGCACATTTATTTCAATCTGATCTCTTACATTCCCGCCATCATCGATTCAATTCTGCACTGCCTCTCTGGAAGCATGTGTGCTGCATTGATTAGATTAACTAATGTGGTTTCTGACCCCAAAGGGGAGAGCTCTTTGGTATAATGATATATGGTAATAACTGAATGGATCAGATGAAAAGAAGAATGAAGACAAGAGGAACTGCAGTACCCAGAGGAGTATCTATGTGGAATTCAAGTTGAGTTATGGAGAGCCCTGTTATTCCCTGGACGGCTATTTGATTCGACCCCATAGAGTACATCAAAGAAATGAAAAGAGCTACAGACTTGTCAGCTTAAATTATTTCTAATTAGGTAACACACACAAATCAGCCAAATGGGTGGGAAAGAGTTATTTTTCTCATAAAACGTCTACATCGGTCTGTGTTTTAAATTTCTGTATTCTTAAGAGCTAAAAAAAAACTTGTAAGTCCTACTTCCTATATATAAGATCAAAGCACTTACAAATGCTCATGGGAGTTAAGCTTATGCCTCCCTGATTATGTGTCTTGAAAAATGAGAAAGAACAGTGTAAAATTGTACAAACCCACAAATCCTTGATGTCTGTCCACACCAACAAATGCCTGAGTAAATCCAACCTGACAGAAGCAAGCTGTGTGTAATCAAAGGCTCACCATGTCCAAAAATCTGTCCCTGTGTGACACTTCACCAGAATAGGACCAGCGTGAATTCTGATAAAATAAACTCACACAAAAAATACACTCACAGCAAACACTCAAGGAATGAGTCAGACCACGGAGATTCTCTCAACATGTCAGGTTACATTCAACAGCAAGAAAGAAACCACATCCCCACATCACCAACAGGTCTCTTTAGTATAGAGCACAGTTTGGGGCTATCCTAGAAAAACAGGCACCATGGTGCCTGCTAGGGAGCCAAAATGCATGTTGGTCACCAATCAACTCAGAAGTGGTGAAATAATTATTTACCAGAATCATGACCTTGTAGCGCCAATGCAACAATATGATAAAAAAAAAAAAAAAAACCCATCATCCTCAATAACATACATTAGCTTAACCATGGTGACTGATAATTTTGGATTCAGGTACATATGTAGCTGCAACATTAGTGATATATCACTTAGTGCGATAAAACTCACTGTGGTTGACCCTTTTGCATGATAAGCATGAGCATTTGAAATGAGAACTTTTATCTGAGGATGGACCAAAACATTTTTCATTTTCATTATGAAATGACCCTTCTTAACTGCAGAAAAAAATCTGCTTCCTCAGTTCCTACCACATCAAACAGCCGCAAATTCTGGTTGACAATCTTGTTGCAGGCTCCTCTGTAAAAGCTCATAAGTCTTTACTGAAAAGTGTTGTTATAAAGGAATACTGAACACGATTTCAGCGGTTAACAAGGTAAACGGATCATGATCCACGCGGTCTATGATTCAATTCACTGAATTGGACTGTATGGTTTTTTTTTTTGTTGTTGTTTTTTTTTTTTTTTTTTTTTTTTTTTACAAATATTGATGCTATACTATGGGGACTGTGGTAAAACTTGACTAATAAAATTATTTAAGTATGATTTTCCTTCAGGATAAGTTTTTTGTATAAGTCACTGTATTCGGTTTGGGGTTTCCCCCCTTTTCCTTTGCCAGTGTTCAATGCGTCTCCAAGTGCGCACGACCAGTCTGCAGCAGCGCGCCGCAGACCGCCTGCCAGGCATCTGGCTGCTCTGCGTTTATTTCTGGAAGCGCTGCTTTTTGCACAATCACCCCCAACAGGTGGATAAGTCGAAAAGGTAAAAGCATCGGAGGAAAAACACCCCGCAGCAAAACTGGAAGCGTTGCTGAACCAACTGAAATCCTCGGAGGAAACTTCCTTCTCGATTATTTTCGTCTCCAGGATTTAAAGCGCGGTGTGCGCCACTGATCATGTTTCCTTTCCCAATTTTTCCAAATGGAAGTCGTGATCAATACCTACCGAATATGGATGTACAGTCGGATGACTGCAAAGTCTGCAGAAATGAGAGGGAATGCAGACTAGACTGAAAAGCAAGAAAAAGACGGACTGGCTGTGCAAGGAACTAATACACAAACAAGCAGGGTCTTCATGCGGACCCACACTGCAGTTCATCATCTCTGAGGATGCTTAATTCAAGTTAAGAACATCTGTTTTATCAGTCCTCATGTGCCCTCGGGATGTTTTCCAAAAAAAGGGAGAATAACCTCCTGGAGCGATGTTCCAAAGCCTAACATCAAAAAGGTTAGTTTTCCTCTTTATTTATTTTGATTCAGTTAATTTGTAAATTATTTTCACTGGACTCAAAAAGATATCAACGCTTAACAGTGATAGATGAAAAATGTAACTTGGCGCCTTCAGAGCACCTCAGCTTGTAACTGGGGGACCCCATCTGGAAGCCCCGACAGAGGGGTGCTTTCTCATTTTCACAACCATTTATATTTATTCGCTTTCCTGGAACGTTTCCCGCACATAAACACAGATGTAAAAACGTCAAAATCTCACCTCTGAGTGTTTACAGGCGCTGTTTGAGTCAAATGCCACATGCAGATCTGTTGTCGTTAATTAGTTTGTGCTGACAATTTTATGATTGTGTTTTCATCCTTGTAAACACATGGCAGGATTCTCCAAATTGGCTTCACTGTCTGCTGGAGGGCATGGTGATGCAGCATGTGCGGTTTAATCAATGCAACTTTGAGAATAAGAAATGTGATCAAAATATTTTCCATTACTGTAAAGTGGTGCACTTTTTGTGCACTGAAGCAGATCTGGAATTACTGGATCATATTAATCACTGCTATGGGGAAATAACCCATCTGCAGGGACGTTTAATAACTTACATAAAAATATCAAACATAGCATCAACAAACCACATGAAGCTAAACCAGTTCTGATTTCTGTTTAGATGTACTTTATTATTTCTTAATGTTTTGATTGTTCACTCTCAAGGATCAACACTGCACAGAAAGTCTCAGTTATAGTGACACCACAAAAATCAAAGAGTACAGACAGAACGCTTCATATGTGAACTGATCTTTAGTTAAGAGTATGGTCTATGCTATGTTCACTAATATCTTAGACAAGATCTTGTACACAGGCCGAATACAAAAAAAAAGTATGAAGATCACTACAAACTGTGGATGATAGGTTGCAAACAGCTCCTGCCTCAACACTACATTCTTCTGCCTTTTTCTATCTTACTGTAAATATTTCTCTGCATTGTGTTTCACCCTGCCCTTACCAAACTTGAGTAATCCAGCCGCAGTGACTGCAGGGTCCCCATGGGGCTACTTCACAAGTATTTTGTTCCCAACTGTTCTATAAAGGCCAATATCAATATCAAACTAATGCCTAGGTCTCAAATGAGGTGTGAAAATGTGCCATCAAAGGAGCCCTCAAGAGGGGAGAGATCTCAGTGGAGTAAAAATCGCTCTTTTCATGATGTTTTTGAAGTTCTTCCCTTTTGTAGGGGAGTGAATGAGATAACGTTAGAGAGCAGCAAGTGGTAACTAGGCTGTAAGAGAAAATGACAGGTGATATAATGCAATAGAAACCAATTGTGTCGCCTTTTTTCCCTTCTACCAAGTGCTTAGCTTGCCATTCGGTCATCTTTAAGTCCTGCTCCCGCAGGACATCTGACTGAGGAGTCACAAGCTTAAAACCTGAATTTATTGATTGCCACCTAAAGCTGCTGAGAGGTTACCGCAGCAACCAATGGTGTCTTCGTGATGTCACTGCTCATGCCAAGAGACAAGAAAACAGACATGCCATGAAGTCTCAACGTGACTTCCCTAAAGCTGCTGTATGAACAAAGTAAAGGAGGCCCAACATAAGCGAAATTAGAAGGCAGGGATGTTCAGACTGTGAATAATTTACATATCAGGTCAAACAGGAATTTATATTCAACTGAGTGTCTCGAAGGTCAAAAATCACTACGAAAAAAAAACAAAACAGCTTAGTCTGCAGGTAAACATGCCAAATTGGTTTGCCAATCGAGACCAATGCCTGAATGTTGAATGGATAACATGCCCATTGTGAGATGTGGAACCAAAACCACTGCAGGCACTGACAAATTCAGCAAAACAACCTGACAGGAGAAGAGGACGAACATCACACCCTTCAGTATCCAACACAGCATTCAGCCTACAGATCCCTCGGGTGGGTTAAGTCCACAGTAGAACATATTCTTGTGTTGATATGAAGCAGACACTTATTCTATGACTAAGGAATTTTTTTATCGTCTTGTGCTGTTACAAGGTTTCTGAACTTTTTGCTACGAATCCAGTTGGCCATCCTTGAGTGTATGTACGCACACACTGGCTCAGCTGATCCACAAAACTCTCCCTGGCTAAATACTATCATTGGTTTGTATTTACTTTGGAGAGCAAGTAGTCATGATACTTTTTTAAGTTCTGTTTTTGGGCTTTTTCATGCCTTTAATGGGTAGAGGGAGACAGTGGATAGAGTAGGAAAGGGGGGAGGGAGTGGGGAGTGGGGAGTGACATGCAGGAAACAGGCCACAGGCTGGACCCAAACCAGTGTTTTGTACAACAGCGCTACTTAACTGTTGATAAACACATTACCTAGTTGCGTTGTGTCCAGTGAAAAGTTGTCTTGAGCATAGAAAAGTAGTGTTTAAAAGAAGAGCGGCTCTCCATTAATTTTATCAAAACAAACCAAAACCAAAACAAATTGGTTCATCCTGACAGTGAGCAGCAATAACATATTGGAAGCTGAGTCTTCATCTCTTGCGCTAACAGTTTTTTTCAGAAAGTCCTCATAATATCTTTAAATACTTGTTTGTTTGTAACCTATTGCCTTGTATCTGCTCGGGATAAAGTGTCTTTTATTTAAACATTTGAAGCTTACTTACTGACTTGATCCTCTTTGTGAGGGATCCTGATCTCAGTGGGTTATGTGTGGTTAAATAAGATGAAATAAAATAAAATTGGGTTTTTCAATCATTTTGCTGTTTCAAATCTCTTAATCCACTAAGTAAAGTAGATCAACATAAATATCATGACAGTGAAAGAGAGAGGAAACGCAAGATACCTGAACCTGTGCTGTTCTATTTTTAGCAACACCCCACCTTTTCTACTTTTTGTAGTGTGTCAAGTGTTGTACAGCATCTTTTGTCATGCTTTCTTGGTCTTCAATGGATTTAAATCCTCAGAGGAGAATTGAAAAACAGCCAGTGCTGCCCTTGGATGTGGTCCTATTATAATAGAATAGATTTAACAGATCCTTAAATCTTTGTCAGTAAGGCTCATTAAGCTGCTTCTTGTCTATCTGGGGACACTTTTTTTTTTTTTTTACACTCGCTGCTCATTTCTGGTAAAAACTGATCACTGGATGTTTGCAGATCTTACCACTAGTAGGTCCCAGAGGAACAAGACATCTTGGCTGTCACCCTGTTAGCAGAGAATTACCCTGCAATGTCACAGTGTCACTGTGAAGTCTTGTTTCTGTGAAGCAGCACATCCAAAGTTGCTTGAAGTGTCGATTTGCAGTCACCAGGCAACCACTTAGTCAGCTGCTATCCATCATTAGCAGACGTTTCTAATGCCATTATCTCAAGCTTAAAGTAACTCAAGATTCAAACAACATCTTCAACTCATTAAGCCGTGACACTGAACACCAGCAGAGGAACTAATCCAGGCTGTTTGTCCCTCTTTCTTCACATTTCAGGTTTACATTTTAGTCTCTGGGTGTGAGAAATGTGTGGCAGCTGGCATCCAAAAGTAATGCACTTTATTCTCTTAAACCACTTGATACATCACTCTTGGAGCCAAATGTTTTTTTTTTCATTCTTGCCTTGACTCAATTTTTTTTGATTGCAGCATCAAATTAAGTTTAAACTGCATTTGTGAATTTAGTATAACTCAGGGTAGTCACTTTACCTGGACTGCATAAAGAGCCCAAAGATTGTCTCAAACTGTTTCCTGAACCCTGCAAGTTATCCAGGTAACTCATTAACAGTAATCACAAGAGTTAGCAGGCCTAAATTCAGCATCTTTGAACACTATTAAGGGTTTTGTCTCAATGCAGCCTGAATAAACCCATTTTTGGTTGGACAACAAATATTGACCTCTTTCCTCTCCCCTCTATCCCTGACTTCTCTTCCTCTCTTTTTATCTGTTCAAACTTGTGAAAACTCAATGTTAAGTGTCTTCTTCCCATCACACCTCTGTCCCTGTCCCCTCTAGTGTGAAGTCCCCCAGCTTGGCATCAGCTGTAGCAGTGTTAGCAGGGTGCTGGTAGGCTGAAGCCCGGGGAGATGTCACAACTTTACTACCGTCGGACTGACAGCTCCTCTTACCGGGATCGCATCCCGCTGAGAATTGTGCGGGCCGAGTCGGAGCTGTCGCCTTTGGAGAAAGCTTACCTTGGAGCAGTGGAGAAGGGGGACTATGCTAGTGTCAAACAGGCTCTGGAGGTGTGTGTGTGTTAAATGCATGGCAGAGTGTTTCATTGGACAGGTAAATATATGTGTGAATACAGGTGCTGAATTTTTGAATAGATAATTATGGACTGTAAAAGCTCCATCTAATTGAACTGATTTGGAAAGATTAGAAGATTTATGAGTAACATCTGCAGCTATGATTATCCTCTCATCATTTCCAGTAACATCTGTGGCCTTTATTTACCCTGACAAGTGTCAGCTCTTGAGTAGACACAAAATATTGCTACAGACCAGCTGTTCAATAGTCTTGTTGTACCTGGATGCCAAGAATATAAAAACCCCATACAAAAAGCTTATCACATTGCTATGCAAGTAACAATGCAGAGCATAGCAGTAAGCAAAACAAAATTAAGCAAAAAAAAAGTCTAAATAGGCTTGTTATCAGTTGTTTCATGGAGATCAAATTAGAGCCTACTCTATAGTTATGTTCCTTTTATTCTCAGTCCTAACCTGACACCTGATCAGCATCGGGTCTTTATAGACAACCTCTCCGGTGTTGAATGTAAAGTTGTTTTCTCAGGGAATTGCAGATTGATGTCCATGCGTACCTTGAGTTTTATATTACCCACCACAAATATCAGTAGCTGTCCGATTTTTAAGTGTTGAAAGCTTTGCCGGCATTTTACTTACAGGTCCACCAATTTTATAAAAGTGAGATAATTCTACATTAACTTTTAAAAATGTAGTAATTTGACATAAAACCCAAATTCCATGACAATTGGATGAAAACTAGCAGATCATTTCTTTAAAAAAAAGCCCAATTTCAACTGTAAGGAAGTCACTAATGGTAAGTAAATCTGGTTCAGTTTCTTTGAAATTTCCTCCACATTCCAAGGTTTGTGGGTGAAAATTAGCAAATAATGTATAGCTGATTATGAAACCAACTTAATATTACTCAAAATATGTTCTATAAATCAGCAGCTATTACTCACCTGCTTCTCTGGGTAAGAAGTTTATAATTAGACAGTGATGTTGGGTCAATTCTCCATACATCCTGTGGTGAATTGTGAATTGATGTAAAATAAGTTATTCTTCAGTTGTCCCCTACATACCTTCAAATTTTGAGGAAATTTCAAAGAAACTGAAAAAAACAGTTACTCACCATTTGTGACACGCTCATAATTAAATCCAGCCATCAATTTCTGTCATGTACTCATTTTCTCGTAATTATCATAAAATTCAGGGAAAATTTGTCTAATTATTTCCTAATTGCAATGATTTTTGAGGACCTATAAAGGAAAGTGTTTCCAAAGTTTTTCCTTTAAAAATTTGATTTGAGATCCATTTAACCCCTGGGTTTCTATACAACTTTTTTCAGGAGGCAGAGATCTACTTCAAGATCAACATCAACTGCATCGACCCCCTCGGCCGCACAGCTCTGCTCATTGCCATCGAGAACGAGAACCTGGAAATCATCGAGCTCTTGCTGAGCTTTAACGTCTACGTCGGTGATGCCCTGCTGCATGCAATCCGCAAGGAGGTGGTGGGAGCCGTGGAGCTGCTGCTAAACCACAAGAAACCCAGTGGAGGCATGCAGGTGAGGGGGGCACCTGGGGGGAAGGGAGGAGTTTCAGACCAAGACTGCTTTATTAAGGGGTATACACGGTGTGTACATGGATGTTGAGTCCTGTGGATGACAATATTTAATTTCTTGTTTTGCAAAATGTGAAGTATATATTTTTTATGCTGCAGTAATGCACGATCTAGGTCCACATATATCATTCAACATGACTCATATTACAGATTTTTGCAACAAGCACTGTTTTCGAAGCCCTCGAGAGCACATCAGCTAGAACAAAATGTCCCCAAAAAAATGAGGTATGCAGCAGAGTGGTCCACTGCCAAATTACAGGGGGGATTTTGGATCTTACAGTGTGCTACATTGCAGTGTCAGCTGTTCAAACACTGTTTTTTTTCACCATGTAGCGTCTGAGCTGCATGCATTCTCTTATTCCAGCCGAAATAATTTACCATGTATTGTTGGCAACTACAAAAGCTGACACTTCAAAATGCTTTCTTCATGAGCCTTTTCTCTGTCTTTATCAACAGAAATGAAACTTACAAAAGGAGATTTACTGAGTAAGCTCTTTGAAGGAGGATGTGTTGTGCATTTTGTTCAAAAATAGAGCATATTCATATGATTTTTGCTTTTAAACTTATAGATCTGCTACATTGAGAACACTAACCCATGAAGTACTGTTAAACAAACTTCTTCAAGGCAAAGGAACAGCCAGTTTAGAGGTTTAATCACTGTAATCAAACAACAAATCCTGTCTAATTATGTCAGATTGGTGGGGCTGTGCACTGATTGCTCTCCACTTAAGGGAACGTTTTCTCTCTCTTGTTCCTGACACACATGGACGACACTGGGACAAACACAAACATTGATCACAGGCTTTCTTCCCCTTTTAAGGGAAATGTTACTGCTGCACATTTAAGTTTTGTAATGAGCGTAAAATAGAGAGGGTAAGGGGTTATAGAGGAGGCTAAAGAGAAAACACATGAAGGAAAAATGGAGGGAGAGCACCAGAGATAGCTTGGACATCTTAAGTGGATGCAGTGCCACTGAGATAAAGAGGGTAAAGATTTCCAGTCCTATAATCCCTTATCTGTGACACCTATCAGCTGCCACATTTCCTGAATGCATCCTTACATCGCATGAATAGATTACAAAAACAGATCACAACATCCCCCAGAGAAACTCATAGATTATTTTGAAAGAGTGTCTGGGAAAAGAGCGTCCTATTTCTTTTCATTTTCTTCCAGCTTTATTAATAAGGAGTTTCATTTTAATGCTCTTTAATTGTCTGCATTTGTCCATCTATTTCATGCCCTGTTTCAATGATGGGTTTGTAATAATCTCAGAAGTGATGTGGCACATTTGTTTTCCTGATGAGTAGCACATCTGATATCAGGGTTTTAAACTGTGTGATGTATTATCATCTGATTGCAGATGCCTCTGTGGCAGACACAAACAGTGAAGCTCATAGTTTTTTAATTAAATAGGCCTTCAGGCTCTGTTATCTTTTGTTTGCTTATTTTTTTATTTTAGCCTGTTCATTATCAACATTTGAGTCATTGTTTGTTTCATTGCAACCTGCTCTGAGGCAAATTTGCTTATTTGAACACAAGGTTTTAACATAAGGGAATCCTTCTTCCTCCCAAATGTAACATGAAGTAGGATATACAGTGAGTGAAACCTCGAGAGACTTTAAGTTTGTCGTCTGCGGTGTCACTCAGAAACCAAGCAGCTCTCAGTTCTACTTGTAGCAGCTTTGTCAGGAGTGTTTGTTGTGATTTAGATGAGTGATCAAGACCAGGACCAGGGGCTCGGTAAAGTCAAAGCATACTGGTTATGTTGCACCTTAAGAAATATGTTGTTAGTATGCGAGTCCTTCTTATTTTAGAAACAAATATTCATCACACAGACAAGTGGTCTATAATTTGGATCTACTTTGTTCATACTTCACACCTACCTGTCTGATCTCCTTCTGCGCTATGCTGAGGCAAGGCAGAGCAGAGCCTTTGTGCCTTTGTGGTACAGATTATTTGATGTTCCTCCTCCTCCCACGTTAACAACAGAGTATAGATCCTTTTAGATGTTCCCACTCCATAAAATACAACTACAGATTTGGCTATGTGCCGATCTTTGGACTCTGGACTGCACTCTACTCTAATAGTAAACTACACAAGCAATTACATAACAGCACAGCTTTTTGCTGCAATATGGATGATGCAACATTTTTTGAAAGATCAGCAACAATTCATTCTATGGTTTTATAATAGGAGGGGGATGAATATAAAAGTTTCATTTACACCAGTTCTGTTTCCATTATAGATTTACAGCCCACCTTCTCTCAAACAACACACATGTAGATACTTTAATTATCATTTTTGTAGTCAGATCAAACCATATTGTATTAACTGCACATATTTTACCATTAGGAAAGCAGTATTAGTTAATACTTAACTCACCATCACATAAGCATTGTTTACACATGAATCCTCATCTGTATATCATGGCCAACTACAGTTATAAATGTTTTATTACTGATGAATATGACCCTCTATAATGTGTAAACTAACCCTTTGTTCCTACTTAATAAATGATGGATTCATGAATTACAAATGAGTCGTTATGGCCATTAAAAACCAGAACCTTTTGGTGTAGCCTGTTGGTTTCTGGGCCAAGTTATCTGTTGTGAAACCATTTAGCAGCATCTTGGAGTCCAAAAAAGTCAATTTAAAATTTATTGTGAGTTTGTTTTCTTGTTTTTTTGGATTAGAGGAGGGTTTGATTTTCCATTATGCTAATTTTAGACATCAACTGTCCCAATGTGTTTAGAATATTGATACGTTTTTGTCCTTACCGTCAGATTAAGTTTGTGTCTAGTTGCTATCAAATCATCGTAAAGCTCCACTACTGGCTCTGAAGCAGCCTCCTCTCTTACCTGCATCTTGTGCAAGTTTTTAAATAGCTTCTGGCTGGGCTTATGTTTTCCTCCAGGGTTGTTCTGACTATCTCTACTCATTTCCCATGAGAATCAGATTAAGGCTCCTGCGCTGAAAGAAGCAAAGAGGCCTGGCTAACTCCAGCCTGCAGCTAAGCATTTCCACTGAATGGACTGGGAATAGCACAAGGGCTTAGCTGGAGTGGTTGATAAGAGGGATAGGTGGAATGAGATTTGTTCTCAACGTAATGATTCTCTCTGACATGTTTGAAATACTGATTTTTTTATTCATCCGTGCTGTTGCCTAACCTTGCACTGAGGGCTTGAAATGGATGGGATGCTGTCTGCCATTTTATCCAAGGGCAAAATTCTTCACTGGTGTTCAAAGAGTTTTCTCTGCTGCTGCCAAAAGACATAAGGGTAAAATTAATGTTTTTGCTTATTCAGTTTTACCTCAGTACAAATTGATAAAAAAAAAACCTGCACTCAAGGGCAAACAAATACCTTTCAGACTGTGATGGATCAAACAAATAAGCTCTTTTAGATATAGAGCTTTCTCTCAAACTTAATATTACCAATGCTGAGGCCAATTGATAGGACGATCACATCAAGGCAAAGACAAACATACTGATTTGAGAGCCTCCTAAAACTTAAAGTCTTTCCTCTCTTTTAATTACAAGGTTCCTCCTATCCTACTGGACAAGCAGTTTTCTGACTTCACCCCTGACATCACTCCCATCATCCTCGCTGCACACACCAACAACTATGAAATTATTAAGCTCCTGGTGCAGAAAGGCGTGTCAATGCCACAGCCTCATGAGGTTGGTAAACCAGACGTATTTAATTTGTTGTGTGCACTGGATTATGGTAGTTACTAAAAGCAGGAAAGCACATTTCTCCTAAATGTCAACAACTGTTCAAAGAGAAAATAAAGTTTTTGTTCAGGTTTGTTCCTGTTTTATTATTTGTTTTTACCTAAGTTATGGTTTGATTAAAAAAAAAAAACAGATAAAAAAAAACAAACAGCTGTTAAACCTTATTATTAAATGCTATTTTCTGATTCTGTCAAAAAAATGTTGAAATTGTCTTTTGTAGATGTGTTTTTCTTTGATAACAGTACAAACCTGAATGCTTATCTTATATTTATAATACTCTATGAAACCAAAACTCACTTATTTTGCCTCCATGGACTGGGTACCATACCCTGATATGGCAATAAATGGGTGATATAATTAACCCTGACAAGATCATCATCTGTACTAATCAGCTCTTTGAAATTTATCCCCATTTTGTTTGGTGCCACAGGTGCGCTGCAACTGTGTGGAGTGCGTGTCCAGTTCAGATGTGGACAGCCTGCGGCACTCCCGCTCACGCCTCAACATTTACAAAGCGCTGTCGAGTCCCTCGCTGATCGCGCTCTCCAGCGAGGACCCTTTCCTCACCGCGTTCAGACTCAGCTGGGAGCTGCAAGAGCTCAGCAAGGTTTGGAAAGAAAGCCAAGGACCAGTGGAGTAGAAATATCATGTTGTATAGGATTTTGAAAAATAGTAACGTCAGCTGTGTGTGGCATTGATTAAACTTTCATGCGCCCTTTCATGGTACTGTGGTGTTACATCAGATTTTCTATTGTTTTATTACTCTCAGTGTAACAATTATTTGTCTCCGTAAATGACAGGGTGAGTGATACATTTTACAGACAGAACTAAATCCTTTTCTGCTGTAGTTCATGATGTTCTCAGATTAAGTTCAATGTAGTTTATTCTTAGTAACGTATGATGTACATTAAAGTGAAAACATTACATTGTGGACTGGAACTAAATTATTTTATTCATGTCCTCATACCTTCTACAAACACATCAGTTCTTTTGATGTTAAGCTTTCAACCTTTTTTACTCAATTTAAACAAAAATACCCAAAAATATAATACATTTTATAAACACATTCAACAGACAGAAGCTCAGAGGCAGAGTCCTATTTGTAGATAACACTTCATAGACAAAATTGTAATTGATATTGCTGCATTAGTCTTTGTGTTAACCAGTACCTGTATCCTGTTTACAATTTTCAAGGTGGAGAACGAATTCAAATCTGAGTATGAAGAGCTGTCTCAGCAGTGTAAACAGTTTGCCAAGGACCTCCTGGACCAAACCAGAAGCTCCAGAGAGCTGGAGATGATCCTCAACTACAGAGACGACATCAACCTACTAGAGGAGGAAGGCAACAATGACCTGGCAAGACTCAAGCTGGCTATCAAGTACCATCAGAAGGAGGTAAGAAGGAGACATGAGTGAGTCATCCAAAGCTGAAGCTGTAAGTGGTTCAGATGGTACAAACTCCTACAGATGCTGAGAAAAAAAGCTGTGGTTTTCTCTTTTGAGGTTCCTTTGTTCTCGGTATAGGTTCAGTGCTATTTGACACAGTAGTCTTTGAAGGGAAAAACAAGAAACAAAGAGAAAGAAAGTAACTGTACGACTCCCATAATGTCAGTAATCACGTCTCCTACATCCTTTGCTTTTCTCATTCTTCTCTTTATTTCCCTCTTTCCTCTACTGCACTGTGTTAGGTCTCATTGCTAAATGCCCCCAGCAACATTCACACTGTCTGTTACTTTAGTAAGGCTGTCATTCCTTGAGTTTAAGCTGCACTCAGCCAAAGTCTTCTCACAGGTGTTGCTGCCATTCAGACTAAACTGATGGTATGATGTAAGATTAGCCTGAGGTTGTTTTTGATGGTTCCAGATGCTAGTGTGGGCACATTTTCATCTGTTCCTACTTTGGCATCTCTCACAGATGAAGGATAGGTAAAGCTTTAAGTATGAACCTGAAGCCAGCTCTGAGACAATTTAGTGGAAAATGTAACCGTATCTGTAGACTCGTAGGCCAGTTTTCTTCTTATGAAAAAAGCACACACGTTTGCCACCAAGACCATTTTTAGAGGCCACAATCCCCATATGCCAATAGTTGGTGTTGTCGTCTCCGTATTTAAAGCACAGTTTGTATTCCTAATTGGAAAACAATCGATAATGAAGCACTGATTGGTTTCAGGGTCTTGTTTTAGTGTCTTGCAAGCAGAACGTTAATTGGGCTGGGATTTTTTTTATCTACTTTAAGGACATGATTTGCATTTTAAAGACATGCATGAATAATTAAAAGGGAAGTGATTCAAACCTTTTGGCTTCATAGCTTTTTTTCTCAAACTGTCAAGTGCTTTCATACTTTTTTCAACGGTGTGAGATACTTTTTGTCTCACTGGTTACAGCCAGACACTTGAGATGCATCAGAAATTAGAAGTTTTGCAGGGTTTTCTTTCCATTTACCCTTCATATCCTTCATTTAGTAGCAGGCACAGATTACGCTGGTCCATTATGTTGTATGCATTAAGTGAGAAATACCTGCATACTGACTGTGTTCGATCAATTTGACTGTAATTACTTTATAATTATTTACATTTGTTGAATGTTAAACACCATTTTAAAAGCTTATGTTTCTTATTGAATTCAATACTGTAATAGAAAACTATCTATCTCATACAATTGTTTTTGTTCACCTGATTTAATGGTGACTCAGTTTGGATATTGCTTCTGAAATTCTGGATGCCCAAAGGCTTTTCAAGGCAACATAGAGGTTTTTATAGATGTTGCTTTGCAGTGTTGTTCTTTTTGATGTACAGGTGAGGCGGCGGGCTTCACAAGCCTGTCTCAGCAGGTACACTACCAGATCTTTAGCATCCTTCTTTATCCATCCATCTGTTTATCAGTCAAGACGGCAGACAAGCATGTTGAGCCACAAAAGGTCAATTGGGAGTCGTGCAAGTGCAGCGTCGGACATGATGATGGACAATCGCCTGTCGTCTCTGTCACAGGCAGTAAATCTGTCATCACGCACGTTGTAAACAAACATCACCTCCTTCTGTGCGCCTGACAGATCCTCTATGCATCCCCCCTCCCAGGAGTGTTTTAATTACCCAGAGATGTCCCAATGGCCCTCTCCTGCATATTATCAATGACAGGTTTCGATTACACAGCAGGTTTGATGGAGGACGTGGTCACACAATGTAGGTAACAATCCACCCAGCTGCCCTTTTAAGATGATAAATGCCCCAGCTACCTGGAGTGGTTTGTAATCATTCCACTGTAAAATTAACCAGCTGGAAATGCTCAGTCTATGAATGTGTTCATGTGCAATTCTGTGTTGTAAAAAAAATACAACAGAATTCCTGTTTTGTTGTTTGAAAAAAACTTCTTGTACATGATATCTCTTAGGTGTTTAGTTGGTTCTGTCTGTTTTTTCCTCATTCAAATGCAAATTTCCATTGCAGCATCATTAAACAGTATTACTTGGAAGCATACTATGTATTCTATTGGGTAAATTGTTAACATGTTTTCCTGAATCAGCAAATGATTTTCTCTGGATAATATGAGCATTTTTCTGAATAATTTAAACATTTTCTGTTTACTCAGCTGTTATTCAAAACTAATAAGTTACTGGCAGCTTAAAATCCAAGTGAAAGGTTTTTTTGGCGTCTTCAGAGAGCAAATACACCAAACACAAGCTACGAAGATGTTAGTGCCATTGATTTGTCTTTTTTTGTATAGTAAGGCTTTGAAGTCTTACAGACTTAAAGCCATTGTTATCTTCCAAGTGTAGCGGTGTAACTCCAGGATCAGCTGGGTTGATGAAACATGTTTCACAGACTAAAGATAATGCATATGAGAAAGTTCAGGCTAGTTATGTGGTGACTGGAGTCGATTACACAATCATTGAAAATGCTGAATGCCTTGGGAGTGCAAACACAATCCTGTATCTTATTCATTCGGGCAAACAGAGCATATTTTATTTCATTAACAACTTCATCCCATAATTCAGCGATAACTGTTTTGTTTATTTTGAAAAACTAAGGTCTTTTTTTAATTCTCAAATGAATGCAATGCGCTTCTGGTGTTTTATACTGTTTGCAAATTAGTTTTTCTAATATCAAGTGAAACCTCTTTCTCTGCTCTCTGAGGCAATCTGCCTCAGTCATGATTTATAATACATCTTCAAAGCATGTAAAGCAAGAAGTAATTTAAAATAAATACTTGTTCAGATGGATTTTATGCAAGTGTAACAGATTAAACAAATACTCAATTTTTGACAATAACTCTGTTTGGCATGCGCCCTGCCACAAACCAACACAATGTGTGACATCACCGACGGACCCAGAGAGTGTGTTAGAAGCTATAAAATATTAAGCATTCTTTTTTAAATTGTTTGTTTTTGTTGTCTGTCTTTAACTCAGAATCCCTTCTTAAACTAGAACAGACAGAAATTGCATAGCCCTCCACAGAACGTTTCCTGCTGCCGTCTCCAAGGGGAGATGACATCTGTACAGAGTAAATGTACTAACAGAAACAAACACATTGACTACATCACACGTGTTAACTCTACCTGCCTCATGTCTGTGACAGAAGATCTTTAAGCCAGACAGGGTTTTCCCCTTTGGGAGGCATTGTGGGTTAAGTGGAACCCCAGTTGGACTGAAAAGGTCCACATTTTGCATGGAGTTGCTGTTTCAGAGCATTTGTCTGCAGTGTGATCACCACTCATCTCTTGCCACTTTTGCAGACAAACACTTCAGCTTTTATAATTGGCATGACATTCAAACCTGAAAGTGTGATTTTTTTTTTATTCTTCCATTTCTGTAGCTCTGGCTGTTGATTAGAGGATTGAGTAAATAATGATGAGCAAATTTTTGACCTTCAGCACAGCACACAGAGGGGTAGTTCTCCTCTTACCCCTGCTGTGTGTATATTTTTGTACATTTTCATAGTTGTTGCCAGTGTGTGTTTTCAGCTTTGCTGCTGCTGCTGTGCTCCCAGGGTTTAGAAAGCCAATTTATAATGGTCTGAAGAGAATTCTCCACAGGCCTTCCGTCTGGAGAGTGGAGCAAACAGAGTAGGCTGCGCTTTGATGCAGCAGGGGGCCAAATCAGATAAATATGATCAGTTACACATAGGTATTAAAGTGACGATTATACACTTAACTCCCTGAGGGTTTTCACACTCAATTACTCTCATTGGTACGGATATACTTGTGAGAAAATAGGTGAGTTCATTGAAGATTCACAGTATGAACAGAAACAGGCTCTCAAGTGTTGCAAATTCTCACAGGCACCAGAGTGAAGCTATCAATTTTACCTGCTGTAGTTAGACGTTGCCCCCTGGTGATGTCCCATAAAAACTGCAATTCAGTGTCTAAAGGAGATTTTATAATCTCCCCATTAAATGATAGTAAAATTACAATAAAGGAATAACTGTTTTGTGGTGAAGCTCCAGTTGTGCTTTGTTGAAACTATTCACAGACACAAATTCCCTGTGTTTTGATCAAATGAAGGTATCATATGAAAATTAAAAAAGTTAAAAAAAATCATTTCTTTGCACTCAGAAGTTGCAAATGAAATATATTATTCCTTGTAGTATGATTGAATTAATCTTTGTAGATTGTTCTTCACATGTAATTTCATGGTTATTGGATTCGGTTTATGTGAAAATTGTAAACATTTTGTTCAAAGGTTAACACCTGGCCTGACACCTGCAGCCACCCTACCATCATGACATCAGCACTCAATTGATCTAGAGAACAAAGAAACAATAGACATCCGCCACCTGACAGAGAGTAACTGAGGTAAAAAGAAATATACACCCAAAATGTGAGGCCACCTCCTTTTTACCTTGTCCTGGCAATTTTAAGAATTGTTTGCCCGATGACGGTCTAGTACCAAAATGTTGCAGATAAATACATGTTTTTTGCAAATTGGGCAGCGTGTGGGTGTTTGCCTTTAAACTATTTGCTGGATACGTACCCACTGATCCACCTGTGCTGAGAAATAGATGTGGGAAGTAACTATTCTCTTCCAAAAGTGTTAACATTGTCAAACTCTTAGTACCTGTGTAAATGTATTTGCTGTAATTCTGTATATTTTTTTAAATCTATGGGTTTCTTGTCTTCCTATATTTCAGTCAAGAGCATCCAAGAAAACAACTAGCTGCTGTCAGTTTGAGTCTGTGAGAGTTACAGCTTCCATGTTGTTAATGCTGCATGTGAACCTGTGTTCCCTGAACTGAGGAGCCCCCTCACTTGTCCCCACACACACTGAGAATGACTTTGTTGGTACTTTTTACAGCTGTCTGTGGGGCACGGGGGATAACTTTCAAAACTGTGCAGTAGACCTGAAGAATTCTTTTTGACCAGATGTGAAGAAGCCAACTGTAATATGATGCCTTTCTATGACAATCTTCTGGGAAAGGCTCTGATGCAGAGAGAGGGCAAGTGCTGTAACCCAGCATAACATGTTCAAGCTTTTTAAACCAGGAGAGGAGTCATTTATTGTGTTTTTTTCCAAACCAAATCAACATGAAGAAATATCTGGATACTTTTTCAAAAGAATATATCACAGTTAAATCATGTTTCTGTTGAAGTCCCTCTAAAGAGTATATGGCTAGGTTTTGGAGAGGTATTAATTTTCTTCTTGCAGCAACATCCCCTAATTATAAAGCCAATTAGCCCAGTTTAAAACATCATTAGCATCACTGTTAGGACTTCAAACATCATGCTGGGAAAGGCAAAACATCAAGCAGCTTAAGTTTTTCTTGTTTACTTATTAATAAAGTGTAATAACATGCTGAAATATGTTGCATTTATAAACAAAACAATACCTTAAAGTCAAAATACGTGAAAATGGACAAATCTAAAAATAATCCTACGTATTCATTGGAATTATTTAATACAAAAACCCAATTTTGAGATATTTTGGGGGCTTTTATGCCTTCAATGCAATAAGGGAGGACAGTGAATAGAATAGGAAACAGGACAAGAGTGGGGAGCGACATGTGGGAAACAGACCACAGGCCAGACTTGAACCTGGGTCACCTGCACGAGGGCGACCTAGACCACTAGGCCATCTGCGCCCCTAAAAACTCAATTTTAAGATATCATTCTTCATGTAATTGAAATACATTAATAATACAATTTGATAGCAACTTAACGAGGTAAGCTGTTTTTTTGTATAACCATATGTTCAAATAGAAGTAAAGCAGTTTTAAATTGTAAATAGGAAATAACCTAACATATGCCCCTCAGTCTTTCTCTCTCTCTCTGTCTCTCTCCTTCTCTTTCTCTCTCTCTCTCTCATTTGAAAGAAGGAATCATTGTTTTGTTTCAATCATCCAAGAAACTCATTTCCTCATTTATTCCCTCTCTGTATTTGCTATCAAGTTTTGAGGTGATGCTGTAGTTAAAGTATGGAAATATGAGCCATTCGACTCCAGACCCGTCACAGATAGGGATCTCTGGTTCCCATGGTAACACAGCTGCAGAGTTGGCAAATTGGCACCAAACAGTGCTGGTTTAAGATTTGACTGTGATATAGGAGCTCAGCATAATGTTTCCCCACATTGTGTATGAGTGTGTATGCAAGGGAGAGAGCATTTGCATGTTAATGTGTTCTGTGGAACTAATACAAAGGATAATTAAACATTAGCTTGTTGGTTTGTTTGTTTTTCCCTATCAGAGATGTTTCCCAAATGTCTGCAGATCAACCCAGAGACCCTGATGATGCTTCAGTTTATTTGGCTGAGACAGACTCAGGCACATCTGCAGTTTTGATCCAATGATATATTGGCTGCATTTATGCCAAACCTGTACTGTGTTAAACTAAGAGGCAGACATTAGTCAACATTTCCTTTGTCTTTCTTCTTGATTTTTAGTTACACGAGGTTTTTATCTCATTGAAACATAAAACATAAAGCCAAAAAGAAATAAGAAAAGGAAAAACAAGAAAACGCATACACTTTCCCATATGTTGATTTCTGTTCAAAAGGTTTTCATTTATTCCTGTTGGTAGAGAAATAATATGTGGCCTGCTTTAAATGATTTTCAGTCAGTTCTGTTCTGACATCCCTGGAAGGTGACCTTGTTCTTTTCTTAAAAAAATAAACCCTAAAAGTGTACTGGAGGTGACTTTAAAAATGGCTATCATGACACAATCAATTTTCAGAAACATCATTGCCAGTTTATGTTATGGACAACTTGTCAATCCTTCTTCTAAATCCTTAAAAAAAATGTTCTCGCTATCTGAAAAGCTTTTAAAGGCCAAGCACTGTCATGTCTGAAAAAGTTCCTCTCTTCTATTTTTTTTTTTTTTTTTTTTGCCAAGGAAGTCCCCAAAAGTATTGGATGGGCTCAGGAGTCTGGGTCCAAGGAATCGATGAGCAAACAGACAAAAAAGTAACTCTCTCTTTTTCGTCTCTTAAAGTTTGTGGCCCAGCCAAACTGCCAGCAGCTTTTGGCATCCCGGTGGTATGATGAGTTCCCTGGCTGGAGGCGCCGCCACTGGGCAGGGAAATTCATCACATGCGTCTTCATCGGCCTCCTCTACCCTCTGTTTGCTCTCTGCTACCTCATCGCTCCCAAGAGTCGCTATGGCCTCTTTATCCGCAAACCCTTCATCAAGTTTATCTGCCACACAGCGTCCTACCTGACCTTTCTGTTCCTGCTGCTCCTCGCCTCGCAGCACATCGTCACCACAGAGCAGGATCGTCAGGACAGACAGGGCCCAGCACCCACCACTGTGGAGTGGATGATCCTGCCCTGGGTGCTGGGTGAGTAAAAAAGGATAGATCATGAAAGGGTCTTGTTTGTCTTATGTCCCCATGATGATGTATAACTTTGAACTGTGAGTCACTGTTGGCTCCACGTTTATTTGCACAAGGAATTGGGCTTAAAAAATGGTGTTACCAGTTTAAAATTAGCACCTCAGTTTTCCCCCCACTTTGATTATGATAAAGGATGTCGAATTCTGGTGGTATCCCATTTCAACCAACTTTCAACCAACCTGATACATTTACATGGAACCAGTTGACACAATTAATTTGATCAAAGTCAATGTTGCATTTTTTTGAGTGTACTCAGATCGTATTTTTAGTGCATTTTAGCTGCTACTGAAAAAATAGCTAACACATTGTCAAATCTCACTTGTTTTCTCTTGTGATTTTTAAGCTCATGAGTGCCAAAATAATAGTTCATCAACTGATTTGTTGTTTAATCTTTTCAAATTTAGGTTTCATCTGGGCAGAGATCAAACAAATGTGGGATGGTGGGTTTCAAGACTATGTTCATGATTGGTGGAACCTGATGGACTTTGTCATGAATTCACTATACCTGGCAACCATCTCCCTGAAGATTGTAGCTTACACAAAGGTAGCCAGTGATCCATGAATAGCTTTAAAATAGAGGTGAAGTGTCAAAATGTCCTCATTACATCTGTTGTCTGTTTTCATCCTGTTCAGTACAGTGGAAGTAAACCAAGGAACCAGTGGGAGATGTGGCACCCGACTCTTGTAGCCGAGGCCGTGTTTGCCATCGCCAACATTTTCAGCTCCCTACGCCTCATCTCACTCTTTACAGCCAACTCTCATCTGGGACCGTTGCAGATCTCTCTTGGGAGAATGCTGCTGGACATTCTGAAATTCCTCTTCATCTACTGCCTGGTAAACACATAACACTCGGCCTGCAGGGGTATAAACATGCAAACACTTCAAAGTGAGGCTCAATGCAATATGAGAAAGAAAAAAGCCGAGTTCACTGAAACAATCTTTCTCTACCCCAGGTACTTCTCGCTTTTGCTAATGGGCTGAACCAGCTCTACTTTTATTATGAGACAAAGGCTTCAGACGAGAAAGGAAAATGCAAAGGCATCCGCTGTGTGGAACAAAATAATGCTTTCTCCACGTGAGTTTTCACCTGCGTGTATGAAGATGGGTTGTTTTTCAAGTTTTTGGCAAAGAGAGAAGACTTTGCTGATGTTGTTGATACCATTTGAAAAACGCGTGAAAGCTCTGTTGCCCAGAAAAATTACAGTCTTAACTAAGTTGCCAATTTTCTTTTTACACTTTTAATTTGCCTTAAAAGTTGAAGAATAAACCTTTGCTGTATGAACGGTAATTCTGTTAATAATTGATGTACATTATTGAAATTCTTAAGAAAAAAAGTGTAAGTTAATGAAAAAAAAAGATTTTATCCATTCAACAGAGACAACACAAACCATTAATCTGAGTAACGTAAACCTTTTCTTGCAGGTTGTTTGAGACTTTGCAGTCTCTCTTCTGGTCAATCTTTGGTCTGATCAGTCTTTATGTCACCAACGTGGATGCAGACCATCAGTTCACCGAATTCATAGGAGCCACCATGTTTGGCACGTATAACATCATCTCCTTGGTGGTGCTTCTCAACATGCTCATAGCCATGATGAACAACTCCTACCAGCACATTGCTGTGAGCGGACATCACAAAAGGATGTATTGTGGTATAAACCAGTGTTTGTGCTGGCAATGCTTTTCATGCTCTCTTCTCTCTGTTTCAGGATCATGCAGACATCGAGTGGAAGTTTGCCCGAACAAAGCTCTGGATGAGTTACTTTGAAGAAGGGGCCACTCTGCCAGCTCCTTTTAACATTGTTCCCAGCCCAAAATCATTCTGGTATCTCATCTGCTGGATAAAGAGACAAGTGTGCAAGAGGACAAGATCTAAGCGGCCTGAAACCTTTGGGACTCTTGGAGTGAGTCAGAAACCGAAAAATAGGTTTTAGAGAAATTAGGATAGAAAGGTCTGGAGGGGTTGAATAACAGACTTTAGAAAATGCATATTGAAAAGACTCGTGCTTTAGTGTCAAATAGTACAGACATAATTTTCCATATTCATGAACATCACATTATTTGATTCTGCTTGCTGTCAGTCAGTTTATGAGATCAGAATTATGAAGTATTTAAGAAGTGTTTAAGAAGCATTAGAGGCAGACTGATTATTGATTGATGAATGTAACCATTGCTAAAGCAATATCTAAGCTTACACTATGAAGAAAAACTAAATACCAATTCTCTCTGCATTCTCCCACTCTGCCTCCTTCTGTGACATTGGATTTGCAGAGGCGAGCAGCAGAGAACCTGAGGGTAAACCATCAGTATCAGGTAAACGCAGCCTTTTATCTAAAGGAAGTCGAAATTGATTACTGCGCTGTAGAAGGTGACACATCATACTTTCTGCTCTTTCACTGCCCGTCTACACTTTCCATTTCAATCTGTCAAGAGAAAGCTTTTATTTTGTCTCCTACAATAGCTCCAGCTATTAGGCCCAGTGGGATGTTCATCATTTTTCTCTGTAGAGGAATTTCACTTAGTGAAAACCCACAGGTGGTGGTTGTTTTATGCTTGAAATGGATGTAGTTTTAAATGTCTTTTCTTTTGTAAGTACACAGTTTTCATTTTTTTTCTCCTGACAGACTGATTATGATGTTTATAAAAGTTGAGCCTTCAATCAGACTTAGACAATAATGTTTTGTTCATTTTCACTGGTACAGGAGGTATTGCGCAATCTGGTGAAACGCTATGTGGCTGCTATGATCAGAGATGCAAAAACAGAAGGAGGTTTGACTGAAGAGAATTTCAAGGTAGGAATATATCCAGTTGAAATGATACACATTACAGCATGTGTATAAAAGTCTTTGTATTTTACATTAGGTTGCATTGCTTCTTGTATTTAACAAAAGCTGCAAAGAGTAAAGACGCTACGAAAAATTTTTACTTAACTTGTTTTTTGAGTCTAAGGTTTTGATCCTCCAGCCAACATCTTTATGGGTTCACCCCAAGTCAAGTTATGGGTTTCATTCACACTACAGTTGTTTTTAATTTGAAAGCTTTGTTTAAAAAATTTCATTGTCTCTCAATCTGAAAGTTGAGGGTTTGATTTCAGCTCCTGCGGCCACATGCCAAAGTGTCTTTGAGCAGGACACTGAACCCCAATCTCCCCCCACTGTTGTTCAGTGGTGCGTAGGAGTGTTTATGCGTTAGCTTAAACCCATAACTCCTACGATCGCAATCTCTGCCATTGGTGTGTGGTTGTGGTGTGAATTGATGAAAGCGACAAGGAGTGAATAGCGCTATAGGTGGTCAGAAAGACTAGAAAAGTACGATATAAGTACTGATCCATTTACTGTTTGCCATTTGCGTTGTACAGATCACCTTTCCAGAAGCTGCCTACTTCTCAAATTACCCACGCCAAATCGAAAACACACATTAGCCATTGTTTTCTTCTAACCTTCAATCCAAATGAATATTGTTTTGCCTGTTAACTATTTGTATTAAGGGAAATTCTTTACATTTTGTGACAGGAAGATGGTTTCACACCATTAATGTTGTGAATTATTCTTTCTCCACTTAGCATCCACTGACTTGACATTAAATCCATTCTTTCCCCTGTGCAGATACTGATCATAGTCATTTTATACATGTGTTTATATTCTTCATTCTTTCCACTCCCAGGAGCTGAAACAGGACATCTCCAGTTTCCGTTACGAAGTGATGGGCATGATGAAAACGGGGAAGCCAGCTCTGCAGGGTGCAAAGGCCAGTGGCAGTTCAACAGAGTCCAGCCTCACTTACCCCAACTCCTCCCTCAAGGTTCCTGTTAGTCCTCAAAGCAGCCAGAGCAAAAGCAAACTCAACCGTTTCAAGATGGCGGCGTCTATTCTCAAACACTGCAGTTCTGTAGCGTCACCCAGGCCGCCTGAAGCCTCCAACGGCCTGCCTAATGGACTCCTGCCTGGGACCTCTGATGAGAGGTCTGGAGAAAAGTCTTGTCAGAGAAAAATGTTTCCCAAAGATATCGCAGACTTTGGACTGTATCAAAAATGCCATCGAGGGGTCGGTGAGGATGCATCTGGTGCAGGAGATATTTCAAGGAACATGTACTCTCTGTCAGAGGAAGCTGGGGATTCTGAGGGCTTGAACACAGATGAAAAGGAAGCAGTGAAGGATGAGAAAGGACTCTTAGAGACAGTAAAGGAGGGAAAAGATGCAGCAAAGGAAAACAAGAATGAAAACAGAGAGGTTTTAAATACCACCAATGGCTCAGATACAGGTGAAGATAAAGAAACAGAGGCAGAAGAGAAAGAAACTTTACCCAACAGTGACTCAGTAACTGCTGAATGTATATCAGAATCACCCAGAAAAGAAGCATGAAGTGACATCACACATGAAAACAACTACAGGCCATAATGTTGGTCTGACAGCTGAGAGACTGACAATCAGTATGAGCTCAAAGTTCAGGTGTCGTGGGTTGTTTTAACAGTCTGACTTCTCCTGTCTATCAAAACTGGGGATCAGCTTTGATCTTTTGAGACTCAGGGAGGACTTTGATAAAGTATTTTAAACGCAGTTGCATTAGTGGCGGAGATGCAGCAAAGGTAAACAAAGCTCTGTGTGAGCATTGATTGTATGATAATGTCATCTTACCCCTTCCTTTACAGATTATTGGGAAGTAATTATCCCCGAACCTAATTTGATCTTGTAGTTTTGTCTGTTGAATCTCTTCTGTGTCCTAACTCTGCTGTGGCTGACAACAGCAAATGCTGTGGAGATCTGTTTCAGGAAACTTAATTGACGTTCAAAATCCACCCAAAATACTTTGGATAAATAAATAAATAAATCATTGATAAAAAAAAAATGATTCTGATATAAAACAATGGAAATATGCTCCAAATGTTAATATTATATAGTAACAGAAGCAAGACTGAGTTGAAGTTGAAACTTTGGCTGAGCAACAAGTCCATCAGCAGCTTTTACTCCATAAAATTTTATCCAGTTTGACCAAAACTGAATGTCTTGGGATGTTGCAATGTTTTTGCTCCTGTCAGCCACGCAATACTTTTTCTTACGCAAGCCCTTCTTTTCCATCCCTCCCCTGTATCAGCCTCTCTCTCTACCTCTTTCCCTTCACTGCTTCTCTCTCTGCATCCTTATCTCTATAGAGCAATAGATGTGTTTCGTTCAGACCCAACTCTCTGCCTTACTTAGTCTGTTTCTGCACTTTATACACTTTAGCATATGGTATCTCAAAGATGTGTCGAGCTCTGATCCTGCAGCAACAACTCTGTCTATATTTTTCTATGCAAAAAAAAGGGGGGGATTGTGATTGACATAGTTTTGAAGAGGACTGTGGTTCTTTTAACAGGCAACTAATTCATATTAAGCTTTCTGTTTTTAGAGGCGCAGTGAGCCAACTGTCAGTCAAAGGATTATGTGGGATGAAATGTGAAATGCAACTGAACAACCTTTAAAAGCAACATATTATTCATGTTTTATCAATCCTACAAAGATGAATTTTTATTTTGATCAGATTTGCTGTTTTTAACTGGTATCTTTAGATGTAATGTTTGTTTGAATGAAAAATGTTAGAGATTATCAAATGTAGATCCAAAATAAATGAAATTAAATAAACAGCCCTTCATTTCTTTGTTTTCAATGCAGTTGGTAGAAAACTGTCACTGCTGTACAATATAAAATATTACAGTAGCAGCTTGAAGTTATGGTTCACGGTATGCTTGATGATGATGTTTTCAAAATCCTGCCTGTTGGGGGCAGGGCTATAGGTGGACCTCGGTGTTTGAGGCCCACATCCTAATACTTATGAGATAACATCATGATTTCAGCACTTCTTAGTGATTTTGCAAGATCTCATGAAGACGTTGTGCTACTCTTAGAACTTCCCACTTTGAGCAGTTTACAAATAGATTCATAGATTCATAGATGAATAACTAGCACTTTCAAAATATGGCGAAGCATAACAGCTCTTCTGAAAAGTCTTTAGTGTGTTATTTGCACACTAGGTTGTATGAAAGTTATTATTGATATAATTTGTTTAAACTCTCATATCCACTGCATGTTCTACCTCATGACAAGAAGCTACTCTGTACTTAACAATGTTTACGAGACTAACAAATAAAAGGTTAACAAAACTAAACACTGCTTGACCCATAAAGCTCACTTTCTATCAATACTGAATCAGTTATTTTTAGGCTGCAATTTTTAAATAGAGCTGTTTCATGTAACTCCCATTGTTTCCACTTCGAAAACTGGTCAGGGTACATTTGAACAGTGTTTGAGCTGTTCAGAAAGGTTACTAAAACATGTCTCACTAAGAGCAGAGATAGTGGATCTTTATCTTTTTCAAAAGCATGCAAGGCCTTTAAGAAGAAAAGACAACCTCATCATCCCACCCTATTGTTCACAGCAGGAATCATCCAGACTGTGTGAAACAAATATTGCATCATCTACCCCCCACTGACTTCACTTCACTGTAGTCTCTGAATTGATTCCAGTTGCTGCCTTTTTTTTTTTTTTCATTTTTCTACTTGCACGGTTCAATGCCCTGCATTCTCTACCAGTGAACGAGCGACAAAGCCAGTGAACAGAGCTGAAATATTCAGCAGATGATGAAACTGTCTTCTGAGTGATCAAAAGGCTGAGGTTGGGTTCAGCTGGGGTTGTGATAGATTTTCAACGTGCTGAACCAGACTGTCACCACAGCTGAGCAAAGCCCATATTATGTGCACATACTGGCACATTTACTGTAAACTAATGTGTCTGTATTTTATATGTTTTGTCTAAGTCAGTGGGATAAAGTCTGACAGTCATACATTAGTTTAAAATGTATGAATTACATTTACTGTGATGAGAATCTGTATGAAGTGGATAGGAGCTACTGCCTTCGGCCAAAGGACTTGCGCAAACTGTTATGATGTATTTATTTAGAAAGTGAAAGTTAAAATAGCTTATGTCCCATCAGTGCTCATCTACCAAGCAGAGCAAATGTAACATCTCTCGTCTTTTTCTTGATTAGCTCACAGGTTTGAGCGGTTCACTGAAGTTTAACTGCTGTGTGTGGGTATAAATGAACATTTTCACAAACAGCTTAGCAGGTGTTTTAGCCTTTAGCTTATGCTCTATCACTCTCTTGTCTAGCTTTTTTCTGCTCTATTGTCCCTTTTCTATAAGAAAGTCCAGCTCCTGTTTCCACTGCTAGACTACTGACTACTAAATAAATCACAGAAATTGTTTTCAGTAGAGAAAAACAGATATCTTTTCTCCCTTCTAAACTTCATCTCCCAGTTGTTATTGAGGCTTCGACACGCCGTGAATTAATCTGGTCCAGTCTGATCCAATTGAGAAGCTATGAATTAGCATTTAGAAATAACCCTTTTTTGGCACAAATAATCTCATTCTAAACTGAGGACTATGACCAGGCATATATCTAGATGTGAGACTTTTTCAAGATCACTCAGAAAGTCCTCACAGTCCCTTTAAAATTTGATATAATTTCATTGCAGTCCTGTCAACTCATGTAAGATGAATCCAAACTTTATTTTAGCTGGAGTCTTGGTTCCAAATCTCATCATTCCTTGCAAAGTAATGTTACATGCAGAAAATGAGGAGTGATTACATAACCCATAACAACAAAAATGCATTTCAGATATCTTCAGGTCAAGCAGAGTCCTTTTAATATCTGACCTGAGCAATTACATATTCAAACAAATGTAAACATTGAAGTGGATCTCAATGAGTAGGAGTTACTTTTATCAGAGGCACTTGAATCTAGATCTTTTTTTTAATGAAAAGACTCATTATTATTTAAGAGTAAAGTGTATAAAAATGATCCATGAGAAAACTCCAGTCCAATGGCCTGAAACATGACTGCACCTATCCATTTTGTCCACAAGGGGGAGACATTATTATAGAATGAGTTAAAATCCTTGTCCACATCTCTGATCCAAAACATCCACCTGTTACCTAAAGAAGACTGTGAAGCCTTCCTGCAGAGAGGAACAAACAGCTCTACATGTGTGTGTATGTGTGCCCATCCTCAAATGTGTGCTGTAGGATCATCTTTGAACTTGAAAGGAGAAAGTGACTGAGAAGGAAATCTTTGCTTGTAAGGTTTAGATTACAGTAAATTACTGTCTGTGTTGCAGAACTGTGTTCTCAGTCCGTAAATATGTTTTATTTTCTTCTTAACTACTCAAAGAGCATCAGAGACAGGAGGTGGTCTCTGAAGGGAGGAGGCCTTTTGGAGATGTTTCAGACTGCTGCATGCTGCTGTCCCTGCCAGTATCAGAGAGGTCATGTGAGTTCAAGCACAGTGAGATAATCCAAAATGTCTGTTGTACATGTGCATCCAGTTAAATAGTTTTACTTTAAACTGCTGAAACTGTACTTTAAAAACAAAATTTAGGCAAGAATTATCTGCTTATCTCTGCATTGCTGGAGCCTGTGATTTTTTAAGGACATAAACATTTAAAAGCCAATCTGATGTAGAGTATGTGACAAGATTCAGCCCACTAACTCAGGAACTTATCACAAGGGAGTGGGGCGTCTCAAGTGTCAAGTGTAGAAACATACCTGCTCACAAGTCAAGACCGTACATGATGACACCTTAAGAGCCTGTTTTCATGACGGATTTCTTACCTTTGAAGCCCTATCAGATCTGGCTTCTACATGGAAGACAGAGAGAGCAGCAGGGAAAAAAAGAAGAAGTTGGGACCATTGGAGAGTCAAAGTGATGAACGATGAACACGACAGCGAGGATGATGAAAGACGAAAGGAGGAGCCGGAGTAACAACAGGGATTCAGGGGGAGGAAAGGCCAGAGGGGATGATGAATCTCAGTCATAAAAGTAATGAGGAGGAAAGTGGGGATAAAAATACAGTCAGGACTCTGTCAGGGAAAGTGTAAACGGATCATCCACAACCATTCATCACCATTTGTCTCTTTGGGTTTGATTTACACACTGATTTATAAGCTTTTGAGGAGTTTTTTTGGTGCATTGTTGAGGAAATATTAAATACAAACATAAAGACAGGTCCTGAACGATATGTCAGAGATTACTTTAGTGTTTGTTTCTCTTTATTCTGATCATTTAAATGATCATTTTGTAATTCATATACAAACATGCCTTTTCTTTTTTCCATTTCTTTTATGCTTTCTTTAGTAGGAAATGCTTCAGTTTCTTTTTCATTTTGTGTGCCCCCAGCTTTATTACTTTGAATAAGTCTTGATATATCTTGTTTAAGCTCTCAGGGACAGAGGGAACTATGAAATAAGTCCAAATATGGACTATAGTTTTCATTCTTTTAATGTCATATGGTACTTTTTTATTGCCAGTCCATGGTCAGGTATGAATTTGTCCATAAAAAGTAAAATTCAGTTGAAGTTGAGTTACTGGGTGTCTCTGGTGCTCTGGGATGGGATGGTGGTAAAGAAACTCATGTGAAAAAACGTGAGAGGAGAAGGAGAAGCCAGAACTGGAGGGAGGATTTTGGCAAAAGTAAGGAGTGTGTGCATGTGTGTGCGTGTGTGTACGTGTGTGTGTGTGTTGGTGTCAGAGAAGGACGTAATGGTATGGAAAAGACTGAGGGAGAGTGGGTGGGTACGGGTGTGTGTTGGTATAAAAGCTCCCTCTCTCACTCACACTCCCATATCTCTTGTGTCATTTTTTTGTGTGTGTAGGGGAGTGCTGGTGTGTGTATGTGTGTGTGACTGTGTGTGTGTTTAAAGTACAAAGAGAAGCGTGTGTTTGTGGCCTGGCAGAACTGTGGACAGATAAATCTCAGGATGCATCGGCTTACAGTGGTGATCTTGGTGCTTGTGGCTCTCTGCTCTATGGGGGGTGTGGATTCTTCAGCATATGACAAGATTGTCTATCACAGCCGCATACGAGCCAGGAATCAAGGGTAAGGAGCCTGGGAAAAGGGATGGAGGGTTGGAGGAATAAGAGGATGTGTGAGGAAAGGAGCAAAACTGGAGAAAAAACTCACATTAATGACAAAGTTCAATTTTTTTTTTAAATTATGTGATACTTTTGAATGTTAATGAAAGTATTTGTCTGTTACTGTACATTTCTGACATAGACTGTATTTTAATTTAGAAGTTGATTGTTTTGCAGAGTTTTTAATAAGTCAGATCTGTTTAATCCTGTTTCTAATCACAGAGCTTTGTGTCGTGATTTGAGAAAACAGGTCAGCCACACTGATGAAAATATTGATTTTATCCAAAATGGAAAATTCAATATGTCTGCCACTTTCTCCCCCTTTTATGCTGTAATCAATGTGTCACATTAATGTGTGAAATGACTTAGATATCAAAGTTTTGTTCAAGTTAGAGGATTATGTTTTGCCTATTTAGCTTTGAAAGTTTAGGAATTAGTTGATAAGCTTAAGATTGCCAATGTTCCATGACAGTGAAGATTGTTGAGTGATACTATGCTTAAGCTTATATGCGTCATATCTGCTTTACTTCATGTTCATTGTCCACATCCCTTTCTAATGTTCTATAACCTAATCACTCTTTCATCTTCACCTGTCTCCACTTCCCCAACATGCCTCACCTGTCCATCCTCCCCTCCCTCCTCCTCCTCCTCACAGGCCCAATATGTGCTCACTGCAGCAGGTCCCAGGAACCAACAAGAAGTACTTCAGCACGTGTCAGAACTGGTACAGAGGCTCCATCTGTGGCAAGAAGGCGTAAGTTTTTGTCTGCAAAGCGTTGACTTGATTTGTGTTTTATTTTGGTTTTATTTACACAGAAAAAAGTGCATGCATCTCGTATCTTTAAACAGATCCTGGAGAATAAACTGATTGAACCTTTGAACTTCAACTCCTTCTGTCTGTTTTCGTATGTTTCACACTGCAGCAGTGTATAACCACAGTCTGATGCATCTTTGGCCACCTTTGTTTTACCTAAGCTCATAGTAGTCCTGTTTTTTTCCTTCAAAAGACTATAATGATGATCAAACATTTACATTTTTCACATCTAGAAAACAAAGACTGTTTAGGTTTTTAATTTCCCAAGTGTTTTTGCTGAATATACAAACTTTTGTCCAGCCTCAAAAAACAGAGTTTAGCATCAGTTTCTAACACATAGAATGATGAAGTATAACTCCCTTTCTTTGTCCTCATCACCCCCAGCCCCCATGCCCCCTCCTCCTCTCCTGTCTGGGCATGCTGTGCAGCCTGCGGGGCCAGGAGTTCACTCCGTTGTAGACCTATACAAGTTGTAAACTCCACTGATTGATGCCCTGCTTCCTTTACAGGGTGCTCAGGAATAATCCAGTCAAGCTTTTGGTCTTTGCGTTTAGTTAAACAGAGAATCCTATGCGTCCTCTGTTTCTCCAGATTTAAGTTCTTGGCAGAAAGTTGAAACTTAATTTGTGTGACTGTGTTAAATTAGTTATTCTTTATGTTGAGGCAGACTACCCCCCTGTTGGGTTGTAAAAACTCATAATTCTCATCTTGTGCAGGGTTAAGCAGAGATTTATGCTGTGAAGAATGAGCAAGTATAGAAATAAGAGTAGGTTCTTCATGATAGAAACTTCATCTCATCTGCAAGCGCATGAGATCTTTTCAGCTTTCTTGTTTAAATGTCTGAGGTGTGCTGCTTTGGGGAAATTTGGTTTTTGCTTGTGACATGCAGCTGCATATGTGGCGATGGAGTGTAAGGCTCGGCTGGAGCTGTTGTCCCGTGTATATGAAGTGTTGCAGTAGATTAAAAAAAATCTGCAATGCATCTTCTAAGTCATTCAGTCACATACAAATATTCAAAAGCATATGCAAACATAAATACAACTGAAAATTTCTTTCTTTGAATATAAGATGTTTGGACTTAATTTATTTGATTAGTTGAAGGATGGTCTATTAAGATGGATCATCTTGTTTTCAAGGGAGTCCTCAGCATACATACAAAACAAGACAGAACATTAAAACAAAACAGTGCATTAGAAGACGATAACATCTACACAATACACTTCTAGCCTGACCATTCCCTATCCCCCAGACCATCTAAATTCACAATTATATATGAATGATAACATATACTTATCATGTTTTGTGTTTTACACCCATCATCAATAGTGTATATATTCATATAAGATAAGATTGTTACAAGGAAATCTGTGGACGCATGCAGCACTTGGATGAATTGAAGGATGCACAAGGGTCTTTAAGTTGACTGATGTGTTTTGTATTTAAGGAGTTATTTCAGAAAACCGGTCCCAAACAAAATAAATCAGCTACGGAAAGAACAGAACATGAATTAACATGCCGTTTTTAAACAAAACTGACGATGCAACATGGGAAATTATAGGGATAGCTTACACCAAATATACTGAAAATTTTCTATTCAGCTTTTCAATAAAAGGATAAAAATCCAATAAAATCATATGCCAATAAAATCATATGCCATATAACGACAGTTCATGTAAACCAGACTGGAGGAAACGAAGCTTTGCCATAAAATGCCCTGATCTCCTTGGCTCATTGCGGTCACAGTCAGGACATTGTTCAGCAGCAGTGAAGAAAATCCAGCCAGCTGTGGCTGTGTCCCTGTGGGATTAGGTGTTGATGAGCGATCAGGAAAGGCTGTTTAAGTCGACAGTATTTACATTCTGACTTCAGATTTTACTGCAGGCGAGTTTGTAAAGACCACGGTGTTTAAACAGAGTGCAGCAGCTGAAGTCATACCTGGACTGAGTCTCGTAGGAACCACTACAACTCGGAGCAAATGATGTGGATATGAATCCAGTCTGCATTGTATTCTTTTAAGCATCAATTCTGAAGGTAATTTACTCCATGGGGATTTTTCTTTTCATTAATGCCTCTGTTTGCTCAAGGTTGACTTGAGTTCTGTTGCTGGGAGTTCAGATGGAAGTGGTTATCTTCAAAGAGGTGTGCTATCTGTGACAGCCACATCATGCAGATGAAGAGAGGTGGTAAAAAATCAAACAAAAGCTATGGCATTTTGATTTACACTCCAAACTCATGCATGAAAAAACATGAAAACTTTTGTTGAAAAGATGCAAAACAGATGTTTGATTGACTCATAACGAGTAAATACTGTAATGTTTCTGTGTAATGCCAGAACACCCCACTGCTTGAGTGCATATGTGTGCAGTGTTTGCACATGTCCTCATCTGGAAGCCACATTGTTCTTGTTCAGTGACAGTTCCAGGGGTCTGGCTGCAGTTTGCATGGGATAGTTCTGACTCTGGTCCATTCTGCAACCATTATCCTGTCAGAGCTCAGCCAGGAGCAATGACTTCATACCCTCCTGACAGCAGCTGTGCATGGATATTTATGTTTTTTACATTACAACAATTACTGTCATATTAAAAGCATGATGTTTAAATGACATGACCGTGTGCACAAAAATAGCAAGGAACGTTACGCATGTTTCCATTAACATAGAGATACAGATTAGGGTGGTTTAGAGACATTTGCCAAAACATATGAGTCACTGAGGGAAGTACCAGGGAGAAAGTGATGTTTTTGTGTTGTTTGAAGTGGCCTCTGAATGGAGTGAGGTCTTACATAATCCTAAATCGTGACTTTCAATTCTAAAAGGAGAGTGAATTCTGAAGTACAAAATTCATAAAGAAATGCAATAATTCTGCAAGAAGTCTGCCAGAAACACACCAATGTCCAACTGGAAACCATAAAAAGCTCTGGGTTAAATCCCAATTAAACTTCTCTCAGTATCCAAAAGCTGTGTGGTTGTTCCTCTGATGGAGCGTCCAATGTTGACTCACTGCTGGTTTGTTTACATCCCAAGAGGTTCACAATAGTTTGGGTAAGTCCCACTAATAAGTCTGTTTTGATTACCATTTAGAGCTTTTTCTCAAAAAAACTGCACTTGAAAAACATGAATCATTCCTCCATTAAACAGTAATTTTACAGAACGCTGACTTCTGTCTGTCAAAACTATGTCCGTCATTTGTAACACAGCAATGTAATGGAACTGAATCTGTTATATACTGCACGATAAAGTTTTAGTAAGTCTGTCAGCACTTGATCGTGATATTTTCACCTCTTTTTTTTCCCCGAAGTTATTTCTCCCATTCCAAAATCTGAATCTGTGCACATGCATAAAATCATCAAGATTCAGTCTCTGAAACTATGGGATGATTCATGACTACTAAGGAGGAAAGTTTTTATGTTCCCATAACATAACTGTATGGTTCAGATGAATTCACAAACTACTTAGCTCTGATTTCCTTTCGTGTATGCAAGCCCAGAGTTTCTATAATGTTTTGCGGATTGATTTGAATAATAAAAATGACATTAAATAAGTCCCGTGCATTTTTTATACAACAATACTTTTGAAGGTAGAGAACAAAGAGCTCCAATGCCGGCCTGAATACGTCACTTTTTTCTGTTGTATGAGATATCTGAATTGATGTTGGCAGACTTTCTTAAAGAAAGTGTCTCTGGCTCGTCTTTCTTTCTGTGTTTAGTCCAGGTTTTCTTTGTGATTGGCCTGCTGGGAGTTTTTGACTTTCTGCCAGTGTACTTGGGGAGGTGTTGGAGGAACTACTTTTGTGTTGATGCCGTTTTCTTGTCTTTCTTAATTAACTTTGACTTGATAGTTTTTTGTGGAAGTTTTCTCACTTAATTACTTCTTCGCCGTGGCCCTAAAAATGATCCAAATTATGAACTGAATGTAGAATTATAGCCATTTAAGGAGTCTGCTCCTTTGTTTTTGAACCTTTTGTCCTCCCCTGGATCAAATATTCTCACTTCTCTCCGTTCAAGTTTCTGTCAGTTTATCCTGTTACTGTTACAGATGTAGTTTTTCTTCTTCCCAGATGTCAGGACCTAGTTTCATAGTCATGCAAATTGTTCCCATTTGCAAAAACAGCAGGTTATCACTATGTTTACCAATCTGACTGCAAATTACAAATTGTTACATCTAAGATTATTAACCTCAATTCCAAAAGGAATCATCCTGGAAAGCTGATCTGCTTCGTCATTTACAAATATACAATATATTTGTGTGTCTTTTATAGTAAGGTGCTGTATGAGTGCTGTCCTGGGTACGTGAAGATGGAAGGCACGAAAGGATGCACTGGGGGTAAGTGGATAGCCCCTCTGCACCCATCTAATCTTCTGATAATGTTGTTTTCTTACACTGATTCAAAGTTGTTCCCACTTTTATGTTGTTTTTCTCTAACACCTTCATTTCTTCTACTTCTCCTGTAGTGGCTCCCATTGATAATGTCTACGGTACACTTGGGCTCGTGAAAGCTACAACCACTCAGCAGTACGCTGAGATGTCCAAGCTCAGAGATGAAATTGAAGCCAAAGGATCCATCACCATGTTTGCACCAAGCAATGAAGCCTGGGATGAACTGAATTCTGTAAGTATTGTTGGTTTGCAGCTTTGAATGATTGCACCAAACATCCCAACACTTCCTGCCTTTGATTTATGTTGTTTTCTTTTTTCAGGAAGTGCGTTCAGCACTTGAGAGCAACGTCAACATCGAGCTGTACAATGCACTTCACTTCCACATGGTGAACCGTCGATTTCTAACCAAAGACCTGAAGAACGACTTGACACTCACCTCCTTGTACAACGACCTGGGGCTCTACATAAATCACTACCCAAATGGAGTCAGTTTGTGCAGAGTGTTCACATAAAGATGTAAACATACACTAAATATTCATTCTGCGTTAATATGACTCTTCTTTTCTTTGAAGGTTGTGACAGTAAACTGTGCCAGGATCATCCATGCTAACCAAATTGCAAGCAACGGTGTGGTGCACGTCATCGATCGGGTTATTGGCTTTGTCAGCAACACCATCAAGGGCGCCCTGGATGCTAATGAGGACCTATCCTCGTTCAATGTGAGCAAAAAACACACTGAGCTGATCCCCTAAAACTGATAACTCACAAAACATCTAACGCTTAAATGTGGGGCAAACTATTGTTTAACCAGGCTGCAGCATTGGCTTCTGGCATGATGGAAAAGCTGGACCAGCCAGGACACTACACTCTGTTTGCCCCGACTAATGCAGCCTTTGACAAGCTGGCTCCTGGCCACCTGGAGAGGATCATGGGTGACAAGGCTGTTATTGCAGGTACATTGCACATGTGACATGCTAATAATTAGTTATATTGCTAACATGCAAGTATGCCAGTATCCAAAAGAAATAAATCACCCACATCAGAAAATCTGAAACCACAGATCCAGAGACACATCTGTTAACATAAGTTTTTGATGACTTGAGTGAGTTTCTCAAAATAACTTCAAATAAATTCTCAGACACTGAGAAAACTGTGTTAGAAAAGCCTCTCAACAACACTTGAAATCAAGTCTCTTGCCTTTAACCAAGGCCATGTTTGGGAAAAAGAGAACTTTTGCTCTAAGTGGTACACTGACTGTTTGAGTTTGTCTGGGTTTCATAGGTTTTTTTCTAGCTTGTCATTGATTTGCTTCTGTTCACAGAAGCATCTTAACGCTTCTAAAAAAGCTGAAGAATCCAAACCTTGGCTTGAGAGACCAGATTAAATTACCAAAATCAACCCCCTGAGTCTGTAAAAGCCCATCTGTTTTTCTTCCACCATTACCCTAAAAAACAGTTTCACTTTTTCAGCCCTTGTGAACTACCACCTGCTCAACACTGCCCAGTGCTCTGAAGCAATCATGGGGGGTACGACATATGAGACGGCAGAAGGCAGCACCATCCAGATCGGCTGTGATGGTGACAGTCTGACAGTTAATGGCATCAAGATGGTGCTGAAGAAGGACATCGTCACCACCAATGGTGTCATCCACCTCATCGATAGTGTCCTCATCCCTGACTCAGGTAAAACTTCTTTATTCAAAATCCAAAACCTCACACATGAGCGGTTTCCTTCTTGTATCCTTGTCTTGTATGATTTTTTCCCTCTACATTCTACGATTTCTTACAGCAAAGGAAGTGAAGGAGCTGTTGGGGGAAACTCAGAGCACCTTTGGTGAAATGGTGTCTGAGTTGGGCTTAGCTGCTGCCTTGGGTCCAAAAACTCAGTACACTCTCCTCGCTCCTGTCAACACTGCCTTCTCAAGTGAGTTAAGATACAAAGATATTCAGTTTATGTTTTTTCTTTTGTATTTCTCCTGACTTTTATGATAAAGGACAGTAAGGAAATCTGATATTAGAATGGAATTCAGGAAAAGCCCCAATGGTATTGAGAATGTTGAGGTCAGGAGAAGTTTGTTCTTTATGTTGTAATAGTACGTAGTCTTTTTAAGGTAAAGAAAAGAAAACAGCTATTGGTTTTGGCATTTTGTATTCTAAATCTGTCATCTTAAATCTGCTGTTTGCTCTGTTTGTCAGAGGAGGTGATGAAAACAGACCAGAGCCTGCTGAGGTATATTTTGGAAAACCACATCCTGAAGTTTAAAGTCACACTGAGCGAGCTCTACAATGGACAAATACTGGAAACCCTGGCTGGCAAACTTCTCAGAGTCTTCATTTACCGCACTGTGAGAGTTTTATGTTTCTTTATTAGAGTGTTTTTGCTTCAGAGATTCAGGCTGGAACAGGAAAGGAAGATAAATGCGGAGTCATAGTAAAACAACAAAGAACATTGGCTTGTATTTCTAGAGTCTGACTTCCATTATACGGCCCCTCACCATGTGTTAACATGGTTTATCATTCTTTTGAGAACAAAACAGAGAAAACAGGTTATCAGTTGAGCTTTTGTAGTGGCTCAGATATCAAAACCGGGTGCTTTTATTGAAACACAGAAGCTTATTCGTTGTTCTCTTATACTGATTGTAGCTGAGCAGAACCATATCAAAGACACTTCCATCTATAATCTTGATAAATACACAATTTTTACAGCCTCTTTTATATTCATATCCTTGACTTTCTGACTTTCACTGACAGGCTGTGTGCATAGAGAATTCATGTATGACACGAGGTGCAAAAGAGGGAAGTAATGGCGCGCTACATGTGATGAGATCAATCATCAAACCAGCTGATAAAACCACCTATGAGCTACTGATCGCTGATGGTCGCTTCAAGTAAGTTCTACAGCTTATTTACTGCATGTTATTGTTTATGTGCATGGGTTTAAAGGGACTGTGAGGACTTTTTAAGTGATCTTGAAAAAGTATCCAAATGCCATTCCCCAGCTTTTTGATCCAGTGGAGCTGGACCGGATTGATTCATTGCATGATATAGTCTCTATGACAACAACACCACTGTGCCAGCTGACATAGTTTGGCAGGTGGGGAGGGAGATCTGTGTTTTTCTCTGCCCAAAATTTACTTTGTCTATTGCTGTCATGTTTTCTGTGATTAATATGCAGCACAATCTAACATTGAATCACACATTACAGAGCTATTAATGAGTTTCCTACTTGTCTAGGAAAATGTAGACATCAGTGGTGAGAATTTAAAACACAGAAAAAATAGGCAATTTATTAATCAGAAGCCATACCTGACCACATAAGTGTAATACTTCTGACTCTATGATAGTCCTGGCACCAGAGATACAGATGATTAATAACAGAGGAGGCAGATGTTTGTTTAATGAGACCACACAAGCCCATAAGTCTCCCACAAAATCCCATCCCGAACCCCTACATTTCTCTTTGCCATAACCATGATCCTCTTGTCTTTAATGAGTAGCACACTGCTGCTTCTGCGGTCCAATTGTGATGTAAAGTCCAATCTGGTCTCATAAATGCAAAAAATTAAAAAAAGAAAAGCTTCCAATGACTGAGCTCTACTTTTCCTGGTAGGAAGAAGTAAGACTTAAGACCTGACAGGCACAGTTTTCGCGCTTTATTTTCAGGAAAAACATAATTTGTGCAGAAAATGTTGGTAAAAATAAATTCAAAGCCTTCACACAACTCAAAATAGTCGAAGTCTTAAAAAAATGCCTTTAACACAGAGATGGATGGCATGCCTGTATCACCGTGCTTCGTGAAAAATGGAGCCAACATGTTGCTGCAATGGTTGTGTACTTTGCTGTGCCGAAATTGAATTTTGCAGTCCAGGCAAAAAGAGATCTGCATCACTAAATCCAGGTTTGAGCTCTGTAAAGAAACTTTGAATGTTGATCAAGTTGAACTTGATTCTCTGCTCTCTTATCTTTTATTTTCTTTTATTTGAATTATTGAAGGATTTTCCTGTCACTGATGGAGACAGCAGGTCTGACTGATCTCCTCAAGCAGGAAGGCTCATACACCACCTTTGCACCCACTGACGATGCCTTTGAGGGCCTCAGCCAAGAGGACATGACTCTACTCAAAAGTAAGGGTTGATTTATGAAACTAGACTGCTATTAAGTAAAGGATTAAAAAATGACTATGACTCATGTTTGCCTTGTGTTGTCACTGACAGGTGATCTGAGTGCTCTTAGGGTCATCCTGTTGTACCACATCAGTAATGGCGTCTTAATAAATGGAGGATTAGAGGGAGGAGTCACCAATTTGCTGAAAACCCTGCAGGGCAACAATCTGCAGGTTATGTCAGTAAGTATAACAACTGTCATTGTTTTAAAAGAACTGAGGGCATGGGGTCACGCGCAGCATTTTTGTGTGTGTGTGTGTGTGTGCTATCAGCACCCATGACGTCAAGCTCAGAGCAGCACGTGCTGTTGTCTGCATTGTCTAAAAAATGAACATAAAGTTTTATTTCAAACTGTGCTGTCTGCCTACAGATTCATCATCTTTGAAAAACAAGTGTTGTCAGTGCACACAGACATAGATTTACCCACGATTTGCCTGAAGCTAAACTTTCTCGCAACTATTACAGAGATGCTCTTTAAGTAGAAAATGGAATATGGAATATATCAGGGGAAACAGAGGAACCAGTATCCAAGGTTGGTCCCTCCTCTAAAAGCATATTAGTATTATATAATCACTGTTAATGTCAGTCCATGAACCCAGTCTTCCCCCACATTCTCATTCAAACAATGGCATCAAAGAGCTGACGCTTATCCATGACATCAAAGCTGGTTATTTCTGGAGAAAGTCCAAAGGTAATAACGGCTGGCTTCCTGTCATTTCCATCAACGCCCACCAGGTTATTCGCCCGCCTATCTCCACCTCCTCTCCTGATGTCTTCAGCCTGCAATCTGTCTCTGTCTGCCTTTCTCCTTTTTTTTTTTATCAGTCATCAAGTCAGCTTTATCGCCATTCACCCATTACATACTGTATACTCTGCCCTCCAAGGCTCTCGATCTTTTATCATGTGCTGTGTCCAATATCAGGTTATCAAAGGAGGCACAGTATCAGGTCTACTGGACTTCCTTTAAGGACACAGAGAAGCTTGTTTGAGATGATGTACTGTCAGGAAGGTGGGCGGTTCAAGCCTTAAGCAGAAAAAAGAGGAAAAAAAACATGTTCTTCCTTGATGAAGGTTATAAGCTTTAATCCAGAGGTTAGGAGGGAAGCTATCACTTTGTTATTCAGCATGTCCACCTTCAGTTACTCCTCCACAGAGAAATCAAATTACAGGATTTTAATCATGAAGTGATTTCCCAGATTTCATGCAAAGAACATTGCCTGAAGCAAAAAAGTGTCAAAAAGTGTTAATCTCTTTGTCTCTTGGAGAATAAAGGTTATGATAAATGTATTGGAATATTTTCAAGGTAAAATACACATACTTTTTTTTTTTTAGGTAAATAACTCTATTCACGTCAACTCAGTGGGTGTTCCAGACAGTGACCTGATGGCTACAAATGGTGTGATCCATGTGGTGAAGAATGTTCTCTATCCTGCGGGTGAGAACAGCATTCATTATTATACATGCAAGCGATCTGAACTCTGTGCTGGACTGCATTAAGTCATCTTCCTTTTTTCCTTTTTTGGATGATGGATATTACTTACAGACCTTCCTGTGGGCCGCCAGGACCTCCTGGTTCTCCTTAAGAAGCTGATTAAGTACATTCAGATTAAGGTGGGCTAAGAGAAATACACACACACATGATTATTAAAAAAAAGACACATACAATTTTTGTATGATTTAATGGGTTTTTTTTTGCCTTTTTGTGTTTGCATTTAGTTTATTTCTGGATACACTTACACTGAGATCCCAATCACCTTTATCAGTGAGTTTCCCATGCATCTGTGTGAATTATTGGATTCTAAGTAATATCTGCAACAACTTAACACTACTTGCTCTTCTTCACAGAGAAGACCATCACAACTTACGTTGAAACCGGTAAGAGACTAATTTTCTTTTTAAAATGAGCATCTGTTCTTTATATGAAATCCAACCTGCAGCCACATAGATGTTTCATGCGCTTTAATGTTTCATTTAAGCTGCTGCCATTGTTCTCTTCTTTATCCCTTTGATTAATTCTGCTTTTTCTTAAGTCCACTTGGACCTGCTGGTATGTTTAATCAGCTTTATAAGGGATAAGGTAATTATGCTTCCAGAGCATGAAAGGTTTAGAGATGAAGACTCTCAGATTTATTCAATGATTTGGGCTCAGTCCAGTGCATCTCCACAAAGAGGGAAGTATGCCTTTGAGTATCAGGTAACATATGAGCACTGAACTCAAATTCCTTCAACTAATGAGCCACATTACATGACGGTCCAAACCCCTACAGGACTGAAGTATCAAGAGGAAAGGAAATGTGTTTTAAGAATATGGAGATGTAAATATTTAATGTTACAAAGATTCTATTTGTATAACTACAGTTTTTGGCATTATTTAAGTCATTTTAGGGAATACAAGCTGTACTTGGAGAAGACTTTACTTTGAGTGATGAGCTCAAGATGAACCATGGCATGAGGGACAGTCTTCATCATTAATGAAAGAGGAATGAGGGAGAAAAAAAGACTGACATAAATACAAAGGGCAGTTTCAGTCTTTTACATTAGTACTTTTTTATTGTCTTGAGAGAGCTACTTGTACAACAATTGTTCAATGAGTATAGAAACTGAGAAAAAAATATTTTCACAGTATTAAATCGCTAAATTAGGCAATTGATGAGTTGCATGTGTGTGGCTCATCCTTGATTTGGAAACATACATCTTCATCTATTCATGTGTTGAATAGTTTAAACCTTTCATGCTTTGAACACACTGTTAATAGGCTATCAAGTGTGCACAAGTGTCAGTGATCACATAATTGTTTTTCATTAAGATACCCAAATAACTTTGTTTGAAAACAGACGTGAATCTGGCTCTTGTAACAGATCTGGGCCACGTATCATGGGATCTCAGGCCTGAGAAGCACTTTCATACAAACACATGTCTGCTTTCATCTCTTTGTAGCTCATAAACTTACTGTCACATTAAAAATTCATCACCGGGGTTAAGAAAAAATAAAAGAGGGAAAAGTATTCTCACTGAGTTTTTTTTGCGGCAGCTGTACAGTTTCACAGATTTGTGGGCCCTGATGGGAATTTGCTAAGTGAAGAAAAATGTTTTAAGGGCTTATGTAATGCATTACATTTTCAAGTGCTTTTAGCGCTTACACATTAACAGTATACAAAGATGGTCGACACTTCCATTCCATCCCATGGTACATTAGTGGAACCATAATACCCTCTCCTGTCGTATTGTGCTGGGTTTCTATTCCTGCCCCTCTGCTTCTGCTGACCAAAACACATGTTTAGCTCACTACTCACACAGCTAAACTGTTTTTCTATTTCCCCCCCTTCCTGCTAATCTAGAAAACCTCAGCACCACAAGAGACACATCATTGGTTAGTCAGCAGAGCTATCAGTCATATTGTTATGCTTTGTAAAAGCATCAAGTAACTGAAACAGATATCCCTCAACTTAGAAAAATAAGAACTCTGTTTAAAATGAACATTGTAAGAAAATTTAAGATGAATGAAATTATATCAAATAATGACATATTAGATTTTAAAATGTCACCCATGTCCCCTCTGTTCACGTAGAAGAGGAGGCTGAAGTCAGTCAGCAAAGAGACACTAAACATTTGGTCTCACTTTAAGAGAGATTCCCTGTTGTCAATTTTTATATTCATTTCATGAATCAAATTTTGGATTTTGTCTCTGTGACTCTGTAACTCTTTACTTTTCCTTAGTTCCTGATTCAACAAAGGTGGTCAGAGTCATTGGAGGAGTCGTTCAGAAAGAGCCAACCATCACAACAGTCACACGAGTCATTGAGAGTGAACCAACAATGACTCAGGTTGTAGAGCAGGAACCAGTGATCACAAAGGTGACAAGAGTGATAGACACTGAACCAACAGTGACAGAGGTGGTTGTGGAAAAGAAGCCAGTGGTCACAACGGTCACAAGAGTGATCAAGACAGAGCCAACAGAGACTAAAGTGATCGTGGAGGGGGAACCAGTGGTCACGAAGGTAACCAGGGTCGTGAAGGGAGAGTCTTCGCAAACTACGTTAACCAGAGTCACTGCTGAAAATCCTGCCATTTCTAAAGTTACAAGAGTCATTGAAGGTGAGTTGATTTGAATATTTCAAAGCTCTTATGAAAATGATGCCATAGGTGGGAATGTGGATTAACAACATGTTTTTCTTAACAGGTGGAAAACTGAACGTGGATGGACAGAGAGCCTCAGGTCAGTTTCTCCTGATTCATTCACTTCCTCCCTCTGGAACATGATGGATGTAGATGTTAAATTCATCATGCATCTTCTAACAGCTAAAAATGCATCCAGTGTCCTGTTGACTGACAGAGACAGTGAATTTCATGTTTGCTTGTTGATCTCAAACTAAAACAACAGACATGCCATTCTCATGGTGAGCTGTATTCTGGAGTTTTACCTTAGCTGCTTTCTTTTTGGTGGATAGTGGAATGTGACTGGAGCTAAAAGCTGTATGGTCTGTGATTACCATCACTGTTTTGTAAAATCCTTTATGGTGACTTGCTTGGTATGGTGACTTGCTTGGTATGGCGACGGCTGGTTTTCAGCTATTACCTGACTTCCGACTACTGAAAACTGTGATGGGTTGTATCCTGTGCTGCTGTTGCTGGGTGCAGGGCTCATTTATTGTTTCTGCCTAAGTCTTTCCTTTCAATATCTCAGTTTCTTGATCAGCATTAAGTATTGCTCACTTCATTAATGTTCTCTTCATAGAGCCTTATGATTTATTGCACACATTGTAAAACAAAGAAAAATAGCTCACAAGGAAACTAATTCTTAGTTTTCTTGCTCTTAACAGAAATATTATGATTCATCTCTGCTTGGCCCATTAAGTAGGCTAGTTGAATAAAAAATGCTAGACAACTCAGAGGTTAGGATTTCCTGAATAGAAAACAACAACCTCTGACTTCACAGTGTTCCAGATGTACGTGTCAAACGTTAAAAAAAATGTCTGGCAATGTAAAGGTAATGTTGTTCTGGCAAGCATCAAGAAATTTAGATAATGCCAACTCCAGGCCACTGGTATGTCTAAATGAAGCAGTGTACTCATGTCATCATGACTCTGAGCGAGAGCTCTTATGACAGATTTGATTTCAAATATTGTTTGCCAAATCAAATTTGTTTCATATTAGCAAATCAAACTAGCTACATAGTATGAACTCCACTTTTTACCGTATGATTGAATGGAAAACTGTAGAATAGTGATAAAATATACATTTTGGTAATGCTTAACCATTCACTTGTGGCTGTGGATACTGCCATCGTTGGGTGACATAACCAGTCTCGGTGAAGTCGGGATGTTTTTTTTTCTCAGACTTTCTTACATGCCATACTACGATTCATGGTGAACCATGATTTGGATGTCTGTCCCTTTATATCTTAACCATTTGCACATCAGGTTTCTTGTCCTCCAGGCAAGAATCCCAACCTTACATACTTACCCTCTGACTTATGCAGCTGTGAAGCATTCGTGTGAGTATTGTGCAAAACATTATCGAGATTGGCCAGAGGAGCAGGAGAGCCTTTTACCATTGTCAGCTTAAACTACTTCACAAGATTCTTGCAGCTAAGAAAGGAAATTTGCTCTCTTTTACAAAGCCAAGTGGCACCTGCACACCTATTCTTCACATCCTATGCATAAGTGTGTTCAAAATACTGCACATCTGAGCTTAATTCTGTGTTGGCGGTGGCGGAGGAGGTGTTTCACTGGGTTTAAGCACCTGTCAGTCTGTCTGTCTGTCTGTCAGTCAGCACAGTTGCTAAGTCATTAAACGACTTTCAACACCTTTCTCCGCTGCCCATCTGAAGGTGGAACCAGATTCACCGAAGGAGTAGAGCCTCATATCATTGAGGGTAGGGTCTTTTCACACAAACTCTTCATTACAAACAGGTTCTCAAACAGAGAAGTTGTGTGTCTTGTATTGGAAGAGGTGGATTTTCTCACTTTCTGGATCTAACAGCTTTGTTTTGAATATCTAGTCCCAGACTTCTCAAGGATCACCACCATCCACGGCGATCCAAGCCTGATCGAGGAGGAATCAGAGAGAATTACCAAAATCATTAAAGGTAAACACTTGAACTGGAGATCTGCATGGTTTCCGTTAACTGCTTGCATATGTATGATTGCTGCAGTTAACTTTGCCATCTTTTCATTCTGCAGAGGGAGGTAAATTTGCTGCTGCCAGGAAAGCTCCAGGTAAGAGCATAGCTAGCTAATCATTTGATTCAACCATGACCATTCTCCTCAAAAGAGTCCATCATTTCCATGCACATACTTGGTGCTTTAGCTCTTTTCTGAGCTCCGTCTCTTCTTGTGCATGTGTGGAACAGTTGGGAGAGCACTTCCTGAAGAAATGCAAAGGCAAGGAGAGCAGTAGCAAAATACTTCAATGACACTGGTAAAATCAGACTCTGCTTAAGGAAAAGTGCTGGGTTGGAGATGTATTACAACACAGTTTGTAGCTGTGTGTAGGCAGGCAAAGGCAATTTAAGCAAAATACCCATTTTACAATTTCCACTTGGATGTGTAGGTAAAATCAGCTGAGCTTCCAGCTGAGGGGGCTGGAGTTAAGAGAAGGTGACGTACTGTGGGCTGCACCTGATCTCATGGCCAGCTTCATGCAATGCCATGCTCATTTTGTTATCATCAATGACGTCAGGGGTCAAGGTTTGCTCAAACTGTGAACTTGAAGCTAAAGTAAAGCCAAATTATTAATCGCATCTGATATTCTTCACTCTCCTTTTGTCTACAGCTGGGATGAGGAGGAGACAAAGGCTGGTCAGACGCCACCACAAGCCAAAGCAGTGAAACCAACAAAGAGAAAACGTCTTCGGGCTCACCGCAAATTGAATGCAACTCCAGCGCTCCTGGTTGAGCACTGGAGCATTGAAAAATACGGACTTAGAGCAGAAGATCAGCTCAATCTAGCTCCTTTTTTTTTCTAAACCAACCAATAAGACTGTTTACTGTTCCATTTGGAACATTTATTTCTTGATAGGCATGGTGTGTAATAGTAATTCAATGATATTAGAAAAACGTCACATGTAAGTAACATACGTAGGTCTGCAAGGGAAATATGAATTTTTTTCATGAGGCAGATGGTGTGAGATATATTTTACAACCTTTTTTGTAGAATGTTTGCTTTTCTTTGTTTATGGATGGCTTGGGAGAGTTTTTGTATGCTTTTTGTGGTGCTCACATTCTGTGTGACGGATGCATTTTCATGTGTTTGACAAATGATACAGTGTCATTGTTTTGCTACCATTAGATACTGTACTGAACCTCTGTAAATAATGTCATGGTAATTAAAGAGACAGTGGATTTTTATGAATTTCTCAGCAACTTTTTATTGTTTCCTTGGCACTTTTGGCTTCAAAATTAACAAATATTTCATGCTTTTATGCTTTTTATCAGTGAAACTTGGGTATATCTTGCTCAAATATTTTCCGAGCTTGTCATTGCCGAGCATGCATTTTGTTAACTAAAGGTTGTCCTTGGTAAACTTCATGTCCTCAAGGCTAGTAAATGTTTTTCTGACTAAATAACAATGCATATTGTCACCCTCGATAACTAAGGCCTAAGTAATATTTTCAAGTTTTTTAGGAAACAGAATAAACTGAACCAAATAGAATACACTATTGATTAAAGCCATTAGAATACTGAGGTAAAAGAAGCAATGTGTTTTCAATTGGGATGCTGAATTTTTTACAAGAGGTAGGGAGCATCGAGAAGAGCTGACTTAAGGCAAAGAGGCAAAAATATCATTTACCTAAAAAAGTAGCCTTTGCAATTAGTTAGAGAGGGCGGCAATATGATAAATTCACCACATATTGACTGAATTTCACTTACGTCACACAGATACACTCAAATAATGCCTGTGTAGCTTTCAATAAAGCACCTTCTCTTTCAACTCAATCTTTCTTACTTGCTCTGTTCTGCACTGGTTAGCTTCCAAACCAGAAAACTCAAGTTACTTCAAATAAACACAAGGTTTAAGCTATTCCTCAGGCAAAGAACCCAGCTTATCGTACCCCCGCCCTGCATCATTTATGCTGTACTGACCAGTGCTATAACTTATGTGGCCCCAAATGTGCCCTAAATTTTAACAAGCCTAAAGATTCATGGGAACAGATAGGAAGCAGGAGCTGCATTCGACTGGAGTTCACCATGTGGGCACCCTTTACGCTGAATCAAGCTTTCAATGACTCCTGAGCTCAATTTTTTTGCTGCATAGAAGGAGAGAGGAGAGAGAAAACAGAGAAATGTAGATTCTGGACAGATGGAAAATACAGAGCAAGAGGGAGAAGTTGTTTAAGTTATGGCTCAATATAAAGTTTCAACACGAGGATGTATTGAGCAGTAAAAGCATGTAAAAAGCCTCAGTACGAGCAAATACGTCATTAGTTCAAAGCAGCCACCTGTGCAACTGGCTCAGCTCATCTGTCATATAACAATCCTAACTGAAAGCTTGAACAGGTGTCTGCATGGTGGGAATATGGATATAGATTGTATGAATCCATGCCAGAATGAGAGGGGAATGTGCAAAATTTACACCACGCACCCTTTGCAGTGGCATATGTTGGCCCACTATTAAATCACGCAAGAGCTAATGTATTGGAATCATATTTTCCTCAAGTATATCATATTTTCCATCAGAGAAGAAAACGAAACATGGGATGTGAGCCAGAGATTATGAAATGGTACTCTGTGAAGTGCAGCTCTTTCACAACATTTTATTAAAGAAATCCAGGGCAGCTCAGCCATGGCAGCACGGCAGCAGCAGCGGGGGGAGGGTCAAACCTTCTACCACCACTGCTGACTGCTGTCACGGAGTGCTGATATCAAGGTGATGAAAAGAGGTTGTGCCAGAATGCAAGCTTGGTGAAGAACAAGTCTTCACATTTATTTGACAGTGCACAAGATAGGATGTTAGAAAGGGGAGTTTTGTGATTAGTTTTGACAAAGATACAGCTGTATTGTGAGATACCAATGCATTTCTCTACTCTTGGATCAAAATTCAGTTTATTATACAATAAGATCCTGATTATGACCTAACATGATCACATAATCACTTGTTTCTGTTTCATATCTTCTGCAGACTTCCTGGCATGAGTTGAAAGTGACTTTCCTGGCTTGATTTCTTCAGAAGTTTATGATTTACTATTACCAAGCTGAACAAACAGGAAAAAGGTTTTTACCACAGAAGAGTGATTTAGAGCTGACCCATCAACCATGGTCCCATGACACTATGATCTCTGGGTGTGTGAGGACATATCCTGATGAAAAGCAAAACAAAAATTTAGCTCTCATATTTGGCTAAAAAATAACACTTTTATATTTCAACTCATGTTAATTCAACCATTTGTAGTCAGACCATTTTCATACTTCAACTTGACTCTTAATTGATTAACTTACATAACTCTTATTGTCGTTATTATGCATTCGTCTCAACTTCTACCTCTTGTACTTAAATGAGAACCATGTCTTGTCATTACTTTCCTTTATTTCCCGCGATTTCATTTTCTTGCTTTTAATGGCTTTAAAACAGCTGTAGCTGCAGTACATTTGTATGAAAGGTGCTAGATATTTTAAGATTGAACAATAAATTGAAGCTTGATTTTTGTTTAAGGCTAATCAAAAACTTAGAATTACACTAACACCACTGAAAGGGCTTAAGGTTTTCCTGCATGAGGTAAGATGTTAAAGTTAATACCTCACTGTGGATACACTTTGAGTTTCACATGACCCTGATAACTATTTTCATCGCTGGAGAATCAAAATGTTAGATAAATCTCTTCAAGACATATCCAATCAACACAAAATTGATAAGACTTAGATCATGGCATCCTTTTCCAGAAACTCCAGTCAGCCAAGGATGAACTAGTTATTCTCTAAAAATTCATGTTATAATCTCATTATAGTGTGATCATAAATGAGTTCTGATAGCTTGTCATAACATCATTTCAATCTTATTCTTTTGTTCTGCCATACTTAATTTAGCCCATATGTGTGAGGAAATCAAACTAATACTCCCTACACATGATGGCAAAGGTTGATTTTTATGGCAGTTAAACAAAATTTTCATCAGTTCACCACCCAATAAAATCTCTTGTTAAAGCGCTTTCACAGCAGAATGTAAAAGCTCAAAACAGCTGGGCTTGTAAAGGTTTCTAATGTATTGATGTCATGTGATAGTTAATTTATCCCTTAATTCAATAACGGAGGTGTTTTTTCATCGAAATAATGAGGCAATCAATAAAAAAGAAAATGTTCTTTTGCTTTTTTGTGTAAAAATAACTTTGTGTAGCAAATCTATAGCACATAGATATTGTTTGCTAAAGTATGGCACTGTGATTAAGGCTTTTTTGTATTTTTCAACACTTGCAAATTAGTTTTCATGAATCCTTGTAGGTAATTTTTTCCTTATTGTCTTGATCCATAATCAAATAGACCCTTTTTTGTTAAAATTTTCTGAGAAAAAATATAAAAAATAGCCTGTATTATATTAAAGTGCAGTTACACGTGTTACAAACTACTGAAACAATATTCAGTCTTGTCTCTTTGTCTTTTTTGCATTTGTAGGAAACTAAAAGGCCTTTAACTTTTATTCTTTATTCTACTTTGGTTGTATGACAGCAATGAACAACTTGTTCCTGGATATTGAACACTGATGGAAAAAAAACCATCTGGACCAATTTTACCAAAGTTTCACAAGATTCCCCTTTTGAGTTTGACCCAGAGGCTTACCACAATCTTCTGCTGCAGGCTTTCATCCAGACAGCCCTGTTGTCTGTCCTCCAATCCTAAATCAATAACAGCTGACCATAGCTATGGTCCTGAGTTTTATGGATCTTGCGGGTGTCATCTGCAGAGACAAGAGTAAAGTGGTGTCCAGGGCTTACTTCATGATCGATGGACTGTGGAAGGGGTCAAAATAAGTGGCAACCTCCGGTCTGACAATATATGAGAAAATAAAAAAGTGCCAAAATCTGCTGTTTACGGGGTGTCTGCTTGAGGCTGGCTCTGGAGGTACCTGAGTCACATAGACACGTTCACAGCCTGGTACAAAACAGCAAATACTGCACAGGGGTGAATTTGTTCTACCTCTGCAGTTTAGAAGATATTAAGAATGTGAGTTTGCCCAATCAGTGGCACAGCTTCGCTCATATGATTGATGGATAGCCTAAAGCTGTTAGTGTGAAGACGCCCCATTTCAAATATGGCTGTACCAGCCGTTTTACTTCACAAATCTGTTTCAGAAACAGACAGGTGACGGGACATCCATTCATGATACAGTCTACAGGTCAAAACTGCTTCAGATGGGCCATTTCTGCTTCCAGACTGTGTATAAGGCTACAATAGTTTCATCAACTTTCAAGAAATATGAGAGGGACATAACAGTGGAGGAGGCGTCTTTGAGTATCTTTAAAAGTGCTATATTAACTGGTTCATTATCATTACTATGGTTTATTAAGATGCTTTTAACATAAGATATACCAGGACAGAAAAAAAGAGAGATGGTACGAAACAGTGAAGGATGTCTAAACATTCTGTGAGTTATTGATGGAGACACTGGACAAAGGGTAAAAAAAATAAACATATAGCACAAATTATACCACAGAAAAGGCTTTGGCAGTGTAACATGACCGTTTGCATGAGAAGAACATGCAACTCAACTGTAAAGGAAAAAAGTTAACTTGAATGTTAATCTGATCCTTAAGTTGGCTAATGTGAGTACTGTTCCAAAAAGAAATGCTGCAAACCATTAAAATTGAGGGACCATTTTATAACCGGAGAGATGAATCTTTTATTGATGAACCTTAGGAAACTTTATTAGATCATTTATTTTTTCATCAGATTACTAATTTGTGTCAGTCTTTCTATGTACTTCATTGGTAGTTAGGGAGTAGTATGTATATGAGGAGTAAATCATTATTAACACAAAACGTTAAAAGAAAGTCTAAGGGAATTCTCAGCCAAGGACTAATCTAACAGCTGCAATAATTATGATTACACCTTGTAAATACATGCTCCTTAACCCTCCTAAAACTTGTAGAAATGTATGATCACAGTGTCAGAGGGGCCTTCAGACAATACAAACGGTCTGTGCATGACTCATTTCTGTCAGCACCTGTCAGTGCTGTGTAATTATTTTGTAAAAAATACAGTAATTTCACCACAGTAATATTTCGCTGTTAAACCTTCCAGATTACAATGGCAAGAAATAAAAACAATGAGGAGAAAAAAAACTTTTATGTTTCCCTTCAGTGGGTGATACTGCTGGAAGGATGTCACATTGCTGAAGTATGACTATGATGTCTGAAACACAACAGCCGCAACACGTGCAAACGCCCACCCAAAGCAGAGCAGATTTTTCTGTTCAGACAGTGGGACACGTTTATGATCGGAGCCAGAAGTAACTCCTTAGAGAGACAAATGTATGTGAAATATGTGTCTGCAGAGAGGATGATGTCATGCCAGTTCCAAATGAGAGCAGGAGTCTGGTAGGTTGTAGTTGTGTGTGTGTGTGTGTGTGTGTGTGTGTGTGTGTGTCTGCGTGTGTCTGTGTCTGTGTGTCTGCGTGTGTCTGTGTCTGTGTGTCTGCATCACTGACAGTTTGAATTTGTTAGGGATTTGTTATGTTTGATGAATGAGGTGTAAGTGAAACAAGTGAGTGCCTGTTGTGGTAAGGAAAGAAAAATTTGCCGCAAATACACAAATACATCAAAAAAAATTCTAAAAAGAAAATGCGAAAGTTGAATGCTGCAAATACTGCCAAAAAAGTGCCCAATGCCTGTAAGGTCACCAGGTGAAACAGTTTTATTTTTGATAGAACTGAGAGGTGTCAGACCTATATGATAGTAGTTTAGTTTGACATTAAGGAGGAAAGTTGAAATTACTTCTGCCAGGGGGGGTAAATGGAGTCTAATGTGTGTTCTGACACAGGTAAGATGAAGACATGTTTGGGAGGAGGAAAGAGTGAGAAGGATATCAAGAATCATTGTTTTTTCATTTCCACCACCCACAGAGTTATATCAAGCACAATCATTAAGTGCAAAAACATAAAAAAACTCAAGCCCTGTAACAGTCTTTCCTGTATTTGCAGAGCTGGGTCAAAACAGCAAGAGAAAATGTTAAATATACTAGAGTCACTGAACTTTCCAGAGCCACACACGTCTGCTTCAAGTCAACACATCCATCATCTTTTGAAGCTGTTGCTCTGTGTTTTGTACCCACCTGAGTCAAAGGAGGTGTAGAAAAGAAAAACTCATTTGGTTTCAGAACAGCTATTTGTACAGGATCCAGACAAAATTCCAAAACACATAGTCACACAAAAGAAAATTTAACAAATCCAGACAGATAGTCTTACTGTTCCAACTTGCACTGCATTGATTTTGGCCGATACTTTGATTTTTTACATTGCTTTGGTCTTGGTCATCACTTTGGGTCCTCTGATATTGCCTCAGTTCTGGTCCTTGCTTTGTTTTTAAGTCATTGCTTGTCAATAAGCTGACTTTAAATTAACTCTGGTTTTAGCTGATGTTTTCACCCTGACCATTGCTTTATCGTTTCGTTGTTTAGCTGATATGTTGACATCATTGCGTAACATATGGTTAGGAGAAAGCCATACTTCCTTTTAATTTAGCAATTAATCATATGACAGGATCTGCTTTTCCTGCACTTACAGCCTTGCCTTGACAAGTCTTTAACACAAAACATGCACAGTGACATCATCCAATACCAACCACGAACACAGGAAGGATTTTCCAAGGAAACAGGGTTGGCAAAATCAAAAAGGAAAGCAGGCAGAGAGAGAAAAACAGATCCATGGAGGGATGTAAAGACACGAAGGGAGGAAGGCCAAGTGTTCACTGCCACAGTTACTGATAGGAATGACTTGTCAGAGACAGCACGGCACCTGTTTTATGTACACACGTTCTCAACAGCGGATGTAAAGGTGTCTGACCTTACATCTGGACTTATGTAGCCATTCCTTAGAGTGAGATTCTGCGTAAAAGTACCTACAGAAGCGTTTCATTGAGAAATAACTAAGTGAAAAGGACCATAAAGCTCTAAATGTTGGCTCTAGATTTTATTCTTGTCAGGAAACTCCGCCAAACATTAGGCCTGCTCATGCCATCTAGGAAACAATCAGATCCATATTTGTTTAAAGCTCCAGGAGAGCATTTTAGGGCTCTGAACAAAAAGTGACTGCTTTTCATTCAGTTGTTTGGTTTGTTTCAACACATCATTAAAACATCTTTAACACTTGGGGTGCAATCACATCCATTCTTCCATTTTATTGCTTCATTCAGAGCACTGTTTTGTGATCACAGTTCCTTTTTCATCAGTCTTTATAGCAAAGCAGCATTGGGATGTTTCCTCAGCATTTGAAATGGAGACTAATGAGGAAGAGCTAAAACCTCAAGTTCCTCAAGCATTTGGTTTTAGGAAGATAACAAGAAATTACTTTAAAGAAATTATAGCTGACTCTAGACTGCATAGATTTATCCAAACCTGCACACACACACACACACACACACACACACACACACACACACACACACACACTTCCCTTCTACATCTTTCTTCAGCTGTTTTTCATCTGTCTGTTTCTTTGAATGTTTTATGTAACATGGTTCCAGGCCTTATAAATTTACTGACTTCTTCAGAACGTTTCACACGTTGGTTTCCGACATCAGTAAACTGTGGGGGTTTAAAGAATGTGTTTTTTTCATTATAATAAGTCAGATGTAATTAAACATATAGTGGTGTTTTCTTGACAACTTCTCCTCTTAGGAATCCAAACAGCTGAAGCTTTATCACTGAGCGTCTCCTTTCTAGCCATTGAATATTTCCAGGCATCTGTTTTAAGCAAGAGGAACCATTTAGATCCAGTCTGTGATTTTACAAAATGATTTTTATCTGCTTCTTGGAGTTGATTCAAAAGATGATGTAAGTTATTCTGATTGGTGTAAAAACAAAAACTAGCAACTGGGACACATCCATCTTCAAGGTTTGCATGAAACAGATGCCCTGGAGTTGTAGACCTTACACATGAGCTACATGTGTTTTCAATATTGACATTATCTTTTCTGTTTTGCATCCTATCTTCTGCTATGGGCATGTCACGGATTGCATTGCATTGTATTTTACGACATGTACACAAACAGGCTGTTTTCTTGTTTTCAGCTGCATCTGTTTCTCTGAGGGTTTTGATTCTTTTACCACCGTGAGTGAATCTAAAATCAGACACAGTTTATTCACAAAGCACAAACAAGGACAAAGAAACATTAGTAATATTAACCCCATGATTCAGCGGAAACCTGGCTATAGCCTCAATGCAAGTGGCAGCTGTAATGTCTAGCATACAGTGGAAGCATATTATTAAATGTCTTGAGTACGGACATGGCTTCTGCGGGAATCTGCTGGGATGTGCATGTATGAGTCCAAGACATCTGTAATGGTTATGTCCCCAAAAATAAAGTCCACAGAGAGCTGAGGAGAGATGTCAATGTTGGAGGTTTTTAGAAGAAATAGAAATGTACTCTGGGTGAGTTCATTAAGTTAGAAAAATCTTCCTTCAAAGTATGAATATAATTAGAGAGTTCGCACAGTCTCTTTGTATCTGTGTTTGTTCAGTTTTTTTTTTTTGTTTAGTAAATAAATTCTGTTATTGACTTCATCCAGTAACAAAATCACATATTCTATTAAATGCTATTTTTTTGTTATTTAGACAAGCATGATATTGATATTTGAATATGGAGGCAAGGGGAGTAATTCAGTATGTTGATAGTCTGGGTTTTGAGTTTTGTCACATCTAAATTGTTTTGGGGCAAAAACTTCATAATGAGAAAAGACTCCAAGACTTTCACCATAGATGGATAAAATATAATTATTCAATATCACAGGTTGTCATGAACAAGTTAATCATGATGTACTTAAGGATAAAGTTTAACCATGCAAATTTCATGTGCTATTTTGTCCCACTGAGTGTGTGGCTCTGGAAAATCAGTGACTCTAGTGTTCGTAAAATTTTCTTGTGCTGTTTGGACCCAGTTCTGCAAATACAGGAAAGACTGTTGCAGGGCTTGAGGGCTCATGCTGCTACCTTAATAGGAAACAATAATGCCACTGCACTTTTGAATGTCACATTTCACTTTAAAATATAATTTCACTGCAGTGCTTTGACTTTATGAGCTTAGCATACAGGTGCAACTGATCAGACTGATGCAAGCCTCCAACTGCATGTGTAACAGGGTAATCACAAACTTAGATTAAAGATTAAAATAAACATTTTCTTTCAAGAAGTAAACACTCTGAAGATGTCTCCTATCTCTGAGTCATGTTTTCAGACCACACGGGTTTAACAGCTGCATTTCTTTGAATGACTAATCTAAAAGTCAAGATCATAAAATATTTTTATTGCATTTTGATTTTTATAATAAGACTCTGGAAAGAATTACTGTCGTTGACTTAGACTGTTAAAAATCTGAGTACCAGTCTAATCAGTTACATGTTAATGAACTGGAAAGGAATGAACTATTTCAATATAAGAGCTTTTTATTTTAATACATGGGTAAGAGGAGTAAGAGGAGTGATGAGTGGTAATATTCAGATCAATATCCACATCCAAATGCTTGATTCCATCATTTTTATCCTGACTGTGGTAAATTGTGCATTTCTCTGCCTCACATGTGAGGAATACATATAATATAATCTGTACACTCCCATTGTGAATCCATTGTACACAAACAATTCCATTAATTTCCCATCTGCCTTCCCTGGTCAGTTACTTGATCTCTCTTCAATCCAAAACAAATCATGAAAACCATCTTACTCAAAGGCATCCCTCTAAGAAAGGAAGACAATGACAAAATGAGGGAGAAAAACAGTCATGAAGTTGTTCAGTATAGTATCACCAGGTATTTCACCATGCCAACAAGCCACTTGCGATGCGCAATGATTTCAAGTCAAACACTGAAGGAGAATAAAATGGAAATAAAAGTGTGTCTTTCAGGACACGAAAAAGGTCCACCTTGAACAAAATTGGTAAAAAATAAATAAAATACAGACATCTGAAGTCGAAGACCCAAAAGGAGAAAGTCATGTACACACTTGCACATGTCACCGAGAAGGAACGAGCAGGGGAGCAATACCAGGAGGTGTGCAACAACAGCTGCTTGTTTTCAACACGTGCTGAAGGAACGTCTTATTCTTCTGCTGCTATTTGTGGCAGATTAAATCAGTTGAACAACTCTGCATGTCAACATGGTGTCATACTGATTAAATGCTAATTGAATGCACGAACTCAATCAGATTACTTTATTTTGCATGTTTGATGTAAACAGTGAAGCTGGTATGCCTGATTAGAATGACAATAATTAGACTTCAAACAGCTAAGGCAGCACATTTTATATACATTTATATTGAATCAGTGTTGTTTGGGTTTAGACTTTCTTCGATGTCTGCAGCACAGGAACCTAAAAACTGCAAAAGTGGAGTACAGCAGCAGAGTAACTGTAGCCATCAATGCAAGCAGTACATCTAGTGAGTGGTAGGAATACCAGGGCATCTTATAGGCCTCTGTGCGGAGGTGAGGGGCCCCCTTATTGCGCATCACGTATTCCACCCAGAATATGGCCTGATCCATGGGTGCCATCGGCTGGTCTCTGTGCAAACGGGACATCCTTTGAATGTTCTGTCTGTAGCTGCCCTGATAAAGCACTTCCTTGAGGGCTCGCTCAAATGTGTGGCTGTTAGCATGAGCTAGCTCAAGAATCTTCCCAGCACCTCTCTCCTGGAGACGCAGAAGGTTATCAAACTGGTCAAAAAACAGCGGTATGCCAAGCACAGGGACGCCATGGTAAATGGCCTCCTGGACTCCATTGGTGCCTCCGTGAGCTACAAAGGCTTTAATCTGTGGGTGGCCCAAGAGGTCCTTCTGTGGCATCCACTCCATTATCAGGGTGTTGTTGCCAAGTGTTGAGGGTCGCTTCCCTTTGTGCCTCCATATCACCTGATCAGAAAATTAAATAAAACACCAAAGATTCTTTTAGACACGCTATCATGATATGGTTGTTTCTGAATTTTAAGCTGCTGTCTAAGACCCGATAAAGCATAACAATTTGCATGGACATTATCAGCAGATAAAGAGACTTAAGGCTGGGAAATCAGCTTGTGGCTTCATGTTCACTCCATGAATTACACTGTGAGTCCATATCAGCATTTTATCTGAGGGGCAGCTGAGCAAGCTGTGATCTGTCCCTTGTAAATTGCACAGCAAAGTACACATGATTGAGCTAATTTTTGGCCTGACTTCCAATTAGTTCTGTGACTTTAAAATTGTCTCACACTTAGCTTTAACTATCACACTCGATGACTGGCCCAACACAAAATTGATCATCTGGTTTTGTTTTGTATTTTTGTGGATCAGTAACCAAATGAATATCTGCTCTAAAAGGCCGTTCACACAACAACGGTTTTATGTTGAAACACAAAGGTATCGTTGCGTTTCAGCATCTCATTTTACACAGAAACAGTGTTTTTGCCGACCTAAAACAGAAACTTTTGAAAACAGCCTCCAGATGGGAATTTGGAAGGAACACTGATTCTCCTTCTTGCCATGGACACAGCAAGCTGGAGTTTTCAGTGGAAATGCTGACATCCTTCTCCACTTTGCTTGTGCACATTATACCTTGGTACTGCTGAATCTACGAACTGCCTTTCAACAAAACCTGCATTTGTTGCACCATTCCTGCAATCAGCAAAGAAGCACTCAATATATATGTCAGATGAACAGCTCACCTCTGCTTAGGCATCTAAACCATTCTTGTGTTTATGGCTCCTACAGTTATATCACCAACGACTGACCTGGCATGCATACTACAGAATTTTAAGTCCCTATGTTTCCAAGTAAAAGCAGAGTTTTTACGCTGCGTTTTTGCATTTTTATGGTGAGACGTTATGAGGCGTTGTCATGTACATGGGACCTGAGTCTCTGAGCCATATTGAAGTCTTTTAAAATCACAGATCATGTCCTACCTTCTGTGGCATCTTGGCAAAGACACTGGCAAACTGGTCTGTGAGGTCTTCAGGCAAAGCATTAACCAGTGTCCCCATAGTCATGATGATCACTCCGTGCTCCCCTGCACTCTGAACGAAGTCTTCCAGGTCCGCTGGCAGAGGCTGTGCTGGTTTGGACTGAAACCCTCCAATGTAGACGATACTTGGCATTGTGGGTCGAGGAAAGTCAAACACAAAATCAGACCTAACCAGCCAGATGTCTGCATCTTGAAGAAGTGAGGTGATGGTGCATCCCTCTTCAATATATCTATCACAGAGAGCATTATATAGTGGTCCTACCATGACTCTTAACTGATACTCGATGACTAAGTGGTAAAGTACATTCTTGACCCTCTGGATGAAGTTCATTTTGTCCGTTAGGCCTGATCCTGGTGTTGGCACGTAAGAGAGAGGTGTGGGAGCGATCAGATAGTGGCCCTCTCCTGCAGGAACCCAGCGAACATTCAGCACAGTGGGCAGTTTGAGATACTTGGCCAGTATGACTCCAGGTGCAACGGCTGGATCAGTGAGAACAAGATCAAATTTGGCATCCAGTAAGCTTTTGATCATATTTTTATCCTCAATCATTCTAGCCACAGCTTCTGCCCAAAGTCGATGGGCCTCTGTGACCATAACAAGAAAATCCTTGATGAGCTTCAAGACAGTAAGTGAATCCTCTTCTCTCTGTGCCTATAAGACAAAGAAAAGTATTAAAATATTGGTCGAATTGTTAGATAATGAAGACACAATTTAAAGTGACTTACCCTTATGTTCTCTACTACAAACACATCAAAGAAGTCCTCCATACCCACTTCCATCTCCAGACTGATGGATGTGTAGAGAGGAGACTTTTCATCAATGTACCAGCTGTTGGAGGCTCTGATCACTGTCATGTTGTGTCCCCTGGCATGGAGCTCTTCCATCAGGATCTTCATGTTGATCCAGTGGCTCCCATCAACAGGGAACACCAGAATGTTTCCTCCATCACAAGGTGGTGTGAATGACATCAGACATGTGCTGAGGAATATAAATATTCCACACATGCGCTGCAATGGCATGGTTCCTAATTACAAAGCAAGGACAGTTAGCATGTGATGACTCTAATTCACGTATTATGTTGCAGAAGTTTGCTCTTCAATAGTACTAAAATTCACTCACCCATGATCAGGAGTTGCTACAGTAGTTGTGTGATCCACGGACTGATGGTGGACTCAGAGATTCCTCACATGTTCCAGGTCAAACTCCACTGCCAGGCGGTCGGTCCTTTCACAGGTAAATGAGTTACCCTGCATGCGGCACGTGTGGCATAACCTATGACACTTTATTTTGTGCATTACAAACAATGAACCCAGTGATTGTCTTGTAGTTTAAGTGTTGTTTTTGAATTTGTAATTCTGTTAGCTACAAGCTGTTCAGGAGTAGACCTGTGAAATGAGGTTTGTTGAATGTGTTTCTCTGTGCAGCAAGAACAATGGTTTCTTCAGAGGGAAGTGTGACCTCTTTCATAAGGTTATTAAAGGGACTTATGCAACGGTAACTCACATGTGCCGTTTGAGACATACCGTGCAGTTTTTTCTCCAGGTTTCTGACCAGGAGCTTTACTTTCTTCAAGTCTGGACAACTACAGCTACAGGAGGAATGTAGGTTACAGGTCAAAGGACTGAACTCAGTTGATCTGAGGCGTGTGCTCTTTTGTCAACAGATGAAATCTGTCAAAAATTTGAACTTAATTTCAAATGGACAGTGCAAAGACTGACATTGCTTTACTCGGATATGTGATTCAATAAGATCGCCAAATGTCTAAGCATGAATGTGTAGACCCTTTTTTCTTTTCTGAAAAGCATCTGCTGTTCTTTTAATTTATTAACATTTCTTGGTTTTATCAAACATACTCCTCAAACCAGCTGCTCTTACATGGCCCTTCAGGACTCTTTGGAGGAGATGGCTTCCTCTTGATCTGTGCCTTAGTGGTGGAAAAAGTTACGGCATTAACTCTAGGTGATTGCACATTTGCATTTTGTGTATTCTATAAAACTTTCAAAAGTCTGGTTTACTGTTGCTTATGACTGTCTGTATTCATTTGTTTATTTATATTAAGCATTTTAGTAATTTTGTTCATAGTTTCAGTGGGGTTTATGATTTTATCCTATGTCAAGAGTGAAATGTTTCTTCTTGTGTCAAGATTTTTTACTTCATTGATTGTTTCAATCAATATTTATTTTCTGTGATATAAAATTTGAATTCTTTGAATGCATTTTCTTTTTCTGATTGAAATAAAAAAAACTTGCGCCTGTGTGTTGTTAGAGTGCACTGCAGTGATGAAAATGGATCTTTGTCAGTGAAGTGACAAGTGAATTTTTCGGGGCCTTGCAAATAAGTCTCAATTAGCTTGCGCTTAACTTAATTTGCAAGCTATGTCCCATGAGATTGGGATTGTTTTGCATTTTTTTAGCTCATTAAAAAAATGCAAAACATATTTACTAGTTGACAAAGCATGTCAACAGTTTGTGGTGGTGAACCAGTCTTTGAAAATTAGTTGAAATAATGACTTCAGGCTGAGAGAATAATGAAAATGTTACTAATTATTGTGTCAAACAGTTGGTGTTTTGAGGCAGTGCAAACTTTGAGCTCACATGTGAGTAAGATCAGCTGCTTGTTTATATGCACACCATTGCATTATTTAGTTAAGATACGGAGGTAAGTGCTAAGGTACTGTTGTGCCACATAGTCTTATCCAGTAGCACAGCATGTATCTATTATTGTGATAATAGGTGTTGTTATTGCCTGCTGCTATGTACTGTCGGGCTGTTTTAGTTTCCATAATACTCACTTGTCCTGAAGCCACTTTTGTTTCCTGTGTTTTCACAAGTTCCCTCAGAATGTGGGGGAAATAATCTCACTGTTTCCTTGAAGGAAAAAAAACAGAGTACACATTTGATATATCTGCTGGGTCCTAATTCATGCCCTTTCTCTGGTTACTATTCTTCATGAGATGCATAAACCTCTGTTGGGGTAGAGGAAAAAGCAGGTGTTCAGAGACCTATTAAATTGCAGCATTAGTTATTTTGCAAGGAAGATTGCCTGAAGGAGGGAACATTTGATAATTATGTACTTTACAGACTGTCTGGTTTAAAAATCCATTATTCTCTACATGGAACAACTCGAGCAAAAGGGCAGTGTTTAGTCTGTGGTAAATTGGACAATGGAAAGAAAATCTTAACAATTTATCATCATATGAGCTGGAGTGGATTTCCACATGGAGATGTGCAAAGTTTTTCAACCATTAACATTTCTCCCCAACGCACAGGTCTCTTTTAACAAGCTGACAACATGAACATCCACACTTGGGCAGGAGGAAGTGTAGATCAGTGCCAAAGTGTCAGGATGGGGATTGTTTAATGTGACTTTTCCACATGCATGACTCAACAAGTGAAAAACATGAAGTTACAACGTGGACAAGAAAACAGCAGTAAAGTTACTAATAGGCAGAGACAGAAAAAGAAAAAAAGGAAATGGCACATGTGAGATATGGAATGACAAATTTCCAATCCTCAGTCTAACACAGGTCACCAATCATGCAACTGTTGTTCCAGTTACATTAGGCTTTTTAGAGTTGCAGAAAACAATTTCATCATACAACCTATAAAAAAAGATTCTCCTTAAATGGGAAGATTTATATCCTGAGACGGTTCCTTCCTGGACAATGTTCATCAGGTGTAAGTTTGTTAATGTGAAAAAAGGATCTAAAACCACCCAAACGAGAAGAGCTGAAGCTGTAAAAGATGCAGTGGCCAAAAGAAACATTTCCCCCTCACAAAAACACTTGTTACTACAGCTGCATGATGCAACAGTTAACATCTGCTGGATGTTTTAACATTTAAATACATGACTATCAACACCTCTGCTGTTATAAACGACATGCTGTATAGGACTCAACTTATAGCTCATAACCACTTTGAGCAAACTGAAGTTCAATTTCCCCCCCTGCGGCACTGAGCACACATGACAGGAAACTACTTCTCATCAGCTTTTATAGTTTGTGTGCTTTATTTTTACAGGTGTTTCCCTGATTTATACAGTCTATCTCAAACTATATCAAGGAAGGAAAACACACCCAGTACAGTAGTAGACAACGATCTGTCATACAGTAGGTGTTAAACTCTCTACTCATCATCAGCTGTCAAACAATGTAGATGAAATATCAACTTCAAAAATGATTAACAGCCCAATGTACACAATAAGAATAGACACTAAAGCACAAATCCACTCAGCTATGCAGAAACCTGACATTTCATCTATCTTTGGTAGCAGCTGAAGTCTGAATAAATAAAGGTTGCCACTGCAGTATCACGGGTTATTTTTTTAGTTACAGTCTGCACAAGCCATTCTCATTTGTCAGCAGGGTTCTGGACAGGATAACGGCAATGTGGAAATCCAGGGATGTCTGACTCATGCATCACAGAGGGGTCTCTGCAGCCCAACATGAGAAGAATGACACAATGCATGGAAACGCAGAGAGCAGAGATCATGTGAGCAGATGGAGTGATGAATTAGAAGAATCTCCCCCCTGTGGAGCAATTTTTGTCATGTGTTTTCCTGTAGCTTTGCTTTCTACTTTCAGGCAGCATTGGAATGGATGGATGGATGGATGAATGGATTGATTGATTGATGGATGGATGGATGGATGGATCCTCCCAGAGTCTGAAAATATTCTCATCAGGTTGGTTGGTTAGTCACCCTGAGTGTGCGTAAATGGTTTTCTGTCTCTTCGTGCTAGCCCTGTGACACGAATATGATAAAAATAATGGATGGATAGAGGGTAAAGTGAAGACAGTTTAGAGATAAATATTCATTATTATTGCTATTATTCAAAGAAGCTATGATGAAGATGGCAAACCTTCAGTTCAAACTAAATTTGAAGTTATATGAAAGGGTTTTGTCTTAAACATTGATGAATGAGTGAGTGTATCATAAATTATGGGGATACAGTTGGATGCATTGCACCAACCTTGTTGTGTTTGGCAGGGAATGGCAGGGTTACTTTTTTTTCTTCCAGAAGCCCCACCTGAAAATAACAAAAGTGCCAAGTCGTTCCTCTGCCTCCAAAGGCCTTGAAGGGCAGAAACTGCTTGGCATCGACAAGTGGAAAAGATGTGCACCTTTACCAAACGTTAAGCTGGGATTTTTATCAATTATTTCAAACTGTCTTTTTGACAAATGGCATCGCTAAAGGCAACAACAAACAGAATAAGTCTTCACAATTCACAAAAAAGTCAGTCTAATCCATAAATATAACTGTTACCTAAGAAACTGCTATCCGGTTTCCTGCTCCCTGCAGAGATAAAAGTTTAATAAACACATTAAGTGTAAAGGGAACCTTCTACTTTATTGGTTCATACAGCTGCAGCATGAAAGACCTTGTGAGCAGTAAAATGTCTTTGGCTCAACACTGAAATATTTTTATATCTGATAAGAAGAAAGGGGGTGCAATAAAAATAATGTTAGACGTGACGAATCATCTCTGGATTAATTGTTGTTGGATGATATAGATGGAATTCACTCATTTCCTTTGTAAAACACCAAATATGGACGCATCAATCTGGCCAGACATGCAGAACTTCAATCAGTGTCACCTCAGTGAGTGATCCCTCACACATTCCTCTGTTTACCTTTTCTCCATTTTTCTGATGAATAGGGGGCAGGTATGCACTCGCCAGACAATTCACCCATTACAGTGACATTTTGTGCATGTATGGCTGCGCCCGCACATGCGCTGAGCTGTTTAAGTTTCCTTCAGGTGGAGACAGTAATGATCTCAGTGTCATACAGCAGCTGACAGATGAAAACTTCAGAAAACAAACACTGCTCCAAGATACACCATGACAGAGTTTCTCTCTCATGTGTCGACCTGCTCCTGGAATAAAGGCAGAACCAAGGCACACTCTGTGTTTCAGTGATGGAAAGTGTGTGAGGAAAAAATGTCGAACTCTCTAATCTTGGTCAGTAAACATTCCCCAGGTATGAAACTAAATTTTGTACGCTTTGATTTGGTTTGGTTTGGTTACTCCAGTTTGTTGACAAATCTTTACCAACATGCAGCTCTGAACCTCAGCAGTCTAAACTCAAGGAGAAATATTTTCTCAGTTGCATAATACAAACCTGATTGTAGGCCTTCTTCAGCAATTGCTTTGATTTGACCTCTTTTTTTGTTCAAGCTGCTTGTGTCCGAAACAGAGGTATAACTGTTAATTTTAAATTGAGTGGGGGTCTCAAAAATTCAACAAAATTAAAGCCCATCACAAAAGGGATTGTTCACAGCTCTCTCTCTCTCACACACACACACATTTTGAAACTATGAATAGAATAGAATAGAATAGAAGTTTATTGTCTGACACAAAGAAGGTGACAGAAATTCATCATCTATCACTTAACTTTGAAAAAACTGAAGCCACTTTTTGAGGGGTGAATACCCTTCAATGTTAATACCTGTGGTGCAATTTGAAAATATTAAGTTAGAAAAGAAAGTCTTTATGCAGAAACTTAGGTACGTCTCTTTTATGTGATTATTAAATGCCAGTGTGCATTTATTTTCCCCCTATTCCAATTCTGCCAGTAAAACTCATTGTGACCTTTCTACCATCCATCTTATCTTTAACTGATAACTTGGTTATAAAAAGTAGATCCATAAGAGGGAATCAGGGAAACTGCACGACGGGAAAACAAATGTTCATCGTTACCAGTTGAGCTCAGGTTTCCTCTCTTACTCACCAGAAGATTTTAACAAGGGTCACAAGTCACAATTAACTTCTCACACAGTAATTCAAGTGCAACAGCTTGTGGTGAAATCCCCAATAAAGTCATTCCTCTAAACAACAGTGTGGCCTTTTGGACTGCTTACATAAAGACCCCACACAGTGCCAGAGCCATGTGCACTGCTCTTGGTTTACGGACTGCTAACTATGGATGTGTACGGTACCTGGCAGGTGAATAAATAAATCTATAAAGGCCACAAATAAAACAGAATTGAGAGAAGTCATGATGCAGCTTTAATTTAACAGGGCATCTCTGCTTTCTGTGTGGTCAACTGGTTAACTACTCAAGATAGCATTTTTTACCCATCTTTGTTGGTCATTTAACCATCTAACTTTGTGCAAAGGTACAAAATTACTTGCACATCCCAGCACATTAGGTCAACCTGTCTTCCACACAGGACATGGAAAACATCCCTGTGGCATCTCTAAGGAAAGGGCATCGATTCCATGTCTGTATTTCTTAGGCTTAGCTAAAGGTTAAAATCAACAAAAGAGTGGATACTGCATGATTAACTTCTCATCATGTTCAGCAATTACTGAGTGCTATGAGACCCTGTGATTAATTTGTGCAGCTTCCTATAAACCTATATTCCAATGCTTCAAATCTATTGCTGATCCGAGTCTCCAGTGGACTAAAAAGTGGCTTTAACAGTTTTTCATATTTTATTCACCTGTACAAAAACTTGTTTAATGTTTCTCAAAAAATCAGCCATCTTACTATAACTTGGTAAACAAAGCTGATCAGAAAAACAGCTTTCTTTGTTTCCAACTGAAGAAAGCATTCTGCGCAGCTGTGCCATTTATTTGTTCCATAATCTTCACCGAAAACACTGAACTCTACAGCCAGTACTCACTGGCTAACAAGAAACATGCAGGGGAAGAGGAAAGAGCACGTCTGGCATGCATCATTCCACATGAGGATATCTTTTCCTTGTACTGGTAGAAACTCTGCTCTCTTCAACCACTTTAATCACTTAACTGTGTCCGTTTGGAGCGTACCAGAGCCCACATTTGAAACTCAGCAGCACTCAAGCTGTCACACCTGATCAAACCGTACATTTTGCTTTATACAATAAAGTTAATGGTGTGGTTATGGATTTTTTTCGTCTACTGTTTAAGGATATATGTGATTATCAAAATGTTCATGCCTTGATCTTGAAATCATCCATTAATCATCAGTGGGCTTTGGCAGACATGTCAGACTTTAGGCTGTTAGGAATTCAACAGAGTGTGTGTGAGGTCAGGCTGTTTTCTCTTAATGAACCTTATGCAGAGATACCTGATATCTATTTGTGTTTATGACCTGAAGAAAGACTGATTATATTCCATGTTCTGTGTGAAAGGGAGATTTATAGTCCCATAAACAAACATTTAGGACCCAAACTAAACAGTAATGCACTTTGTCTCATGGGAGTCCCTATGCATCACATAAACTAAGGATGTATTTTATGTGTGAGCATGTATGTCATCACCAAAGGGTCAGGTCTGTTTACAGGATCCAAAGTTATAGTTACAGGAGTGTTTTTCATAAAACAGGCCTGTGTTTAAAGATGGATACGTGGTGTAGAGAAAAGAATAGTTAAGTCCCTGCACGTTCAAAGATCTGTGTGACCAAAGCTTAACGTTTATACTGGTGAGCCTTTTGTAAATATCCATAAACAGTGAAAAGGTTAAGGCCACAGTGTGATGTAAGCAGTGGAGGAATGAACTCATGATGGCTAGACCATTTCCACACACCAACAAAACCACCACCACCACAGCTTCACACAGGTTGGTGACTTAACAAACATCTTAATTCCAATACTTAAAAAGTGACATAGAAAAAATGAGCAGAAAACAGCAATCAAGAGAGTGAATTTTATTTGATCTTTCCATTATTTTTATCCAGAACTTTAACACATTTTACAAACTTTACACTGTTAAACATGACCATCACATTCCGACTTTAACAATTTAAATCAATTTTGTCAAGCTCATGCTGACATGGAGTTGAGATGGAAAGAAATTAAATCGGTCTATACCAGGCAAGGGAGGTGATCACCACAGAGGTCACAAAGTGCTGCTACTGTTCTGATTACTGTGATTAAAAGTCGGGCTATGAAGACAGAGCACAGAGATCATTTTAGCCTCTTATGTTTTCTCCATTTGCAAAGAGAAATCATCACTGTAATGGACTGTGACTATCAGTTTGCACAATCATGCGTGAAGTACATAGAGAGGCCATAATCTTGATGGACCAAGAGCTCAATTACAGTTTAATAATTTTCATTCTAGGAGCTCAAAGTTTAATTTTGTGACCTCTCCCTCTGTTCCCTCTGGAGGGTTTTCACTGCCTTATCAAATCTATTGTTGAGTTTTTTGCTAAGCATTACTGAGATGTTCCAAATACTGAAACAGCAACAAATAATAATAATTGTGATAATATAAAAGGTTATTTTGCTCTGGATCCTGTGTTGAATTTGAACCATCTTAACTTGCTGATTTGTCCATTTTTGGTGCATTTAAAATCTTTTTTTAGTTTTGTTGGCTTTACAGTGCAGTTGTTCTGAATGTTCTGGTTCATAAATATTAATTTATATTACCATTTGTGATGACAGTTGTTTGTGATGAATACAAAAGAAGCTCAGAAGAAGAAGTACTTGCAGACAGAGCAGCAGATGTGGGTGGGGAAGAAAGTGGTAGATAGACATGTTGTGTATGAGGCCAGGTGGGATTGCAGTCTGATCATATTTAATGTATTTTGAAGGCAGGACTAAATGGGGTCCTTTATATCATCTACCAGGATGTTCCCCCTCTTCAGAATTTATTCCAGCACTACTGATAACAAGAACAGGCATGTTCTCTTTAGCCTGCAGCCTTTAATTTCTAGACTTGTCAGCTGATTAGAGTTTGAGTTTCCATTTGAACAACAAGAACATCAGTCACTTCAGGACATCCATATCATGTAATCAGACATTGAGCATGTTGAAATGTCCATTGATCCAATCCTTTGATCATATATTTCCAAATGCATTCACTTAATTGCATACCCACAATTCTCAGATGACTTATTCTTCACATTGTGTATATTTGCACTACGAAGGCCTGGGCTGCTGAGTAATTTAACGCAGCAACAGTCAGCGAAACATAACCTGACTAACAGTATCTGTGCTTTGTCCACACCCACCTCAAAATCCCACTCAGGAGCCGTTTGAATTTCTCCAGACTCAGACCTGAGCCTCCCACCCCCAGTGTCTGATCTACTCTATCACAGCCTGGACTCCAGTCAAACATCGGATAATTTTCCAGCAAAAGAGCAGAGCCAAGTATGCGTCTCCCACTCAAAAGGAATCTGTACTCCTTTTTCACAGCTTTATAACACCCCCAAAATCACAGAAGAAATACATCATACACAATTTTCTAAAAGATATCGATGTCCTCAAATGATTTACCAGACAGTGAAAACAACCTCTGTACTCACAACTCTTCTTTTAGAAATGTGTATGTGAGTGTGGGAGGGTTTCAAGGTTTTCTGTATTTCCTTTTATGTGTTTTTATTCAGGCAGTCTGAATGTGTGCTGTCATTTTTGTTATCAAACCTTTCCATACCAATGATAAGCTCTTATTTTGGCCTTTTAACAAGTGTTTGGTTTTAAAATTCTAGTGATTGGATCATGTGTTTATCAAGTTGCATCCAGCTTTGGGAATACTCCATATCATACATCAGGTAGCACATTTAAAAAACAGTTTTTCTACATCAAAGCCTCAGTAAATGCTACCCTGCCTCTCAAATAAACAAATGGTTTCCACCCTAAAGGCAAAAAGAGGTCAAGTTGCTGCTGTTGTTCCACGGCCACATTCTGTTGTTGTGATATCTTTGCAATGGAAAAGAACAGTCAGGAGAGAAAGTGAAACTTTTCTTCACCTTCCCACCTTTCTTTGTGAGTTTAGACAAGCAGCGATGCATTCATTCATGAGACTGTTTTTCTGAAGCGCACATGGTTCAATATGTGACCGTTATTTTGTTACTTAGCTATTTAGTCTGGGGACAGAGATGAGCCAGGAAAAGGTACCGAACTAACTCTACTTGCCTTTTCTCAGAGCCTTGATAGAGGGTTTCTTTTTGTATGTCTCACAGTGAGCTCTGATGTCAAGATGTGTAATTTCCAGGTTGTTGGAGGTTTTTTTAAAAGGGAATTGCAACGACTCTGTTGGACGGAAGACTTGGGCCATGATGTATTTGTTAGAAAGTGATAGTAAATGGAGATTAGATCTTCCTTTTAGCAACACTTTCCTTATTGTAGATAGCTTTTTAACTTTGGGTTGAGATCAGAGCAATTTGGAGGTCTCTTCTTACACTCTGCCATTTCTCCTGCTTTCATCAACGTTGAGATAAAATTGTTCTCTAACTGACCAGGTGCCACAATGAAGATTTCATCTCTGTGATTCATTTCCCTTTAGTGCTCATGATAAAATGTGAGTTCATGTAAATGCTCATTTATCTGAGATTCAACCAACTAACTCACTCCGAACAATGAAGACATCAGCTGCCTCTGTTTTCACAGTGGAAGTGTTATTCTGGGATGTGACTTTTTCCTTGACAGAGACCAGAGGTAGTGTCCACTTATCTTATCCAGCCAGTTCAACCTCTCTTACTCAACTTGAAAACAACTTGCAACAACATTACTGAACTGGGAGCAGAGAATTTTACTCATCTGGGAACAATAATCTATCTTTGTTTCCAATAAGTGTTACTTTTTTTCAAACAAATTAACATTTCTCTTAGTAGAAACACTTGTGACAAACTCTTATAACATCTTCAAGGCAGCATTTACTACTGTATGATTTATTCTTTTGAATACCATCCAGGAAGTAGACTGATCCATTGTTCAAATACTCTGGCATCCAAGCAAATATGATCTTACATTTCCAAGACAGGTTTATGTGGCTGATCAGGCTGAACTTGTAGCCAGAAGACTGCAGCTTCCATGAAATTACCCTCATGTTTCTAGATTATTATTCCATCTGCAGACGGCAGGATCAGACATAGACTCTCTATTCAAACAGAATTTACCAGTGATGTCACTGAACAGATGCACACACATGATTACAGACAACCCTTCTTTTGTTCTCTCTTGTGTGACTTATCCTCTGTCTCAGTTTTTCCAGCACCGGGTGTACCTGACAGTTCTGCTGAGTGGTATAAAGGTTAAGGAATTCTTCTTAATCCCCCTCATCAGTGTAGAGGACTTGAATTGACAAATCTTCAGATTTCTCCAGAGGGCTGGACAGAAACATCTGATGCTTGTTGAACGTCCAAAACCTCTGAAAAAAATCTGGAGTATATACAACCAATAAAAACCCAACCCCACCCACACTCAGTGCCATCCTCTGAGATAATCCAAAGAGTAACAAGAGAGTGTGTCACTTTCAACATATCCATATCCATTTGACAGATGTGTATTTTTCTTGTGCTCAGATGTATAAGTTAAGCACACATAGTCATCTAAACTACACCACCTTCGCTTTTTCTTCGCTTTTTCTTCACCAAACCTTCAAACTGTCACTCCAGTTCTGGCTGCAATCCAACACTCAGATCATCCCCTGCTCCTGCTCCTGTGTTAAAAGACAACCTCTGGAGAGGTACTGACATGTTTTTTTTTCTCTTCCTGTGGATGGTGGATGACAGTGATGCAGCATGAATCAAAACAATGGTTGTAATCTTGGAGCACACCTAGTCACAGATGTATGCAATGTTTTTTATTATCTTTTCAGTCATTTACTTATGAGTGTTTTTACTGACTAGAGAATGAGAATCTTAAAGCTCATATCCCAGAACACATTTGACTCACAAAGGTTTTCTTCTGACTCATGACAAGTGCATCTTGTTTAATATTTTGATGAATTACAATTCTGGGATTGTTGTCTCAAAAAAAAATTCAACAGTTGGTAAATAAATTTAAGCTCCTTCAAATATTATTCTTAATTACAGTCAACACATGGTCAGAGCTAAAAGAAATTGTGTGTCTCAAGGTATTTTAATGGAGGGAGTTGCAAAATGTGCGCTAACAGATGATTGACAGATGGAGTCTCCCGCTACAGAAACAACTATAAAAACAGCAAGTGATGTATATGTTTAGGATTGAGTCATGGATTCCATCAGGCAGGCAGCAGGCTTCTTTCAGTGCTGGATACACTGCTGTGTGTCTGCCAAAATAAGTGTATTAGAAAAATATAAGATGAGATTTGTTTACTCTAATGTTTCTGACAAAGATCGTAAGAACCTGCTCCCTTTTCAAAAGACTTATTATTCATTAATCCTTCAATGATGTTTAACATGTCTTACATTTCACTGCACTTCAAATGCAGAAAGATCTTGATCTGAATAAATGCTGTATATAGTTCTTGTTTCATGGACTTTTTGAGATATTAGACTCAACCTAAACAGTTCCAAACAAAGACTTGTGAATTCATGATAAATTGAATGAATCACACTGAAAAAGGATTTATTTCTAACAGCATGTTTTTTATCTTTTTTGGCATTCAATTCTCTGTTTGATGAATAAACTTGATTGTTACAGTTACCAAAAGAATCTGTTTGTTCATGCCGTCCGGGTTTGATATTAGTAATTTCATACTGCCAGGAATGGGACTCATACTGTTTAACTCAAATATATTTAATATCTATTGGGATAAGTGTGCCACTCATTTTTGGTGGGATAATGGGGAGGATGATCATAGCCATCAGAGATAGCTGCCCGCCAGAAACTGGAAATGGTTTGAAGTTATCAGAGACAAAATGTTGTCCACGTCCCCTCAATCATTTCTTCATCCAGATATGTTAGGTCTTGATTGTGCTTTTGTCTACATTTGCTTCTTTGTGAGATGATGAAGGATCATGTGAAGCGTTGCTCTCTCTGGTCCACTAATCTTGATTAAATCCTATGATGAGTGCTGGTAATTGTTTACAAATCTTGTAGTCTGTGCGTGTTTAAGATTTTAAGATTCAAGAGAAGATAATAAGTGAAGATTCTCCTTATGTGCGTGACACAACCCAATTTCAGAATCTTTTAGGATTTTCAAAACCCTGTAGTGCCAGACTTAAGCTCATCAAGTTATTCTTCTTAGCCAGCGTACATCCCCAGTCCCAACCAATGTTTTTTGTCTGGTCTAAAGCTCCTCAGTTCGACACATAAAACCGTATCTCAAGCAGATTGTTTTGACAGTGCTTGTTGGGGGAAGTGAATCCCCTGCCCTCATGGACATTTTCCCATTTGGATGCAGTTCATTGAAAATCCTTTGTGATATCTGACAGGCCCATTACACTGAGGTTTTAGGCGAACACAGAGAGACTTTTCACTCCACGATCAAATGTTGAACAGTCTTGGTCTGAGAAGCTCATAAATCATTCTTTTAAATGAGGATTAAATTGAAGTAACAATGAGCAATATATCAACATTTCATAAATTTGTGGTTTCAACTGTGGTCAGAGTGGGGACTGCCTCTCTCTGCTAAATAACCCTTTGAAAGGAGCAGGTTCCCAGAGTCAAATATTACTCCATGGCTCCATTTACAGGACAACAGTTTTAGGGTGAACAGCAAAGATATTGTCGCTTTTCAGCCTCTCATTAAGATGAAAACAGCCTTTTTGCCTAAGACAGAAACTTTTGAAAATGGCCCCAAGAGTGGAAATTTTCTGAAATGCCATTTTCACCCTTGCTATGTAAATGGTGAACTGGAGTTTTCCGTGGAAATGCTGACATTCACTTTCACCATGCCCATTCCACTTTCAACTTGTGAGAACCATCAATAACAACAGTAACAATGGTGAACTACCACAATGTGCTTGTGCTGCTGAATCTGCTTAATCTTTGGACAGTCATATAACAATATGTGCACGTGTTACATCATTTCTGCAACCGGCGGAAACACATGCAATTTATATGTCGGATGATTAGCCCACCTCTACTTCGGCAGGGGGTGGTGGTGGCAAAAGAAGCTTTTGGACTAGACCTAGGAGAACAAGTCACTGGTGGGGCAACTTAAGGAATGGCTTCCCTGCTGTCCCCATCGTAATGGTAGCTTTTTAATAGACTGTTGTGCAACTTTGTTTCCATCCACAGGCCATTTCTAGTTTCCGGCGACAATAGGACTGCTGCCTGGATGTTTGAAGCTCACATTGGATGCAGTTGTGAGTTGTTATATAAAGCACGAAGGGGGTAGGTCAGGCGAACAAGGACCGGACTTCAATTGTTGGGCTCACTCAGCATCATTACTCAAACTCTGGATGATGAAGAAGAACAGGGATCTGGACAACAACCAGAGCCTGCAGCCAAATCTGATGTTGTATTCTCAGTGCTCATGTTACTGATTTGAACATGTAGTTAAAAGCATGGTTACACAGAGTGGTCCTCCCATGTCAGAAAACCTATGTGTAGGAAGTAACAAAGGGCTTTTAAATGACCCTAATTTTACGCTTCATTATATAAGTGGTGAAAGCGACTGTTTCATTGTAAACTGGCAGAGACAGATTTTTTTTTCTTATAAAAATACCAGCTCATATGTTCTGACAAATGACTTCCAAATAAGACTCAATATTTTCTCCACCAAGCACTTGGTAAGGAAATCTTTTGTGTCAGCTTTATCAAGACAGAAATTGTAACAGACAGTTAAAGAGGCAGGAGCTCCATGTACCACGTTCTGCATCATTTAGAGCCTATCACTGCAAAACTAAAGACTATTCATGGATCAAATGTTCAAGATACAGCAACCCAGTTGTGACAGGTTAAGACCTGAAAGTAGACATTTTCTATTTGAACTACTTTCTGTCCCTCTCAATAACAAGGTCTGGATGATGTCCAAACTAATGGTGACATTGTGAAAATGCGTTGTTATTTTTTATACCAAGCAGTCTTTTAAGTGCCAGCCAAGATAAACATTGTTAGAAGTAAGAGTTTGTACAACCCATGTTGATGAGGTGACTGAGGTTGTTCTGTTGTAGTGATAATAAATAATACATTAGTGAAGCACAGTTCTCCAAATATGTTAATCCTTTTTAACAACTCATAAATTTTAACCAGAATAATACAAAGTTATGTAACCCCTGTTTAAGCTATTTGCCCCAGCCAAACACTGAGCCTATTTATAAACTTTACATGTTAATGCACACATGCCTGGAGTCCTACTCCATCCATATCACATGAGTTTTTGTTTCAGGTTGTGTGGCTACTATTACCTGTCACATTAGGCCGGTGAGGTCATGTAACAGTAGAGGTGAAGTAAATATAAAGGGTTCAGGGTTTGTTTACTATGCAAACAGGGCTTTTTCATGACTCCAGCATGGCATGATGTAGCAAGCACAACACCACACGTAGCGTAAACACGTGTATTGCACTCTTCTGTTTTTGCTTTCACAATCACTGTACTGTATTCATTGCTCCGCTTAGTACTTTATTTTGTTATTGTTTGGTTGTTAATCACTTAAGGCTGACTCTTTTCCAGTTTTCTCTTTGCCCATGAACTCTTTAATCTGATCCAAACTGCAACTCTCTTATGAAAGTCGTTATGTAACAAGTAGGTTACAGTATGATCACTTTGTGTGAAGCTAGTTGAAGCTCATTTACCAGCCAACCAAAGCTATCCAAGCGTGTCTTTAAAACAGAGGAATCGGCTCTGTGCCATAAACCCAAACGCATACACACCCGCAGACGCCTGCAGGATGCATTCATGTCTGAGCCAGCCTACTTCTCAAACACAAAGCTGGGAGGATTTATGCTTGGGGAAGTAAGTGAGAGACAGGGCTGGAATTCTAATGAACTGTCACAGAGTTCAAATGACAAGGTGCAAAAAGTGAAAGACAGTAATGGGAACCTGAGCGTTTCCAAACTCTCTGTGAAAAGTGGGACTTTCCCCATCACAGTGTTTGCAAGTGTGGGTGTCTGCTTGAGAAATAAAATCGTTTACCAACACATTTCTCATTTTTGGGCTGCTTCCAATCATTTGAATAGCAATCAAAGGTGCTATTAGAAGCATCATCATCACTCTTCTCAATTAAAGTAAATACCCAACAAAATCAACATCAGGTACTAAGCTGTGACTTACTGACTGCTCTTGTGTAGTCTATCCAGCAGTATGAAAAATAGGGTAAGGTGCCGAGTATGGCGTCCTGAAACACTTTGACTTTGTACTATTCTGTGAAGATGTAAATCTCCAAATGTAGATCTAAATGTGAACTCAAGACCTATCGGTTCATTCTGGCTTAATCTAGGGTTTTTGTAATTATATGATTTTCATGCTTTTTACTTTATATAATATTTTACCGTTTCCTTTTTTTGTATTTATTGTACTATCTCATCAACTGGGAAATTTTAGGTACTTTTATTTATTCATTTTTATCCAACTATCCCTCTCACTTTTTCTATTTATTTTATCTTATCTTTTATATTTTACTCATTTGTAACTATTTACAATCTTATTTTCATTCAATGTCTTAGCTTTTTATCATTTTTAATATTTAAACTCCCTCAATGGATATTTCTTAGTGGCGTGTGCATTAGTCTCTACTGTTTAATCTTTCCTTCAAACATGTTTTTTCTGTTATTGTGTTTTGTTCTATTTTGTTCTGTTTTTTTTTTCTTTAACATTTTTGTTCAGTCAATGTAAAGCACTTTAAACCACATTGTATTTGTATGAAAGGTGCTATATAAACAAAAGTTGTTTGTTTGATTGATTGAAAAGCTCTGGGGGAAATTATACAATGTATCAGCAGATATTGTATAAAATTTAGAAATGTTTTTTAAGATGTACAAATATATTACAAAAAGTAAGGCCCTTTGTGTTAGGTAGATTCTGACCTAATTGCCTCTTGGAAATAAATATACCATTTACTGTTGAACAGCTTGTTTATTTCCCTTCTAAATGGTGCTGCAATTGTTTGGAACATGCATTGATGGGATAAACAGCAGATAAGTATGTAAATTGCATCCATAAAAAACTGCCAAATCTTCTCTACCAATGCTGTACACCTTATTCTGCCCTTGTTTCGATCTTTTGGCACCTGTGAGCATGGACCCTGCAGTGTCTGCTCCAAGAATTGGCATGCCACTCTCAACTGATATGGATGGGCCCTGTGCGATAGAGCAACTTCAGCCACAAAAACAAGTCGAGGCAATCAATAGAAAGATGCTCTCTGCAGCAGGTTTTTGTATTCATTCTTGATTTCGGTGGAAGAAGCAACTAAATGGATGAACCCCATCTGTAGGTTGATAAGTGGAAAAAACTACACTCATGCAACAAACAGAGCTAAAGCATCCTGTTTTACAATTTAAATAGGACACTTATTTAGACATTTCTTGATTTTTGTTCCTTTGTCTCCAGGGTGCTGTGAGTTCTTGCATCCCAGCTGTCGTGTGTTTCCTCCCCGTGCCGCTTGTCCCACTGGATCCCACTGTACAAGATTATAAAACTTATGAGAGATATAAACATGTCAGCCTGTGAGAATCAGGCCAGGGCAGAGAGAGCCAATAAGCATTATTTTCTTGAAATTCGAGAACCATCAGTCATACTTGGGTCATCTTGTGTGCAATGTCACAAACACTATGATGTAACCTGTCAATGTGTTTTTCACTGCTCTGTATAAGTCACTTTCATTCTGGTTGTATTTAATCAGTCATGCATTGGTAATTTGTTTTAAAGCATACAGTCACTAGGTTCTTCTAAGTTTTAATCATAACAGGATGCTGACTGTGCTTGATGAACTGCCTCTTGACTCATCTTCAGGTTGTTCACCCAATATATCAATCTTGTTGTCATAGGTAATGCTGTTACCTTCTCAGTTCCCCTTGAATTTCACTCATAATCCTAAAGATCTCTCCCTAAGCTCTTTCCATTTGTCATTTTCTCAACATCTAACATATGATTTAAGGTGATTCATTGTGTACTGCAGTAAAATCCCTCAATATCCAAATAAAAGAGCACTTTTTCCATTCAGGGTGGCAGACAATCAATAACCCTGCCAGTGTGTTTAATCAGGGCATTTGTTCATGCATGAATGTATCCAATTATTTTAACACATTTCTCTTAGTGGTCATTCATATGAAATGAAAGGAGATATCAATAAATCTGACTCAGATGCCAAGGACTTTAAAATCCCACTCCAGAGGTTTGGCTGCTACTCTGCCATCACCTTGCACAGTGCAAAGCACAGCCAAAACTACCGCAGAAGAAAACAATGTTGATCTATGAGACATAGAGAAAGAATCATCGATTTATGGAAACATAGAACTTTGCTTGTTTGGTTTTGACATTGTGGTTTGCTGCTCTGTTACAGATATGAAGTTGTGGTGCAGTTCTGGCCAAGTACTGATTAGTGGTGTTAGGGTAAGCGTTTGTATACGACAGTGGAAGCCAACAACATATACAAAGTTGAAATTAGGTCTCTCATCTTTAGTTTGTAAAAAAGAAATCTTCCCTGACTGATTACACTTGGCTTGACCCTAATAGCTAAAGGCATGTTTTCTTCTAAATAAATCTGTTACATTTGGCCACAAGAAAGCATAATAACTGTAACTCAATGTCTCGATCACAGAGTGCAGGGGTCTTGGAAATTATAGAAGACTTCAAGTCAAAACAGTGATTTAACACAAAAAGGAGAACTCAGAAGTTTGGGTGGGAGTAAAGGCAGGTAAAGCCAGCTCAATCTTATTATGATCAAGATGTCAGAGGTAGACAGAGAAGAGGAAACACCAAAACTAGCCACCTGGACGTTTGACAAAAATTTAAGTGCCACTTTATTGTCCTCATTTGACCTGTAACCTTGAACAGGGTCACAAATACTGAGCCAAGGGCACAACTGGTATGATATATGAGATTTTCTGGACACAGTTTTTGAGTTATTACCTCTGAGTTGCCAGGGTGATGTAAAATAGTGTAACTGTTCATCCACTAGGATGAAGTGAAACCATCTCTCAAGACTGTAGCTGCTGAGCTGAACATTTTTCAATGCTTTTCTGTGTAAGACATTAACAAGTTTGATTTCTTATTTTCATGTTTTCTTATCAAAGCTGAAGTTAGTCAGTCTTTGTGCATGAGTCTGTGAAACACATCAAGGCAAAAAAAAAAAAAAGCAATGTATAGAATCAAATGTGACGACAGCTGAACGAGTAGCCAACAGCTGCTAATTTTGCCATGGTGCATAATAAGAGCCACAGTGTTAGTGATGGTGACCTTGTGAAAAGTGTAAACCCAATATTCACACTCTCTAAGCTCTGTTTTTCATTTCTGTCAACCCCTGAGTGAAATGTCTGAATCTTTCACGAATGTATCTGTAGCAACTGGCTTTTCATTGGCTAGATGCGAACTGTCTGTTCTTTGCTATGCTGAGCAGGTTTTTTAAGGAGAGGATTTCTACAAGGTGGATGTGGGTAAAGAATAATTTAGCCTCCCCTCCACCAGTGCACTGGTCCTTGGTTTGGTTTTTCTTTTTCCATTACTGATTATGTGGAATAGAAAAGTTGGACAAAAAGATTGAAAGCACGTTTCAATTTGATGTTCAGCATGCTGAAACAGGATATTAAAAGCTGATGTCACTGTGAGTCACTCGCTTTAAGACTCTCTTAACTTCTTTTGTTCAAACAATTTACAAGGGCATGTTTAGAGCAGGTTACTGAAAGTCCACAAGGTCAGACTTAGGAATGAGGCAGGTTAGGTGTTGATTGTATGTCTGGAGCACTAGGACATTACCAGGTGGGTCACCTTGACAAACACACTGTGATATAAGCAAGTGGAGGTGGGATCTGGGATTTGGTATTTGTTCTGAGCTACTTGCTGTTGTGTTTCATCTGCAAAATAGGACGTCATAAAAGTGGGGTACAGTATAATATCATTAGCCCAAAAATCCTGACAATGCTCTTGCCTGTTGGGATGTAACTGTGTAAGACTTAAAGACGAGCACAACCTTACAGTTTGTTCTACTATGTAATTGTTCACAAATGAAAAGCTATGTTCCAGCTCCTTTGGGATTTCTTCTTTATATGACCAGGCTAAATTGTTTGATATTGTCCGTTTTTTTTTTTTTTTCAATTTTAAAATGAAAATTGAAATATCAAACCTGAGAGCCATAATAAGCTTCTTTCAACATGATAAATGCTTTCAAAGATGCTAATAATGATATCTGTTTTTTAAAAATAAGACTTTTCTGAGAAGAACTCATTACCACTTTAGTTACATACAAGCTTTCCGTATAACGAATTTGCCGCAGTTGTTTCCTGACCATCCAGCTAATTGATTCAGACAATCATAGCAGGGTAGAGAGCAGCATAGTAATGGAGTAAACCTGTCACTGCATTGGGAAACAGAGGACATGTGCTCACTTGCTGGCTCGCTCTGTGTTTCCCTTGGCCAGGACCTCATGCTGTGTTGTCCCATCAGGCCATTTCTGTCTGAAATTATTTCTGGCTCTCTCAGCCGCTCTCTCTCTCTTTTCCTCTCTCTCTCTTGGTCAACACAGCTTCCAGCTTCAGCATGTGTGTGAAATGTTGCAATATGTTGACACAATGTCAGAGGGTTTACCCACAGAGAGTGAGAGAGTCACTTACTGGGAAATATTAATTAAAGTCAACACCCATTGATAAGAGTTTATATTAAAGAGATGAAGCGCTGTATCAACTGCTGTCCTAAAAGGAAACAAAGAAAAACCCTGAGTCATCCCCGACTTACTACCAACTTGCCTGGTCGGGTATAACTGGATCTATATTCAAGGTCCATCCAAAGTGTGCACACCTGTAGAACGACAATCCATCAAAATAATTCAAGTTATCACTGGCTGAACCCTTAGAGACTTCTTTCAAACTCTTTGTTCTGTCATAGAATTTGAAGCTTTCAGTCATCTGAGTTTGAAGTATCAGAGATTACTGGATTAGTTCTTCTTCCTAGTGCAAACAACTTCATATTTTGTCCTGACTTGACCTTCCAGGAGTTTTTCCTTGTATGGTTAGATGTTATTTGTTTTGCAAATGAGATACATTTATTAAAGGGATCTAATCAGAACATAGCTTCTTTGTGTTCTTGTGAGTTACTTTGTCTCGAACATTTTGTGGATATTTTTCCTGAGGGCTGCCTTGTATGAGTGTGGATAAAATAGGGGGTCAAATGTGGCTGTTTGCAATGTATTTTGGGAAAATTTCAGGAGTTTGTGTGAATATGGCTACAGTTATTCCCCATGGAGTGGTTTCAATGAGAACATCATGGAAGCCCACAAAAATGATGGAAGGATGAGTAATTGTTTTTGCTCATCTCTTGCAGACTCAACACTTCCATCCTTTTAATTCATTGCTGTGTTATTTTTGTGTCCATGACACTCAAGCAAATAATTTGGGAGGTATTAGAAGCAAACATCAGCGTCTGTATTTATTTCTTTAGGGTAACTAAGAGAGAACAAAGCATCAAAGCACTTTCTATTAGCATACACATCTGGTTTTGCTTGTTGGGTTGTCAGTAATTTTCATCAGGTCATGTTATTGGATTTTCTCATAATGGAAAGATAACGGAATCAAACTGAACTCTGATTCATCCCATAATATTCCCAGAAACCAAACAAAAAAATAATGCACTTTTTTGTTTACTCTTTGCTTTTTTCGCTGGGAACTCCTCAGAATTCCCCCAGAGGAGCTGGTGACAGAGGTCATTGGACTTTGCTGATGGCATTACTCTACCCCCTGGATCTGGATAAGCGGTGAAAAATAGACAGATAAATGAATGATGATAAATGAATGTCTCTGCTCTCAACAAAGGCAATCTGCATTTTTGGGTGGGGCATTTTTCCATGCAAGCAACATGCCAGCTAGATTACAACATCCCTTTTTATGTCACTCCGAACATTCTTTCAGCCCTTGATTTTGTTTGTTAATGAATGTTTCCTAACCATAGTTTGACATGTAAAGGTAGGGTCTGCAGGAGGCTTCATTATTGTTTGTAAATATAACATACAAGCTGGACCCCTCCCCTGTAGCTAGATGCCAACAGCACATGCCCATTGCCTCCGACTGCCCAGCGAGCACCTGTAGCATCACATTTCTACGTGGGAGAGACTCAAGAGCCATACACCTGACTTCTTGTAGGTAAATGAAGTACCCTGCAAATATTGTATCATTCTTTCTCCATGTTACAGCTACTATCGTAGCCACTCGGCTGCTCCCACTCGCTATCATCAACACGCAGAGTTACTTGCATAGAGGCCTCTGTAAACATGTATTGAGGCCCATAGATGACAATTGAGCAGGATTATGCCCGCAAAAGTTATATTAACCCCTTGCTGAGGGGATGTTTGTGACTGTTAGTTCTGAATTACTGAAAAGTCATATTCATAGAGAATACTAATGCCTGAGTTTTGCATTGGAAGCAGTAACATAATAAGAAAAAAAGTTACCTGACAATTACCGCAAATCTTTTTGCGGGCATTTTGTTTTCTCTGGTGGTTTCCACACTTCCAGTGGGCTCATGTTCAAACAGAAGAAGAGCAGCTTACGTAACAGAGAGCAATTTCAGCTTGCTGATATGATAATTGGACAACTGGAAGATGTACGTAGCTAGAAATGTAGAAAGAGAGGCCAGGTTGGAAGTTTGATGCCATATGTTTCCTGTTCTTCCTCTCTTTCTTTATCAGCATGTGTGGGAAGATTTAGTATTTCTAATGCCTTCTGGCACTCTTAACTGTTGAATCCCTTTAGAAACAGATTAGGGAGTCAGTAAACTCTGTAAGAATTTAAAACCATCAGGATGATGAATGGTGCTGTAAGAGGAGAGTCTATTTCTTTTTATTGCAAAGACACTAAAATAAACGGGTAAAAAAAATGCCTGCTCTTTCAGCCAGCAAGTAGCTCATTAGACTGTACATCAATCAAGTCTGTTGTGTATAATGTGACCACAGGGGGGATACATCCTAGATTAATAATCACACTATACTAACCAGCTGAAATTAAACACTTTTTGTTGGTTTGGACAGCTTCCCCCACTTACCGTGTACTCCCTCATCTCCCCACCTTCCCTTATTCCTCCTTCTATTTCAGGGAAATGTCCAACAGTGACGTTTACTCTCAATCATCCAGCATACCCTCTTTACTCTGTTAGTGTGCAACCCTATCTTGGAACTGAAATAACTGGACTCTGGAACATTAAGCTACTTTAAGAGCAGGGTGTGCCAAAGGGTGACAGGGGATCATATCATTAAAATCAAGACATGCGGTCTGTTGGAAAGTCATTAGAAGTCATGGAGCAGCCATCAGAGCTTCAGGTCAAACATTTAAACTTAAGTTTCTTCTCTTACTGCTTTTTATTCCCTTATTTATTTAAATTAAATGCTCCTATCATTCGCAAATATCAAGTTGGAAGTCATGAGCTCATGTTGCATAGAACCAAAAGAAATACAGCCAAACATAAACATACGATTAACATAACTGCATGAGAGGATATTCCACTCTCGGTTACAACTCTAAGGTTTTGCCTGTTTCCATGGGTTCAGAAAACACACTGATGTGACCTCATCTAAATAGTTAACAGCACAAAGCAATATTTCTGCAACCAAGACTGTCTAGAAAAATGAATGATGAGAAGCAGGGACAAGTCAACTGTTCAATCAAATCAGTTCAAATCCTTCTTATCCCACTTTGTTGGATACACACACTCTGTCACACCCTTTGTGTGTCATACAGACACGAACGGTTTCTCTGTTTGTCTGCTCTATGTCAAACCAATGCATATGACAGTTTTCTTCCAGTTCAAAACATGGTGTGTACTTTTTGGTTAGGATTTTGTTCAAACAACATGCTTATACTCAGTTAAAACATAATACAGTACAAGGGGGTCACAACTTTAATTGATTTTCTATTTACACAGTACTCTAACCAAAATCTACTCTGCAAAGGGCCTGTAGTGTATGGCCTGAACATCATCCTTTCATTGGTTGCAAAACAGAATGAAATTAATACTGTTGTCTATTAATGACCTGCAAAAGCCAGCAGGACTATCAGTGAAAACCTTCATTGCTTTTATTTTGTGATTATGAAAGCCTTAAACCCTGGAGGGTAGGCAGCAGACATGGAGATGAAGACTTTGTTTACACAAGAATACATCCATTAAAAATGGGAGTCTTCCCTTTGTATTAAAAATAATGCATTTCCACTCACACAAGAATGCAGAAACTTTTGTAAAAGGATTGTGCATGCCAGGCCCGTAGTTAGAGGTGAAACGTTGTAACGTAACACCTATGTGGAAAATCATGTGCTTGAGCATAAAGCAAACAAAAAGGCAGTGGCAAACTTATGCTAGAAAAATGTTTATCTAAAGCTTAAATATTTCAGTAGTCAGCCAAAATACTGCTCAGCGGTCCATCACTGCTGTCATCCTCCTCCTTTTACTGCATCACTATCTGACTTGGAATGACATGCACTAAAGGGGCTGTAACGTCAGTTTTCAGGATCCTCAAATTGTTTGTTCAAGTAAAAGGAGCATTTTGAAAAAGTTCCACAAAGTTTGCATATAAAGTCAACCAAACAACAGCTTTCTTGTAAAATTGTGTCCAAAGTGCAACAGTATTTAACCATTTATCATTAAAAATGCTGTATTGTATACAAGGCCTTGCAAGATACAGAAATAACATGTTAACCCCACAAAATAAGTTTTCCCTTGTGATATATTTTAATTTTATTTGATATTTTAATTATAAAAAGAAGCAAGGAAAGATTATTTAGAAAATATATCCACACTTATGTACAGAAAAAAAACGGCAAGGGGGTAAGATAATAAATTCGGGCATGAAAAATGACAGAAAATTGAAGGCGTTCACAAGGGATCTGAATTATATGGTTAAAAGTATAACATTACCTTGTTGTCTGTATGTCTTGTCAGGCATCAGTTAGGGAAACAAACAGTAACTTTAGCATTAGGCTAGCAATCAAATGTTAGTTTTAATCATCACTCGTCATATGTATGGTAAGTCAAAACATTTTTGGACAGTTTCCTTTGTTACACCACAAAAAGCAGTTTTCATAGTTACCAAAACATATTCAAGCTAGAACAAAACTTTCCTATTTATGTTTAATTAATTAAGTCCCCTGGCTGCAGAAGTTTTGTCACTTGTTGGATCAGTGTGAGTAAGAGAAAGTGTTATAGTGTCACAAGACATAGTTCACATAAACTTTTTACAAGTGTTTGGGGTTAAAGACATGGGAAATTGAGTTCACCTAGGTCCAACTGTGATCTCAGCAGGAGTTTAAAAAAATAACTGTGACCAGGTGTCTCCTCTAAGATATCCAAATCATACCCTGGCCTGAGCCAATAAAGTAAATGGAGCTACTTTGTAGACGTGTGAGCCTTTTGGGAGGTGCAGGACTGAACTTCAGCACATTAGCAGACAATGTCTCCCTGAATCTGTGTCTTTATATCTCCACAGTCTCCTGTGCAGGGTGAATGAGGTCATCCTCACAGAAAGAAAGACCGCTGCTGCTGGGGAAGAACAACATGATAACTGAATTCATTTCTACATTTGTCCTAAGAGTGTCTCGGGGTGTGAGTGCTTTAAACTGAATATAATCTGTGTAGTTGATGTGGGTCCTTAGAAATCTGACTCTTTTTTTTCCCCTTTGTGTCATCATGCAATTATATTACCATTTATCAAATCAACATCTCTGCCTGAATGCAAAACTCAATACAAATTTACATTTCAAAAGAAGAAACAGTGAAAATAAAACTGCCTTATTCGCTGAAGCATTAGTAAATGATTAAATGCAGGTTTTATCAACATGAAGGGAAAGACATTTGTCTTACAACAGCTACCGGCCAACTCTCTGTGGGTCTTTCGCTCCTCTCTCATGTGAAATCATGAGATTTTTCTTCTGCGCTGTAATCCCATGCAGAACAACAGAGCAACTCATTGTTTGGAGTAACAGTAAGTCACAGCTCAGAGTTTGCAAAGTCTAGATGTGCAGCTATGATCCCCTCAGGAGCACAACTGGACCCTATAAAACTAGTGAGCAGCAGCTCTCAGCTTCACAAAGTGGTGTGCTTTTCCCACATGTGTCATTTGAATGAAGGCTAGGTTTAGTCATGGTTTGTTTTCTCTTGACCAAATCTTTCTCTTCATCAGAATTCAATTTTGATGTGATTTTACATAGATCTGGTGGCTGATATACAATGAATGAAGGCTTTATGGGCTGTTGGTAGAGGTGGAGAAACTGATGGTATTATAATTCTGTGTATATATAGTTCACCAATTCTTATCAAAAAATAAGCAGTTTTCAAGATTTATGCTTCACAAAGAACACCAAAGTACTATTTTGTATTAACATCGGGGAGCATCTTCGTTTATACATCTGGTAAACTGATTTCAAGAAGTCGCACAAAATTAACATATTCTAAGCTCCTGTGAAGAAATTTTAATCTGATGCGAAATGGGCTAAGTTCAGTTCTAGTGTCAATGTGTAAACAAGAAAAAAACTAAGGTAAATTTACATTTCCTTCACTTGTGCATCTTATATCTACCCATCTGAAATACTGGATGTGGACATTTTAGTTACAAAATTTCTTACATTATCTCACCTTGGACTGAGATCTGTGCTCTGAAGTCTCACACAGTGACAGCTTTTATTCTTTGCTCAAGAAAAAAAAATGACTCTAATGGAAAAGTCTCTTCCACAGGTTCCAGGTCCCATCAAAGCTGAGGGAGAGACATGAGAGACACTAATCACACAAACACTGTCTGTTGTATTTCATAACTCACCTTCATTTCCTAGTATCCAGTGTATGTCATCTACCATTTTGCCCTTTCTTTCCCAGTGTGTGTGTTTCTTTCATGCAAAAGTCCTGGAGTGGAAAACCATGACCAGAGCTCATGAGTCACAGCAAAGCAAAATAATGACTGCATCTGGTTTAAGCTCTCCATCCTTCTAATGAACAACACAACATGAATGTTATTATTAAAGGCTTTTTTACTCGTGAGTAATCTCCAACACTGTGAGACTTTTATCAAACTGGAATCTATCTTTCTTTAAAAAAGGATATTTTCATCACTGGACCTTAATCATGATTTTTAGTTGAACGATTATGTATTTAGAAAACCTCACAGTCAAGTGCATGAAAAGGCTTTGGCTTTAAAGTGGAGATCAGAACAGCTGAAAAACATCATTATTTTAGATTTATCAAAAATACGAAGAGATTTGTTACTAAAAAATAATGAGACATTGATAGAACCAGCACTCCATCCAGTGTCTCCATTAAGACATATTTTGCTCCCCTGAGGTCTGCCTTCTTAATGTACGTTGAAAAATCAAAGAGTTGTTTACATTGTGACCAAATTCTGTTTACACAAATTTCCCAGACAGTAAGTGATCAGTGCTGGCCTCATGCTGCTTCTACCTTTCCACATTGCAGCTAAATAATTGTTTACTGGTTCAAAAATCTGGAGAAAAGCTTAACTTAAATCAACTAATCCTGGATCTCTCACCACATGGCTGCAATGCAGGAATGAGGGGATGGGTTTGTGAATAATAAACTGTCGAGCATGTGGATGAAAAAAATGTCCCCAAGCAAGCATTGCTTTGGTCTGATTGCGACTCCTTAACTTGCTGATGTCAGTATGTTTATCTGTGCAGCACATTTAACCTACTATAAGAAGTACTGAAAATACAGATTTTTTTTCTAGTATCTGCTTCTTGATGCCTTGCTGTTTTTTTTCTTTTGTTGTTTGGCTGCTTACACCAAAACAGTCATTTACTTCTGCCAATAAGTGTTCCTTTACATTTTGGAGGCACCCTAGACTCTGGGCATCAGAAGCCATTTGTCTTCAAGTTTCTCCACAAAGCACTCTATTTGTGCAGAACACATACTGGAGATCACAGCTCTTCTTTGTACACCTGCAAGATTGTAAAATCTCTTCCTCTGTGGCTCAACAGGTTTCAGTCATCATCATTATCATAAAGCAGGACTCCACATCCAAAATCCATCATAATGAGTGTTTTGTGTAACTTTCTTTATTTTTTGTCTCTGTTTGTTGTATCGGAGCATGAAGAGATTTAAAGTAACTGTATGACAAACTGCATTATCATGTTTTCACAGAATGAGTGCCATCAATTGAACTACCCATACTGTGTTCCTTATGCAGGATTTCAAGATTATTTTCTGGGTATGTCTGCGGCAGATCACCACCAACACTGTCTGACTCATTTCCTGGATGGAGATTTAATTTGCCCTTTCAAATAATTTTTTACATTATTTTTACTTGATTAGACACACGTTTCTCGATTCTGTTTTCATTCATTTTCTGATTACATTTCTTTTACTTATTTTTCACCATTAGCTCGCTTGTGATGTTGCTGTGATCAGCGCTGATTGGAACCACTTATGGCTCAAACTGGTCAATTAGTCACATAATAAAACAAACTCTGACATTTGAGTCAGTGTCGAAGCTTGCAATACTGAGGCAATCTGGGCCACTTTAACAAAGAGCACATGTGGACTCAAACTAAAAGTGAAATCTTGTTCTTTGTGAACTGATGAAAACCTCCTTTGCTCACATATGAATGACCCCCCACCATGCATGTCCTGTCATGTACAAGGGCTTTAAGGTGCTAAAGAGAAAAGTGGATGGATGGGTGTCTGTATGAAGCAGGTAAGGATGGATGCTCACTGCGCCCCTCCCAGAACCTGTCTGCCCCTCTTTAAAAGGATCTCTTTTCTCTGTTGATGAGTGCATGTTGAAAGAGCACTTCTCGGACCAAAAGCATAGAGTAAGAGTGAGGAGTATTTGATGATGCCTAAACCAGCAGTTTAGGTTACCTTTTCCAAGATGCTTTGTTTGTATTTTTATTTAACAATATGACCAGCAATATTTGTATTCTGAGCCTGAAAACAGATACTAGTTGGGGACATCCTAGCATTTCAGGGGTCAATGGTCAAATTTTTATCAGTTTACATTGGGACAGTAAAATGTTGTAAGCGTCCTCTACAGAGGAGACTAACAAGCAAAAGAGGTCAGAAGTGTGTTAAGGTCTTAACTTCACCTTCATGTGTCATTGCTCTTTCAATGTTTATATATGACGACATCTTTACAGGAAAGAGAATTGATAACCTCAAAACAACCTAAGGAGGCATAAATTGTTCTCCTTGTAAAGTTAAAATTCTGACAAATTGTCTAAACTGAGTGCCTCTTTGATGCTTCTGTTTGACTGCTTCTCTACAGCATCAGATTCATTATGCTATCCTGCTCTTCCCTCTACTGTTCATTTCTGGAATTTCAATCCATCAATGCCTTTCCTGTTTGCTACAGTTATGGGGTATAATAACTATTCTAAACAGTTATTGCCATCTTCTTGTACTTCAGGATGCAATCATTATTAAACTTAAAATGTCTGTTTTTGTTGTCTTTTTTGATACTTTTAATGTTCATTACAGGAAAATAACATAAGAAAAAAGATTGTTGTCACTCTCTATGTGCAGAAATGCAGACAGAAATCAACTTTGAAGTACATGTTGTGAAGTTTTATTTTGTTTAATTTTTGTTTTTTGATTGATTGATTGATTGCTTGATTAACAAGCTTTAATTTCCCAAACTAATCCTCAATTACATCATTCTTAGATCGGAAAAATGTACTCAAACTAACCCTCATAATAGCATTTTTGACTTTACTATTGAACGTATTATTCAATACAGTCATCAAAGCTTAACCAAAACAGAGCTTCATTCAATCTACAATTATAAGTGAATTTTGGAGTCAATGGGTTTGTAGACTCTTTGGTTCAACCTCTGTTCATACTTCATTTGATGCCAGTGCAAAAGAGAGTGAAAAATCAGTAGGACAATGAAAATGTACCTGCTGAGTGCAGTCAAAAAAAATGAAAGTAGCCACTTATGTGTGCATGGAAGTAAGGATGGGTAGTTCTATAGATACCCACCGTAATCTGTCAGTAGTACTGATTCATGTAATATCAAATAGTGCCTAAAGAGTATCGAAAGACTAGGCTTTTCTCAATACAGTGTAGGATTAGGAAAAAAACACCTCAGCATATGAGCACATAAAAAACCACTACAACAAAACCCAAAGACTTGCACATGTGGTAGGGGGGAGGGTGTCTGGGAGGGAAGGTGTCACAGCACAGACACTGAGTGGCATGCACGTAGCCTCACTTAAACACATCAATGCTCAGCACACTGCACTGTAACAAGGGAGGGAGGGGAGTAAGGAGCCAAGAGGGTGTTGAGTTGGAGGTGGTGTGTGTTATATGTAAGCCTGTGAACTTTATCTGATGGCAGAGGTTTAATTTTCATTGTTAGGAAAGTTTAGGCTTCTTTCTCCTGTGCGTCGATATGTGATTTTATTGTAAGGAAGCCCAAATAAATTACGTAATCAAAAAATCTAAATGCTTGTTTTTAAAAAGAGAAAAAATAGTCTTCTAATGCTCAAGTATATTTTATATAAGAAAGTATTTTTCTGGTACTTAAGACTTTTACTTAAGTAATATTGCAAAGGTGACTTTAACTCCCATAAAAACATTTGCTGGGAAAATATTTGCATTTTTACTCAAGTACCTTGTACAAGACTGAGTGTACCTGACTTAACCCTGAAGTTGTCCTCTGTGGTGAGCATCATCAGAAGTCTCTTGTAGAGAAACAGCAGCCAAGCTGACTCCGCCCACCGCCGTCTCAACCGGAAGTTTAGCTGTTGTTGTCACACTGGAAGAAAATGGCTGCTGCTTCGACTTTTTTTCAATGAAGATACTGATGTTTCAATTTCATTTTGTTTTCTCGCATCGCAGCTACAGTCGACCGCTATGCAACCTTGAAGGCAAGTCCATCCTGTTCGTTGAGTTTGACGTCGCTTTGTCAGTTTGTGTCTCAGACGACGTAACATCATTAGCGCGGCTCGTAACTTACAGTCCGTCCACTGGGAAACGGGCTAGCATGCTAACGTTAGCCGCGTTAGCCCCAACGGTCAGGCATCAGCGAGCTTGTTGCTACTGAGCCACTCTCTGCACTGGGCTCCAGTCATCACACTGAAGCACCGTCAGATACACACTTTCATTAACACGAGAGCAATCTACGAATAAGTTTGTTTGCTGGAACGTAAGAAATATTGCATAATTATTGGAAAAACTTAGATTTCCTTTATCAGTCATCCAGGATGTTGGTGTTTTGCATGGGGATCAGCAGCATCCAGGCTCTATGAAATCAGTACTGTTTTTTTTTTTTTTCAATCTGCTCTCCACAAAGAGTGCATATTTGAAAATGCTTCCATCATCCGCGTTTGTGTGTTTGTGCAGGGTGTGAATGGTCACGCTAGGAAGGTGACAGCGTGGGGCAGTAAGGACAGAAACGTCTACCGTCACTCGCCTTGCAGCTGGCGGTGGACCACAATGGTAAGCTCCATGTCTTTCAAGTCATGTCCCGTCACATATTTCTTTGGCATCCACAGACATGTTACACTTTTTAAAACATATATGCACTTTCAATTTTCCTTAAGTTTGTATAGATTAAAGAAATCCCAACAAAACTTGTGTGTTACATTTTGCTCCTTTTCCACATAGCAACAAGTTTTGGAATATGCATTGGATCGAGCCGAGGTAAGGGCTGCTTTTCCAGTCTTTACTGGCTGGAGAAAGTGAATGAATATGTCATCCTCACTAGAAAGTCACCATGTACTGCTTGTAATTAATTCAGTGTTGTGTTTTCCAGTACATTGTTGAAAGTGCTCGACAGCGACCAGCCAAAAGGAGACTTTCATCTGCTGGGAGGAAGAGTCTTTATCAGAAGCTCTATGAGCTGTACATGGAGGAATGTGAGAAAGAGCCAGAGTTAAAGGTTTGTGTTGCACATCTGAACACTCAGTTATAAAATGGTAATTATTAGGGATTCCAATATTTATTTTTTAGGGTCGAAGCCAGTGGGGCCAATATCTGAAGCCAGTGTTGCTTTTGCTCTCTTGATTTACATCATTAGAATTACGCAATGATAATAAATGGGTCTCAATTTTAAAACAAGGAACATTTATTGTACTATGATTAAAACAAGATGGAAAAGAGAAGGTACAAAATTTTGTGATTGGTATGAACAGTTCAATCTTTGTTAAACTACCTCATGCAAACAAAGCTCCAATTATATGAGAATTTAGTCATGAAAATTTACGAAAGTAGTTATAGATGCCATTTTTTGGAGAAGCAACAACTTCTTGGAATAAGTGTTGGTGGAAAGCAACAACAACACACTTTGAGTCAGAGTTTTCTTGGTGACAATAATAAGAAATCTCTCACGTTTTTTGTTTTGTTTGTTTGAAGAATTTGAGAAGAAATGTGAATCTACTGGAGAAGCTTGTGTCTCAAGAGTCTGTCTCATGTCTTGTGGTCAACCTGTACCCGGGAAATGAAGGCTACTCTTTAATGCTCAGGGGCAAAAATGGATCTGGTAAGAAAGGTCAATCTAGCACCCATCATTCAATCATCTTCTTCATATTTTGTTACCACATCTTTTTTGTTAGCTGTAACAGTCCTGTTTGGTTTTGCTTTCTAGATTCAGAAACCATCCGACTGCCATATGAAGAAGGAGAACTGCTGGAGTACTTAGATGCTGAGGAGCTGCCTCCTATTCTGGTGGATCTGTTGGAGAAATCACAGGTGTGTATGCATACAATTGTATATGAAATGCCAGTGCTCATTTGCATGAGTTTGTAGTAGTGCAGCTTTAGTTAGCATTTCCAGGCTTCAAACTTGTTTCACATCCATCTTTTTGCAAAGAAGAGCAGGAGTGTGTTGCTGCTAGTCTGGATCACTTTTTGCTAATCTCCCTTTTTTACCACTGGTTGGCATCTATTGCCATCATATGTTATAGGTGAACATCTTCCACTGCGGCTGTGTGGTAGTAGAAGTGAGGGACTACAGGCAGTCTGTCAATACAAAGATGCCCACCTATCAGAGCAGACACATCCTGCTCCGGCCAACCATGCAGGTATGTTAAGCTATCAAAAGCCTTGGCAATAACATGATGTACAAACACTTTGAACTGGTATGGCTTTGATAGGGAGTGAGAGAAAAATATATCCACCTGCAGCGCATCATAATCTGTTTAATCTGTATATGTTTCCTGTAGACTCTAATTTGTGATGTCCATGCCATGACCAGTGACCACCACAAATGGACACAGGTACATCAGACTGTCTGCAATATGTACAAGAGCTTATTATGTCCTTGTTACCAGTAACTTATCAAATAAACAGTCACCTTACCAGAATTGTGGACAGTATGTCTTAGATATCAGCACCCTCTTCCTCTTTTGTTTGTTCAAGGATGACAAACTTCAGCTGGAGAGTCAGTTGATTTTGGCCACAGCTGAACCTCTGTGCCTGGACCCTTCCATTTCTGTCACCTGCACAGCCAACCGTCTACTTTACAACAAACAGAAAATGAACACTCGCTCCATGAAACGGTAGGCAATGCACTGAAGTACTCTTAAGGGTTAGGAGTCATTAGACATGCTAAAAAAAAGTCTAATCCTGAATGATATGAGGAAATGATCAGGGGGTGTTGTATTAGTTGTAGTGCTTGTTAATGTGTGTATGTGGGGTTATGTAACTTATCGGCAGGGTGTAGGATGGGGGCATGATTTAATGGGAAAGTTTGGATGAGAAAAGCATTGGGTTTATTATAAATTTGACAACACTCATGCTTGTTGTATGCGTTACAGCTGTTTCAAGAGGCACTCTCGAGCTGCCCTGAACAGGCAGCAGGAGCTCTCCCATCTGCCTATGCCACCACAGCTCCAACTCTACGACTACCTACAGAGGAGAAAGGAGAGGAAACCTACCCCAGTAATAGACCTGAAGATCTCAAAAATTGGAAACGTAAGTATTCAAAAATTAGTGTGTATACACTGCAGAGATAAGCAGATTATGGTGACAAAGACATAGATTTAGTGTTATAGTAGAAGTGCTCTTCCACTCATTCTTACTTATTTCTTTTCTTCATTTTTTGCCTTTTCTTGCTCTCACAGTGTGTAGACATGTGGAAGCAGAGCAACTGCCATTTAACGATACCGAAGGAAATTGATGTAAGTAGCTTCATGTTCTGCGGCACTGACTCAAACACTCAATTGCAAACACTTTAAAACCACTTGACGTAACCGGCTGTACCAATGTAGATTATAACAAACCAGATGGTTGTATTTGTTTGTTTGCTTTAGGTAGAGAAGTACGCTGTGGTTGAGAAATCTCTGCAGTTGGAGGACTCTCAGCCCACCACTGTGATCTGGCCTGCTGAGGTAAGTGTGACAACTATAATAAAACTCTTCGTGGGAACCAATCAATGACTGCTGCAGGCGATTAATATGTTGCGTGCAGAGTGTAATGCCTTGAAAGAAAAGAATTTTAAAAACCCTTGCATTGTAGTAATACAATACTGGTTCTGAGCTCTCGACTTCCTTTGTTTTGTGTTAGCAGTAATCAAATATGAAAAGTCTGGGAAAAAAATGAAATATTCAAAACAGATGATCATCAACAATGAATCTTTATTTGACACATGCTTTTGCTGTTCTGAGGGATAACAACCCTTGCTGAACTACAGTAAGATCATGTCAGTGACATTTATACTGTGTATGTGTGCACTATCGTTAAAGTTGAGGTCAAGAAAAGGCTCATGGAAGCCAAGTCAGATCAAGTGCTCCATTATCTCAGAAGTGCTTCTTTCTCATAACAGAAAACCTGAAAACTTTCTGTCACAGTTTAATAATGCAACATGATTTATTCAAACTTCATTAATCATTGTTAAAAAAGTGTTTTAATGGTGAAATAACATGGCATAACAAATAATTCCCTTTGTAATATTTAATGATGACACATATTGAATATTTTCATTGCACATCTACTCCACTCGTGAACCAGTTACAGTATGTTTTAAGTTCAGTTTCTTTGGTCAGTTTGTATGAAAAGCCAAACATGCATACTCACCATTCTATTCAACTGTTAGACAAACACTGCAAAACACTGCCAAGCTTTGTTCTTCACATCATGAAGAATCCACTTATGTCCACCTTGTGAACACAGGAAGTTGTAGATGACTACACCTTTGAGTGTGAAGTGGGGGGCCAAGCACAGAGGACCAAGGTGTCTATCTTCCAGTCAATGGGTGACCCACGGGTGTATGGAAAGATCTTCTGCGCTAAAGAAACAAAAGCAGAGGAGGACAGCAATGACCTAAAGCTCATTCATCCCCCGTAAGGAAAAACTGAGAAAGAAATAATGCATGTTTGAATTTGATAAGCACCTCTGGATTTACTGATTCCCCTGTGTCTGTTGTTTTTTTATTCACAGATTCCTCATAGGCTCAAAGATAGATGCAGATCGGTGAGTAACCATGATCACTTTTATTAAGTTGGTAATATAAACGCAGAATTTGGAAGGGGAGTGTTGTATAACCACGCGTTGTCTGTTCCCCAGGTTTCTTAATCAGTACAGAGGAGTCTATGAGAGAGACGTTAAGTGTCAGGTGAAGATGTCCCATAACTCAGGCAACTCGGGGCAGGGGCCGCCCTCCCCCAGCAAAGATGAGGTCAGGAAATGTTCGAGAATTCTCTTGGTTTTTGGTGTTTACTCCAACTTAAATATTGGGGCTTGGGTGGTGTTGAAGGCTCAGTAAGTTCAATGGTCTAGCAGAAATTTGGGCTGTATTGTATAGTTTCTATTTTTTTAAGCTACTTAGATGCTGTTTTTAAAATTTGACTTTGACTCAAGAGAAAACATTGTGCATCAGACGATAATGAGCACAACAAGAATTCAGAGTTGGGAGTTGCTGTTTTGACCTACAAATGTTATTAATGAGCATGTTCTGAGTCTCTGTTTTGACATGATGTTTTAATTTCCTCTGCAGGGTGATGGTATTTCTCCACTGGTCCAGACGTCTGTTTTGGGAAAAGGTGTGAAGCATCGACCCCCTCCCATCAAACTGCCTTCTGGCAGCAGCTCCTCAGGTATGTCTGCTATCTCTGACAAAAAAAAAGGTGTAAACGTGGTGGCCCTGTACGCTTTTCCTTTAAGGTTAGTTCAAGGGGACATCTGGTGGCTGTAGGGTGGAAAATAAGTGAAACCCAAGCCTTAAATGGCAACTCCTGGACTTCATCAAATTCTGTGGTTTCATTCATTGTAACTGTAGAGGAGTCCCAGGGTTTTTACTTCATGGATAGCATTAAAACTGCCAGGTTAAGCAGAGGTCAGGTGTCCCAAGGGCTGAACTTATTCTTCAATACAGCTGGTCAAGTCAAGGGCCAAGTCCCAGGGCAAACTACCAATCATCTGACCCGGTCAAGGCCAATGACAGAAAGTTGTTGCCCTTTTTGAAGACAGAAAATTTCCCTGGGCCTAAACTTGTAATTACTTAGCACTTCTCAGCACTTGGAATTAAAATGAAGTATTTCCCAGTTTGATTTTATGTACTAAACAAAAACACCTGTGTGGAAAATGGGCCTGTATCAACAAAATGAAAACAGCAATAAGACCACATTGGCCACAGATTAATTTAATACTCTGTGATAGTGATTACTGTGCTCTAAATTTCCTATCTGCTCTCTTTGTCTTTTCAGGTAATCCATACAGTTCCACCACCAGTGGTCTTCTGAAGTGCCCTACGCCGCCTCCAGCCAAAAGCCAGTCTCTGAGCAGGAAACACTCCATGGAGCTGGGCCAGGTGGGCCTCCTATCGCCTGCTTCCCTCTCCCCCATGGGCACCACACAGAGTGAGTACAGCTGAGTCTGACTAACTGCTGGCCTACTTGCTTCTATCACACAGAGTCATGAGTCGTGATGGAGTGCCTCACATCAGCTCTTCCAAGGGCTCAAAATTTTTCCATAGCTGGGAATGTGTTTTGATCATTTTTGGAAATGGAACTGACATGGATTGAAAAAAAAACTGACTACAGGGCCAGTTTTAAAACTCAAAATGCAAATTGGATAGTGTTCTAATATGAGTTGATTTCCTTGTAGTTTTTCAATAATATAATGAAAAACAAGCAAATCTTCCAAGGAGCCACTGCATTCTGGTGTGAGAAGTGTCATATTTGTATTTTGCCCTTTAACTCTGCTTTAGGACAACAGGTGTTACTAGCAACACTCAACCAGCAAAAGGTCATGTAGTCACCTTCTTCTTTTTTTCTTTCTTCTTTTTTAACCCTCAAGGATCGGGGACTCCAAAGCCATCCACCCCAACACCTACCAACACGCCATGCTCAACGCCTCACCCTGCCGACTCCCTCTCTGCTCCCCTCTCATTGACCCCTACCCCCTCAGACCTTCCAATGGTTCAGAGCCAAACACAGCCCACCCTCCTCACCTCCTTTGCCCAACAGCAGCTTGCTCTAAGCCAGACCCTGCCTGTCATGAACATCCCTCTGCCCACCATGGGAACATCCATCACCACAGGGACTACATCATCGCAGGTCATGGCCAACCCGGCAGGGCTCAATTTTATCAACGTGGTCAGCTCAGTCTGGTAAGAAAATAGTTCCTGATGCAACAAAGTCACTTGGTGGTCAGTGCCACACTTCAATATTGATGCTGCTCTGTTTGTGCAGCAGTCCCCAGACCCTGATGAGCGGCTCCAATCCCATGCTGGGTCCAGGTCTTAATCTGAGTGGAATCCTGCCACCTGGAGGGTTGATGCCCACCATGCAGTCGGCAGCACAGACTGGTGAGCCATTATCACTTTGATCATTGGGATGGGAAAGCAGTGTGATTTAAGGATTCACCGATTTGATCCTCGTATCAAATATCAGACGGTCAGTGCTAAGCGTAGAGCCAGTGTAGAGCCATGGATGAAGCTAACGTCGAAGGCACAGAACTTTGGTGAATTTATAAAAATAGAGTTAAAATGGTGTTAGACCATTGAATCAGAAACATTTTCTCATGTGCAATAGGACTTGTCATCATAGCAAAAGACAGTTATACCTAAAGAAGTACAACCATGTGATTGAAATTACATTTAATACTGTAAAAGAGGTCACATAGATGATTAAACCTCTAACACCTGAGACCCAAAACGCCTGCCTGGACTATTTTGCTTATCTTGACTACAAAATGGTCAAAAATATCCTGTAACTGTATGTTATATGAGAGAAAAGCTGTGTAAATTGAAGAACAACACAAACAGAGAATTGGATGCTAGAGGTTAATGAAGAAAAAAACACTTCAAACAAACAACGACAAAAATTTACAGGATAAGCTGAAAATTTGAATATTAACAAACATGTAAACTCATATTTATGAGATTTTTCTCTTATTTTGTAAAAAACTGCATGTCACAGCTTGTCCCTCTCTGCACAAAAACCACTTAAGGATGTCTTCTCTTCATGACATTAAAACTTTCTCTAGAAGTAGAGAAGAAATATATTTGGCTACTCATGCATATTGTACTGTACAAACAAACAGGGCATGACATTATTTATTAAGATTAGCAACAATACAACCTCAGGCTTACATAGCACAAATGAGACTTGAAACACAATTCTGAAACTGCAGGAAAACTTATTGTGCTACGTTACCCATGGTGCACTGCACACACATTCTTGCATACAGTCCAAACAGCCCTTTTCTCCAAATGACTCATCACGGTGCCATCACATTAACAAAGGGTTTATAGAACATGATCTAAATCATAATTCCCAGTGTGTGCTTGGTTTCTTTTGTAAAAGTGAATTAAATCTGTATTGCAGGGAGTCCGTTCGGCCTGAACAACAGTGCTGGGTTGAGACCGCTGAATCTACTGCAGGTATGTTACATGTTGCTGTTCCACTGTCAGGGGCATGCACTATTTGTCAGACGTAGCAAGTGTCCTGATTCTGCACCTGTGTTATCAAACCTGGAGTGCTAATGGGCCGCAGATGACCCAGCTGCACAGCTCAGTTTCCTCATACAGAGTACTACAGAGTACTGTACGTGTAGAATGCCCTCTTCGTTCCCGTTCTCCCTTTTATCTAGTATTTGAGTAGAGGTAGTTACCCTGTGTTGTTTGATTGCTTGTTAACTCTCCCATTTCCCTCTTTCCTCATCCCTTCATTGCTCCCCCCTCCGCCTGTCCTCTCTCATTTATCCTCACCCCCTGGTCTGCTCCCCTCCACTTTTTTTTTTTGGTGTTGTGTGTGTGTGTGTGTATGTGTTCATGTTTTACCCCCCAGATCCCCACTGGTCCTCTCATCTTTAACTCTCTGCAGCAGCAGCAGCTGTCTCAGTTCTCGCCACAGCAGAGTCAGTCTGCAACCTCCAGCCCTCAACAGCAGGGGGAGACGGTGAGAAACACTGTTACTTTTGTGCAGATGCACAAATAGGATAAATGTATTAGGGATGGGCCAGTGGTGACACATCTATCTATCCATCTATCTATCTATCGCTCCCTCATATTATGTTATGAAAATGATGCTATGATAGCAAATGTTACAGATCTCAATTTTTAAATATCTAAAACAAGATGGAAAAGAGAGGTAGAATATGTCGTAACAGCAGGAACAGCTCAATCTGTGTTCATCTTTATCAAGTACATATTTTGATGTAGTTTTGAAGTTGCTTTACTCTGCAGGGAAGATGCAAGACATAGTCTGCACATGGACTGTAGTGTCTCCCAGCAGCACAGATCTACCCATGGATACCTGTCTGTAAATCATACAGGGATGAAAAAAATCAGCATTTGTGTGTCGGCCAATGCAGATACAAGTGAAAAATTCAAAAATCTGCCCAATCGGTCTATCCTTAAATTATATGATCTGTACTTGTATATCAACAGTTGGAAGTGGAGATTATAATTGCATCCATACCATTTAGGTTTTATGAAAGCACTCATGTTTGTTTAACTCTTGGCTTGAATCTAGGCATCATCCTTTAGAGATGAAACTTATCTATGATGTGACAGTCAGAAAATATCTTTGACACATTTCATCAGTTTTTAAGAATCAGGAGTTCACAAAGCCAAGGAAAAAACTGAGTAATGTAGCTGGAGTTTGGGAGGTGATAATAAGCAGATGTACACTGTGGCTGAACTCAAAAAGTTATTACATGCTTCCCTAATTGGCTGTTTTCTCAGCATTAAAAAAGGGAAAGCTAGCAAAAAAAAATAAGGCAAGGATTTATGGTGCAACACAAGGGCCAGGGCTCTCATCAAGTGGGCCAACTAATGAAACATCAAATCTAGCTCTAGAATCTGTAACTGCACAAAAATGAATTTATCTGTGGAAACTGTTGCAATACCCTTTTGTCCAAAAGAAAGTTTGACAGTGTGCATAAAACAAGAAAACCCCAGAATGAAGCACTTCCCTCTCAATGTGCTTTACACATTAACATTGGCGTTTCAAGGGTCTGTTACTGCAGTAAAACTATTTACACCAGAATCCTGGTGCCTTGTGTAACCTTTGACTGTCTTTGCAGGGTGAACAGAGCTCAGATCAAAGTTTAGGAAACCAGCAAACAGCGGTTATCAACCTGGGAGTTGGGAGCTTCATGTCTCCCCAGGCAGCAGGTATGACTCATACATGCACACACACACATAAAGATATACATTTAACACTTAGCGATCTCTGAAACAGTCGTCTTTACTCACCACCATGATCTAATTCAAAACAGTTGACACCATACCCTCAAGTACTAATTACACCAGATTTACTAATGTGTTCATTATTGTAGTTTCTCTACATCCAGACTGTAACTAAATGATGGTTTAACTGAAATTAGCCGTTGTTCCTCTCAGTGGAGCATATGACAACTGACAGGAGAGACTCAACTTCCCCTTCTTCTCTGCTACATTCTCTCTTTTTATTTTCCCTCTCTTGTTTTACCCCCCCACCCTTATTTCTTTCCTCCTTTATATGTCTCCATTTTCTCCCTATCCACCTGCTTTTTCATTTGCACCATTTGCCTGCTGACTCTTTCCATATTCTCTGTCCTCTCATCTCATTCACACACACTCAAACTTTGTAATGCCCTCTCATTTTCTCCTCTCTCCCTTTCATTTAATTTCACCCCTTTTGCGTGCCAATGCATCACCCACCTTCCTCTCTTATCTTTTCGCCTTACTCCACACTCCACTCTCCTCATACTTCACTCTTCACTCCCTTCCTTCTTCTTTCTGCTCCACTCCATCTGTCCATCACATCCCTCCCTCTGGGGCTCCCTGTCTCCCTCCTCCCCCACCTTAGTGCTGTCCCAGTTGGGCTGTGGGCTGGACGGGTCTGGGCCCCCGCTGCCTTCTCCAAGGCTTCAGCAGCAGCACCAGCCACAGATCCAAGTAATACAGCAACTTTAACTTCTATATACACACACATACACACACTGATGTGATAAACAGCAGATTCAGCCAAAATGTTATGGTCAGATAGGAGGCCAATGATTTTAATGTTTTGAAAGGCATTGTGAGGAACTTTCATGTTGGGATGACTCCTTTGGGCCAAATTAGTCAATAACAGTCATTTACAACAACTTTTGGCAGAATGCAGAGAGGGGAGATTATGTAATGGTGTGCAAATACATGAAAATTATTCATTTTGTCATTCTTTAAGACTATAAACTCGTGATTTATAAACGTGAGTGGCAAAATAAATGGCAAGCAGACATACTGATTACCTCACACAGCTTTGATATCATGATTTGTGCTCCCAGGAATTTACACAACATTAATATTCACACAGTTTGGATCCTTTGTCTCAATCGTGCTAATTTACTTTTCACTACCAAACTTCAAAAACAGTCAGAGCCACTCCAGGTACTAAAATTCAGTACACAAAACAACTGATCTGTCATCTGGTAATCCCATCTTATTCTCATGAAGAAGTATTTAAGTGTCACAGTTCCAAAGATTTATTTTCAAAAAACTCACAGTGCCTTTAAACTGTCTAAGAATAAGATAAATTAGCATCTTGAACCACAAAATGAGAATTTTTCTCACATGTTTCTTAGTGTCATCAGGCCTGGGTCATATACAGGTGACCTTTAAAAAGGTTGCATTTCAAGAGCTTTAAACATTTGCGGACATTTGGCACAAAATCTCAGATGGCAAATATTTTTAATTAATTTATCTTTTTTCCAAAAAAAGAGGATATATATTGTGTCATTTCCCTTTTTCTGTCTCATATTATTCTTGATTGACAGCATCTGCCCAGGTCTGACTTTTATCAAAAGTCTCAAAGAATTTGAATTTTTCTGTGTTGTGTATCCACACCATGCACCCCATCTTCTGTTGTATGTTTTGTTGAAATATTGTCTGAAACAGCAATCCCAGGACTCCAAGCAAAACACACACAAACAGAGCTTCTGGCACTTCCAATGGCAGCAACTAACAGCGTGTTGAACTGGGAGGCATGATCTTAGCAAAGCATTAAGTGACAGGATCTGATATATTGTCTTGGGAAACACACTGTTGTAATGTTGCATCACGACAGGTTACAGGCTGTAAGCATGAAATATCAGGGTTTATCTTTATTTTTCGCCCAGTTGAAGTTGCTGACTTACTCTGAGCAGAAAGCACGGTTGCTGAGCTGCATGCCTGTTGTTGCCAGGATCACAGCCGATTATGTGTCTCCAGATCGCCACTGGTGCTGCTTGACTGTATCCTGCCTCACTCCCTGACACACACACACCCCCCAAACCTGTTCCCCATAATCTCTATCTCTTTCTCCCTCCTCCGCCCTCTGCAACCCATTAACCACTTTTCTGTGTTTCTTCACACACCTCCTCCTGTTTGTTGAACCAGGCTTTAGTTCAGCTTCACTAACTCATGCCACAGACTTAAAGGCACAATGCGTTTTGCTGCTAGTCTCAGAGATATTCAAGTTTCAGTACATGTTTTTGACATGCAGTAGTTTGTACTGCACATATTAGGTCCACCAAATCATGCAGATTTTTGGCACTAATGACACTTTTTTTCTCATCTTTCTTCTGCTTTGGACAGTTGCAATTCTTGCAGCACCAAATGCAGCAGCAGCAGCAAATGGCTATGGGGGCAGCAGCACCTCAGGGGGGAACACCGCGGCAACATACCGCCAGCCAACCAAGAAGTAAGAGGAAGAGGAGCCTGCCACAGCCGCTCCCAAAGTCATGACAGACTGAAAACACACTAAAAGAAAAGCCTCCCCCTCAGCTACACCAGGACGTTGAATGATCCATACTGTGCTCTTTGTCTGCCTCACTGTGGAGTCTGCAGACAGAAGAAAAAACTTTTTGTCATTTCTGTGTCTTTTTCTAGCTGACAAATTTGTATGTAATGGTTGCCAGAGGGTTTTGGACAACCAGAACAATGTCCATGTTTGAGTAAAGGGGTTTTTAGAACAGAGAGACTTGACACCTAGAGAACCATAGTGATATTTTTTGTGATGAAACAGAAAAAGATGGTTCTCATGGGTAACAGGCATTCATAATTACAAGTTGCCAGGAAGACTTTTCTCTGTGGGGGCCCCTTGGACTGAGAGGATCAAGAATGAGCAGTCTCAGAGGAGTCCTCAGGAGGCTGCCTGATCTTCCTGCTTCTGCGATGTTGAAGAATGGATCCCAGCTGAGCTTATCAACACCAAATCCTCCACACAAAGCATTACATGAGAACTTGTAAGAATCTGATTGTGGAGCAGGGCCTGAGAGCAGCTCTCTACCTCTCAGTCTGTTGGAAGTATTTCTTCTGTTAGCCATCTCGGCACAGGGCTCAACATGGGTAGGGGGCTCAAGTTCAACATGCAAGACTGTGTTCCTGCTTTTGTACAGCACATTTTGAAAAAGGCATTTCCTTTTAATGAGTTCAGGAGCCATGAGAGTATTCTTATGAGACATCTAATGAGTGTGTATGTGAGACATTTCTGGACACTGAGAAATAATTTTTTAAGGATTCTTTGTCAGCAGTTTTATTGTTATTAAAAAAAAGAATATATATTGACAGTTGAAAATACAGCTTTTAGATAAAAAGCAACATGTGTGGCTCTTCATTGTGCTGTCTTCACGCTGTGTATGACTTTGTGAATGAGTTTCTCGATCTCTCTCTGTCGCGCTGCTGCTCTGCTGATGCACTCCTGCAGCTTCTCTCCTGACAGTGACGTCCCTCCTGAACCACGGGGGGGAGATTGTTAGCAGTGATGCAAGATTTAGTTTTGGTGTACAGAAAAGGCAAAGCTTAAAAACTATCTGCACATCAAAGACATTGTTGTTTCAAAAATGCAGGGAAAACTTCACTGAAATTCAAGTTTTTACACCAACTACCAGAAAAATGAAGGAAGAAAATCTGAATCCAAGCTCTAAGAATCAAAGAAGTTTTTGATAGTAAAAGGAAGACAAATGGAGGCTCATCCTTCTTAGGGGTCACAGAAAGCATATTTTCGTACATACTTCTGAAACCTCGACGACAAGGGAGCATTTTGATCCAGAAACTGGGACTAACTGCTCAATGTGTTGACATAACAGCAGCCATTCAACCTCTAATTCATATAGGATAAGCAAGATGTTTAATTCACATTTATTATTTGAGATACATTAACAGGCGAACCATTCCCCGCTATTTCTGACCTGGTTTATGTACAGCGCAGAGTCGGTCTTCCTCATCTGTCACTACAGTGAGTTGAGCTGTACCCAGACTCTCCTCTTCAGACGTTGGGTCTATGATCAGGATGGAGCTGCACACAAAGCAAGTCAAGGTTACAACAGCCCCACCTATCATTCTCACTTAAAAAATCAAAAAATACAGCTAGTTAAACTGATAATCCTGCACTTACTCATCAAAGATGCAAAAAGAGGCACCGACTGGATGTTTATGAACATGCAGGCCGTGTCTCTTTTCTAAATTCACCTCTGGTAAACAAGTCTCTGTGTTGATAGTGACCTCTGGGAGTTGTGCTGTGGACAAGTAGGGGAAATAATATTTGCAGATCAACAATATGATGTATTTATTTAAGGCAGGAAGTTTTAACTTGCAAAAACAGGTAATAAAATTGCTTTATGGCACATACTGTTTTTTAAGGCAGCCAGCAGAGCAATGATACAAGCATCCAGTATGTTTCCATCATAGTCAAGACACATCAGGTCACAGTAGAGCACCCAGCAGAGCTAAAACCAGAACAAGAGAGGTCAAAACTAAAACACAACATATTTAAAGAGCAGTGGTGTTTCATATTATTTACCTTTCCTCTGTCAATACATAAATCCTCTGTCTGTATCACTTCAGAGCTGTAAAACAAACAAAAAATAACACATCAGTAAAACCAATAGAAGAATACACAAGTGGATATTAGTTAGCATAAAGGTCACCAAAAAGTTTTTCTTTTTGAAGTTAAGAGGTTTCATATGTAATTGCTTTTTAAAAGAATTTTGAGTTGAGGCAAGAAGTATCAAACTTGAGGAAAAACATGCTTAAATTGTTTCAAATCACGTGAAGGGTCTCAACTCGAAAATTTTCCTTTCCTGATAAACTGGTGAGAAAATTTGATCTTGATCACATTACTCTAACTTAGAGGATGCATCTGTTTCATGAGGAGTTGCAGGAGGCTCTAAAAAGACTGAAAGATGTGTTTTGGGGGGATCTCACCTTTCAATGACATCAGCGATAAACTGGCTGGCAGCCTGAGCTTGTTCTCCAGGAGGTCCGGGTCGAAACCGAGAGGAACAAAGAGGCGGCAGGTCCACATTTGGAACTAAGAAGAGCAAGAAAAAGTAGTTTGGCAAGAGTTTGTTCATTCTATCTCTCACTACTTCTCAGTATTAAATGAAGAGTTAAATAAAGTAGCATTAGAAAATCAAAGGCACGACATAATGATCACACAAAATATGAAGTAAGAAATTTATGTAAACAATCAGACAGAAAGAAACAATAGCAAATATGCTTATTTATATTTCCTTTGAAGTAACAGAATTTAGAGACTTAAATGAAAATAAATCAAAGGGAAAAGGGTCAGGGAATTGGCTGTATTTTAATGTACTGCTATGCAAGTGACAGATGTACTTACCTATGTAACCTTTAGCAGGTGCATCGACTGTAGGATTGGTTAATTCCTGCATAATAAGAAAGTTTGTTTTTTTTTCATCCTGGATGTTGACAATCTTATTCTTGTTTTTTAAATGCAATGGTTTCACTCAGTTACCGCTTTGATCCCACAGATGACTGTTGTGTTTCCAATTTTCACCAAGGCTGAGCCGTCTGCTGTAGATATAGACCCTGAACACAAATAGATAGAAGAGACAAGAATATACAGTGGACTGAAGAAAAACAAATCAAAGATTAGATCATCTAGTTGCAATTTTCACCTATGTTCACTGTTGTTGTTCTGAATTCTGACAGCTCCCGTCCATCAGGTCGACAGTTTTCTTTCTGAAAAGAGTGAATGTATGTATATCTACTCATCAATGTCACAAGTCATTAAGAGATTTAAACGAAAAGTCGCAAGAGCAACACGTATCATGTTCACCAAACTTTAATATAATTTACAAACTCACCAGAAAGCTTCTGTGGTATTCTAAGGGTTCAGCAGTCCTGACAGTGCACAGGTTTTTGAAAGGAGAGAAGAGGAAAGAAAAGTCTGTTTACAGAAGTAACATTTCATTTCACAGAAACTCAGATCCTCCAAGTTCAGCGCATGTTTATAACTTTCTATAATATTGAGTGTGTAACGTTTCGTATATCCACATCAGCGGATAGTAGTTTTAGTTTTTGTTCTTTTTAAAAAAAATAAAACTGATGTGATTTATTGTTTGTAATACTACGACAGAATAAACAATAAAACGATTAGGACAATGTGCTATTTGGTTAAATTTGTAAAATTCATATCAGTCTTACTTGAAACCCGCCGCCATGATGTTTTGATTGACCACGTGGGATAGGTGGACGTCCTACGGCAGCCGGTAGGAAGAAGCAGACGGGCAAACGCGGTGTTGACATGTCGATAAATGAAGCTTATGTCAGTGTGCTTTTTATATGGAGAACGTTACACCTGAATGATACTCTTCTTTTTAATTATAATAATCACATATCAAAACATGCCAATAGTATCAACCAAAAATTACTTTGGTTGATGTGTGTTTCTCATAAAAATATTGCGCGGTGTTAAAGAAACTATCATATTTTTGTAATTTGCTCATGAGATAATTTACATAAGTCTATCAAGATGTCTTACAGTGTCTCGTTCGTATATAACACGGTTATTGCATCATGATTAGCCTTTTAACTATGGAGAATATCTCTCTCTCTCTCTCTCTCTCAAATCATTTCAATTAAATAAAAGCTTTATTGACATGATAAACATATGTTTACATTGCTAAAGCAGGTGTGACATGAAAAATGTACACACACATTTAAGCATCTAGTTAAATAAGCTTAACAGATGTGCAAAAAGAACATGCAGTGCAAAATATAAACAAAATATTAATAAAATAGATAAAATATATTTGTACATAAGAAACATTACAAAATTACAATGATGAACTTTAAAGATTAAAAATATTGTCAAAAAGTGTACAGAGTGTTAGATGTTTATACATTAAATACATTTTCAGGACCAGTTTAAGGCCTGAGCATCAGTCACAGTTAAAAGAGGGTCCTGGTCCTGGGCTGGTGTGTGCTCTCTCTATCTCTCTCTCTTGCTCTTTTTGAACCTTTTTTTTTAATTGAGCTTAAATAAAATGTCTGTTTCAGTTGTGACTGCGCCGTGTGGTAGTCACAAATGCAGTCCCACTCCTGTCCACCAGGAGGCAGTGTCCGTGTCGCTGCTGTTTCTCACAGAGCTGACCGGTGTTGTCTTGCCTCAGACTGATGATGTGTCGAGAAACAAGCTGTCACTTCCGTGTCTCGCTGTGTTCAGCTGTGATTGGAGGCAGAGTTGACTCAACTACCCACAGAGTAATGGAAAATAAGGGCTCTCATTTAGTTCATTTCACTTTTAGACAATCTCACGCGCCTGAGTCTACCTGTATATTCTGAGTGTTTTATGGTAGCAGCGACCAAAGACGAGGCAGACAGTCACAGAGACAGTCAGTTAGCTGCTGTTTAGCTCAGTCTCCTGGTGACTGGACTCACTGTCAGTGTGTTTCCTCTGAAGATGGATTTCTTCTGTTGTATAGTTCAAGCTCTGGTCTCACTGGCAGCTCTGGGTCTGATTGTGGTATGTATCTAAACATCATGTAAACAAAGATCTGTTATAGCCTGTTGTAACGTTGAGGTAAACGCCGTCAAATATCACTGAGGAAGAGTATAACGCTGCTTGTCATCCTCTTAGTATTTGTTACAGCGTGATTTATAATCTGAGCATTTCTTTGAGCTGAAGATCCTTATACATTTTCTTCATGCAAAGGCAGTATGTAAGAGTGAAATGTTTTGTCCGACAAACCACTTTTATGATATAATCAATCCCTTTCTTTCTGCGTTTGCTCATAAACATTTGTTTATTGTGCACAGGTTAGCAATAACCTATATCAAAAACAAAATGCAAGACCCAAAACTGAGATTATACACAGAATTGATAGTCTTATTTCCTCCTTAAATTGACAAATAGCGTTGTAGTCTTCCAACGTTACAAACTTTTGTGAACCTCCTGGCAATGTTGTTGTTATTTACAAAGCACCCCCATCTTGGATAAGTTCATGAGTTGGATATGTTGTTAAAACAGTACAATTTCTTGATTTTTTTTTATTTTCTCTGTATAGTTATTGCAATGCAGAAACAAAACGAATCATTCTCCCCACTTAGGATGGGTATGGATAAGATGTTAGGGTTACCAATACCATCATCGAGTCCGCTTATCAATCCAATTCTTTAGTGATACCCTTATCAATCCCTCCTGTGAATTTTCTGTGCACCAAAGGTAGATGTACAGGTTTTTTTCAACAATTTATTAAGTTTTAAGTAATTATGAATATGGAGGTCACAAGATCCTAGATCTCTGCACACGTCAGAAGTAAAAATTCAACACTTCTTGCTGCTTTCCTTGGAGGGATCTTTGGTCTTTCAGGGCTGATAGTATCTCCAGCCATGGAAAATAATTAATAAGGGAATTGTTAAGCAAAAAGGCTATCAAGAGTGATGGATTGAACCATTTCTTACTGATTCTTAACAGGAACTGATTCTTGATACCCATCCCCACTCTCCACATGTTACAGACACAGTTTGTGGCAATACATGTCAAAAGGTCAAAACATATGAAAAACTAGGGACAAATAAATGGAGCATAAAACCAACACCACATGTGATCATGTCAACAGATACACAGAGTATTTTCTCATACTTAGACACAGTTGTGATTTTTCCCACCTTAATTAAAAATATCAATAAATCACACTGCTCTTCTAGCTTTATGAGTCACCTATGTTTAAAAAACAGAAGCTACTCAATGCTCTGCAGAACAAGAGTAACATGAGTACCATTCTCAAATTTCTGTCTTTTCAGGTGCTCATTGTTGCTCATGTAACTGCAAAGATGGTGAACCTGACACGCCACGAGAAAGAGAAATATTTCCTCACGTCTGTAGGAGAGAAAGAGCTTTTCCCCAGCCTGCATGATCCCTACTCCAGGGAGCTCTCGGTGGTGATACCAGCGTACAACGAGGAGCTCCGAAGTGAGTGTTGGGGGACTTACCAGAGTTTCTATCGGGAGTGTCACCTCAGTTAACTGTTTCTAGCATTGTTTGACTTTAGAAACAGCAGCTTTTAAACTGTCTCGTCTGTTGAGTTGAAAATGAGCTTTGTAATTTTACAACACTGCATTCACCTTATAAAAATCTATAGACATGCAGGACAGATATGTGCTTAAAGACAAAAGTTGTGTTTACTGCTGTTTCACACCAAGAGATAATTAAAACAGTTGATACAGTTACCATGCAGGTGAACAGTGATTAAGCTTTATAGTTTTATTCTTTGAGGCTTCTTTTATTGTGCTCTGGTGGAAGGTTGTAGGTGCTGAAACATGTGTGTGGCTGTGTGTTATTATAGTGCCTGTGATGTTAGATGAAGCAATGGAATACCTGGAAAACAGGCAGGTGAGAAGGAAATTTCTACGTGATCTCGTCAAATGTTAATTAATATCAAAATTGTACTGTTTTAGATTATTTTACGGCTGGATAAGTTGTTCCCAAAACATCCAGTAGATGGCAGTATTCAACTTGCCTTTTAAAAAACAAGTTTCTCATGTTCCCTTCTCACCGCAGAAAGAGCATCCCTCGTTTACCTACGAGGTCATTGTGGTTGATGATGGAAGCAAAGACAAAACAACAGAGGTAATCCCCCAAAATCATTTATGTCACAAATACTTTTAATGACCTTCTACTTTGGTTTGTTGTGAGTTTTAAGGTGAGTTTTCATTTGTTGTGATGTTCTGCCAGGTTGCTTTGAGGTACAGCAGGAAGTATGGCGCAGATAAAGTGCGAGTCCTGACGCTAGTGAAAAACAGGGGGAAAGGAGGTGCTGTGAGGATGGTGAGACTGAAGACACAAGACTATAGTTTGTCTATTTTATGATGTATTGCAGCACAAAAACACAAGTGAGAAGGAATTAATGTTGTGGCTGTCTCCCTGAAGGGGACTCTGAGCTCCAGAGGGAGGGTCATCCTGATGGCTGATGCAGATGGAGCAACAAAGTTCTCTGATCTCGACAAAGTGGAAGCGGGGCTTAATGACCTCAACCCTAAACCGGTAAAAACACACCCACATTTTGGCTCTTTACTTACATGCTTTTTTAAAAGAATGATTTCTGTGTGTACCCATTTTTTAAAAATGCCTCTGTGATCATTTAGGAGAACATGGCCATTTCCTGTGGTTCCAGAGCTCACCTGGAGAAAGAGTCAGTAGCTCAGGTAACTGCCTGTTAGGGAACCATAGATAATTGAAGTGTTTGTCTGTGTAACCATGAAGTAACTGTTCTGACTTCCCCCTCAGCGATCCATGTTTCGAACATTCCTGATGTATGGCTTTCACTTCCTGGTGTGGTTCTTTTGTGTGAGGGGAATCAAGGATACGCAGTGTGGGTTTAAACTCTTCACACGAGAGGCTGCACTCAAGACCTTCTCCTCTCTACATGTAGAGCGATGGTAATACATGTAAACATTCAGAAATTTGTGTATGATGTTAAAATCAGACTGGGACATAATCATCACACCAAAAAAATTAGGATTTCAAATGATTTCTGAGTTGAATTGAAGTTTTTTCTGTTTTGAAAATTTTCAAGTTGTTTGATATAAGAAAGCTGCCCTATGCTCTGTTCATTGTATTGATGTCCCCTACCCAGCCCCAGTGACAGATCATTGTGTTATTTAGCAGATGCAATAAAACATGAATGTTAATGCAACTTTTGAACATCTGCTGTGTGTGCTTATCCTTCATATCACAGGGCCTTTGATGTGGAGCTTCTGTATATCGCCCAGCGCTTTAAAATCCCCATAGCAGAGGTGGCCGTCAACTGGACTGAAATAGAAGGTTGGTTTTTCATAGAATATGTGTCCTCACACTCTGCAGCCATACTTGAGCGCCATGAATATTTCTGTTGGGTGTGTTTGCAAGTCTGGCACTGGTGGATTTTGACCCTTACATTATTTTTACAGTAATATTTTGAGTGAACTCATGATGAAGGTATTTAAAGGCGTTGTGAGATTGTAACAGTTATGTTCCTGTTAAAGCTTCACTCAGTTTGCAGAAAATCTTTTTTAAACTCATTTTCAGATCATAAGTTGCACAGCTGTAATAACAACACTGACTCCTCCAAGAGTGATTGTGTAGTCTTTCATCTGTTAGTGTCATCAGTCATATTTTATCATTTGTTGCATAAAGTCGTTACAAGAATTTAAAACTATGGTGCATCTCATCTACCAGGGTCCAAGCTGATCCCGTTTTGGAGCTGGCTGCAGATGGGAATAGACCTGGTTTTCATCCGCCTGCGCTACATCACCGGAGCCTGGAAGCTGCAGTCACTACAAAAGACTGACTAGCCAATCAGACTGGCCCTGGTGTCATAGCAGCAGCTTATGGTAGGGCAGTCAGACCTCTGTATGAGGTGGAAATGACAACTGTGTCCATCAAGTCACTGTAACCGAGAGAACATTACAGAATTTCACATCCGTTTCTCCTTGAATGTCATAGGATGTGAGGTAACGACACAGCTCTGAGTTTTTGCCGTCCTGCCTTTGAAAAAGAGATTCCTGCTTGTGATGGTGGATGTTACATGCACATTTCTGTTTCAGTCGATTACAGAGTGTCTGTAAGCCTGAATCTTTTCCCAAGTTACTTATTGTTTGTTTTGCTGCCAATCTGCTGTAAGTGAGAAAAGCGTTTATTATGAAGGATCTGAGAATCAGTTTTCAACGATTCTTGCAGGTGGGATGAATTCCATTGTAGATTAAGAAATGGGAGGGGTTATAATTGGGAGGAAACATGGCTATGCGTCAATAGGTCGGATGACTTGAACCGAAATAAAAATCAACGTCATTGATTTACAATTTCAGTGTACTGTAACTCATTTATTTTGTACACCAAGAAAATCTAAAGGTCACACAAAATTTGTATCTGCAACTGTACTGATCAATAATCAATTCATTCAGCATTTTTCTTGAACTAAAATAACAAACATTTGATGATCACATGTTGCCACAAACCTGATTGCTGTCTTTTTTTTTCTTTTTGTACAAAATATTTGGCATTGTGTAGTTAGTTTATGCAAAATACAGCTTTAGCTATTCAATCAAATGTCCTATAGTATGGTCATTTTTCAGTGTTTTATTGTGTTTTACAGCACTTACAGCATTTTCCCAGTGGCTTTGTTGCTTTTCTTACATCACTATTAACATTTGCACAACAGTCAGCACATTTCTCAAAACAATTTGTACAAACTGCAAAACCTAGTTGATAACCTGCAAAAATGCAAAAACTTGCTTGAAATAGTTCATTCTTCAAAAGCAAATATTTCATCAAGAGTGTCTGAGTCATCAAAATGGAAAGTTCTGACACCACCAAAATTTGGCGGCACCCTTCAACCGTGTTGCAGTATTGTAGAAATGTTTCACACTATGTCCTGCTCTGTTTACATATGCTAGCCAAGAGAGGATTCATGGGATTCAGCTCTTAATGACTGGAGAAGTGGCTTATCACTGGGTGAAACTAATGCTTTACACTCACCCCTCCTCATTAGTGAAAGCCAAGGTTCACCCGAGAGAAATTGTTTATTTTAGGAGACATTGTCAGGACAAAAAGAACAACAACTAGCTTAACATTTTTTATGTAATGACTGAAGCTATGAAATGGGGACTATTAGTTTTAAAGGGAATACCTATTCAGCATTCATGAGTATGCTTCATTTTGACTGATATTACATGAGCGAGTGATAATGTTATAAAATTATATGACATCAATTTATGCACGTCCAAAAGCATTTGCAATTTGATGTAAGGAATGAGAAACTGCTACTATGATGTGCACGAATGACTGAATGTTGTTGAGGTTGAACTAACAGTTATGAGAACTTGAACTCTGATCAGAGAAATGCACAAAAGCAACTTACTCGTATGACCTATTACTTACTTTTTAATGGCTTTACACAGCTAATGTTAAATACTCTCTGTGATTTTTTTTAGCCTTTATTTAAATGACAAACACCTGCTAAGATCAAGAGCTTTTTTAGCTGGCCAAGTGTTCAGCAGCATATTATTGTTAGACATGATCCAGAAGAGACTGCAGATAATAAGATGGAAAATACAATAACTTTGATGGTGTCGTTTAATATGGGGCCATTAGCTTGAAGTAAAATAAGTTATGAGCGTTTCCAATCATTTTGGGGTTTATTCCCTGCAGACGGGGCAGTGAGACTGATGTATCTGCGGCCTCTCTGAGCCCCGGGGAGCACATCCTGTTTGTGGCCTGCCTGTCTGCAGCCAGACAAGACACAGTGCGGATGAATCATGATGAGCCTTTTGTCGTTTCCTGTCACAAAGTTAAACAGTCATGTAGAGAAATAAACAGTAGGCATTGGATGGATTTACAACCTATTGCTTCCCTCTGGCAGTGTTTGCCTATGAAGGTTTATTTGACGCCTTGGAGTGTTGACTTACACTTTGTGAGAACACATTAGATGCTATCTTACCCTTAAACGAGGTGGTTTCTTAAGCTGTACAGTTCCCTTCATATCATCCTCCATGTGACTCCCCTCTGGGTTCAGGGACCCACATGGTGCCAGTCCTTGGCTCCAACAGACCCCCACCTATTTGAGGAGCACCACAAATTTCTCCTGAAGAGGCCCTTCTGCAGATGCACCTGGTGGTGGAAATAAAATAAAATGATGATCTTTTTGACAGGATCTTCAGAGTGCTTTCACTTGGTGGTTGGAGTATTGTTACGCTCTGCAGCAGTAAACTGAAAATGTCAAACTTGTAGACTCGCTGTCGCCAGCCGGGTTTGCGTCATTAACTGGACCAGTCAAGGCACTCCCGATGAAGAATGGTGTCCATCCGCAATGGGAGAAAAATTCCCTCTCTCCTCCTGTTCTGCTCTGAACAACAGATGATGAAACATCAGTTTCAAAGGGAAGAGATACGAAAGTTGGTTTCTGTTTTTCGCGGGTCTGGTCTCCTCCCCTTCGATGTTTAGTCTACAGGTGCGTCACGCGCTCACATGCACATGACAACAATACATACACAAAACAATGAACATCATTAAAACCTTGGCGGAACAATAGACTTTAAAAAACTCAAAAAAAGACTATTAACTCTCAGTTTTACAGATGAAATAGCTTAACCCTGTAAGACGTTTGATTATATCATAGGGGTGAATAATATTTGTCACAATGAGAAATCTGTCCATTCATGAGGGGGGGGGGGGGGGGGGGGGTGAGGGGGGGTGAACAGGTGTGAATAGTTCTTCTGCCATCTCTTCATGTCTGATTGGTAGACATGGTATTGCCCAGGTTGGACGCACTCAAACGCACCCGCATACACGCATGCCTGCATCTGCGGGGCCAGTCCATAGACCAGTCTGTGAAATCCCTGAAATCCTGCTGAAGTTCCAGGAGAGGCAGGCGGAGGGATCTGGCATGCAGGCGCTGCGGTTCCAGCCAGGCTGACGCCGCCGAGGCTGTGTGGCGCTCGGCTGGAGGAGCGAAGGCTCCGGGGCTCTTCAGACCTGCGTGAAGTCAGCCGAGCGTTGACATGACCACACCGGAAGTAGTCAAGCCCGTGCCTTCATAATAAAAGCAGTATTTCCGAGACTCATCGAAAAAAAGGAATTTTGAGATCAAAGGTCAAATACGAGTTTTTGTTTGTTTGCTTGCTTTTTAGATAAAAAGTCATGATAAAAGATTAAGTAAAATATTCAAGGTCATGGGGGAATAATATCAATGTCATCAATTTGCGTTATTAATAATAATAATAATAATAATAATAATAATAATAATAATAATAATAATAATAATAGTAATAATAGAAATAATGATAATAATAATAAGTCCACAAAAGTAGAGATGCTGTTATAATTCCCCTATTTTTTTCATCCCATTTCATTCAGAGACATTTCTGTTGTAGCCCCCTTGGATGAAGTACTGCCACATGATTGTGTCTTTGGTACAGGGTTTAGATAAAATATTTGTAATATATGTTACCTCCCTTCTGGTCGTGTGTGTGTGTGTGTGTTAGAGAGAAAGAGAGAGAGTGTGTGTGTGTGCTGTGTTCTAGGGTTGGTTGTTGGATTTCTTCTTCTTCTTTTCTTTTTTTTCCTTTTTTTATTGTGACATAAAAATTTCAATAAAAAACTAATTACACTAAAAACATAGCTTCCTGTACGTAGGCCAAATTTAGTTTTTATACTCATTATTATTATTATTAGTAGTAGTAGTAGTAATAGTAGTAGTAGTAGTAGTAGTAGTAGTACATATCCAAAAATCAAGGAGAAAAAAATACACACTAGACAAAAGCCAAAGTCTTTTGGACATTCATACCTACTGTCAAAGACAAGTAATTTTTTCAGAAGCCCACAACAATATATATTTAAGTGTTTCTTTTTAGTTAAACAAATGTATAATCTGGTGTGTCTTTAGGTTTCATCATTGCAGAATTTTGAGTTCAGGTTTCGATATGCACTTATTTTGAAACTCAAAATTGCATGCGTTCTGCATTGACTCTACATTGACGCTTCAGAGCCAACACACACTCACAGACACAACTCACACGCATGCAGTAACACACCTTCGCTGCTCCGGTGTGCTGGCTTCAACCTCCACAGACAGAGAAGCACAGACACGCACGAGACCGTCTGCGATGCACTTGTTATGACACGAGAGGTAAGAAAATATGTTTACTTCCAAAAAGTTTCTCTTTCGTCTGTGTAGTCGCTTGCTATTGTAGATTTGATGCTTTTTTGAATGTTGTTGGAGGTTTTTGTTACATTATCGCATAATGAGCTTTTTGGCAACTTTGTGTTTTGATAAGTGTTCTATTATTATGGCATGTCTAGTTTTATATTACTATCCCTTATTAATCGACAGCTTAACTTAAGAATAGGCATTTTTAAATATCAGCTACTTAGCTGTATTTATTTACTGGAATTTGCTTTAAAACTTAAATAGATATCACAGTCAGATGTTAAAAAAAAAAAAAACTTAAGATAAGACGTCCCTCCATGGTTTGTGTTTACAGGTTATTGGAGCACAGGCAGGTCTCCTCTTGGCTCAGTGAGTTCTTTAGTAGTAGAAGAAGGAAGTTGGCGTGTTTACTTTTTTGGGCAGGGGTGTCCTGGTGATAAAGCATTAGGTAATTAGCCTATCTGAGCCTGCAGACTGGGTGACGCCAGGCACCGTAATAAAGCCGCAGCAGCGGTGGACCGATGCCGCATTGAGCTGGTGCGCTTTTGCTGTCATTGTATCCCCGCAGCTGTCTGCTCGTGTGCGGGACACGGAGGTCGCTCTCATGAGACACAATGCAGTCATGCTGAGTCACACTACTCTTGTCCTGTTTGACATCTGACTCCGAGATTTCAGGTTTGTTTATTGTTTACAGTAGAATTAATGGATAAAACCAAACAGCGTCTTTTTCCTACAAGTAACAGGCATCAAACGTGATGCGCCTTCTTAACGTGTTTTCACTTGAATTAAAAAGCAGTACTTCAAAACTTTCTGATGTCCTACTTACTCTACTGAGTGAAATTCGAGAAAGTTCCCCCACACAGTTTTTCTGCTTAGGTGACACTTATGAAAAAACAATATCGCTAAGTTATGGTCTGCTCTGATGCAATGTTGTCATATTTTATCCGTCTCATTCTTTATATAGCAGCGTGTTTTAAGAATAGAGGAGAAACCGCAGGAAAACGGCAGAGCTCTCTCCTTGTGTCTGCCTCCCTCTCCCTCTCCTTCTCCCCCTCCTGTCCTGTGATGTGTTCTGGCCAGACAGTATGGCTCCTGGGCGTCAGTGGCATGATCACAGAAACAGAGGCCAGGGAGGACATTCCTCATTGTTGGTGAATCTAGAAATGAGCTTGGCCATCTCACCCTGCTCTTTCAGAGTCAACCGTGATGCTGGTTTTTGTTTTTCTCTATGGTAAATTATAAGCCCAGAGATTAAAGTATTGGTAACCTTTTGACTTGTTATGATCGAAATCGACTTTTGATACCTATATTGTCCAATACAAGGTGGTTTTGTTGTGTTTTATTCAGCTTATCAACCATGGACACCAATCTCCAGGGATGGGTACTTTCACATTTGAACTGAGACGGTACCGGTGCCACCTCCGTATTCTGTACTTTTGTGTGTGTTTATGTGGTAATAAATGTTCATTTATTTAACAATAGAATCTCAAACTATTTCAATATCACATTTATTTCTCAGTGTAGAAACTCTAACAAATATATCAAAACAACATTCAACTGTTTGCACTGTAACATCACAGTTGTTTCACAGGTTTCTTCAGAAAGAAAACCCTTAACTAAAAATAACTACTACTCAATAAATTAACTATAACTATGCAGTGTTTTTTTCTTAACAATGCACAAATTAAAACCCAGCTCTACCATGTCTGGCATGGAAAATCGTCCAGTCTTCAATTCCCCTCACAGTCACAAAGATGCGTCTGGGGACCAAAACTAGGGATGGGTACCTAAGTAGGTACTTTTATTAGTACCGACCTGTCTGTAGTACCGAGGACAGATCCACGTGAAATCAGATGGTGCCACATTTCAGTACCTCAATGCATCCTTGTGACTGTGAGGCAGTGGAAGAGTGGGTGATTTTCCATGCTAGACATGGGCATGAAGTACGTAGAGCTGGATTTTAATTTGTGTATTAAAAAAAACTGTGCAGTAGGAATTAAGTCATTAAGTTGTAATTTATTTCAGCAAAAGGTTTTTCATGTTGAAGACATTTGTGAAACAACTGCAATGTTACAGTACAAACAGTTGGGTGTTTTTTTTATTTATATTTGTTTAAGTTTATAAATTGAGATACCAATATGTTAAAATTGAATATTTTGATATTTTATTATTTAAAAAATTTACATTTATTTCCACTTAAACACACAAAGTTACTAAAAATTGGAACTGTTGAGTACTGATACCAAATTCGGTACCCACCCCTACCGATCTCTACTCAGACTAAATTCCACTGAAAAAGAAATCCTTAAAATCTCCCAATACCCTGAAATATTTCTCCTCCTGTTAGATTGACTGTTAATAATATCTCTCTCTTCTCCAGCCAGATGATTGAAAAGTGACCAGGAATAACCTTCTCTGCCAGAGACTTTGGATCAACAGAGAGGATAGACTCAAGGTTCTGCTCCACCAGCACAGCTCGGAAGTACCAGAGGAATACAAAAAACAAACTCTGTTTACATAGACTCATCACGCTGCATCTTTTATCCTCTACCTCTGCCCTGGCTTCTCATTATCGGCCTCCACGCTCCAGCCCTCCAGGGAACTTTTATCCCTTTTAACAGCAGCATCCATCAGCTCATCTCACCACCCATTTATCCATCTCATAATGAACTCGTCTGCCTCCATTACGTCCCTTTTCTCCTTCACCAGCCCAGCTGTAAAACGCCTGCTGGGCTGGAAACAAGGGGATGAGGAGGAGAAGTGGGCAGAGAAGGCGGTGGACTCCTTGGTGAAGAAACTAAAGAAGAAGAAAGGGGCGATGGAGGAGCTGGAGAGGGCCCTCAGCTGTCCAGGACAGCCCAGTGAGTATGATGGTGTCAACGCTTAAGCCCAATAGTCTACCATACAAGTGTCAGGACTTTTTGATGGAATTCATCAGAACATTATTAATACAGAGGATCTTTCTTTCTTTGATAATTCTCTGTCAGGTAAGTGTGTGACGATTCCCCGCTCACTGGATGGGAGGCTGCAGGTGTCACACAGGAAGGGTCTGCCTCATGTCATCTACTGCAGGGTGTGGCGCTGGCCTGACCTGCAGTCACACCATGAGCTGAAGGCTCTGGAGTGCTGTGAGTTCCCCTTCGGCTCCAAGCAGAAAGACATCTGCGTCAACCCGTACCACTACAGACGCGTGGAGACTCCAGGTACAAATGTAATCAGGGAGCATCCTCTGAATTAGCTGTAAAAAATGAGGTTATTGTTGAGTTTCATATTGTAACAGTGAAGCTTTTGTGCACTGCAGGACATCTGATCTAATACAGTGTTCCTGAGCCAAAAGGATTGTCAGTAATTTGATCTTTTATAACAGCATTTGGCTCTGCCTCTCTCTTTGTCCACCTTTATCTTTTTTTTCTCCTCTGCTCTCAGTCCTGCCTCCTGTTCTGGTCCCCCGTCACAGCGAATTCAACCCTCAACACAGTCTACTGGCAAAGTTCAGGAACGCCTCCCTGCACAACGAGCCCCTCATGCCCCAGAACGCCACCTACCCCGACTCCTTCCCTCCAATGCCTTGCTCCTCTTTCTCCTCCTCTCCATCCTCCTCCCACGCCCAGTCTCCCACCTCACAGAGTTACCCCAACTCCCCCAACAGCTCTGCTGAGCCTGGCAGTCCTTATCATATCACAGGTACACTGTAAGACTTTGGTGTAAATTTACAGCAGAATACCAACAGTTAATTACTGTATTTTGGTGTAACAGTATGATACTGTAATAAGCAATGCATTATGGGAATTTCAGGTTGTAAAAGTGGCCTCTCGTGATTAAAAACACACCCACCATTATGATGGTGTACAAAAAAAGTGGAGCCATAAAGAATATCATGGATGGAAAGCTCTGCACACTGATCTGACACAAAGCACTATGTAGTTAATTGTCTTGGAAAACTACAGGTGAAATATTACAAGTGTCTCTACACTAAGACAATAGTAAGTTTCTGTATTTCCACAGCGCAGATACTGTTAATATACAGCAGAGTACTGATAAAACCACTGCAGTAAAATACTTTATTTTTACATTTATATAGCAATGGACTGTAAATTCAATTACAATTACTGTATTCATTTCTTACATTAAGACACCGTGGTAATTTACTGTAATTTAACACTAGAAATGTGTTTTCATGGGAAATACAAATTCTTTTGGGCAGTGACAGAGAAGAGGACTGTGTCATGTTAAAGTTCATGGTGAAAGTATCTTTATGGGTGCAATCATGATTAACTTAGTGTTTGGTAGATTTATTGTGTGGACTAATGGCTGATTGTATTATATTGTGTTTTCTGATACCATGAAATTTTCCCTTGAACAATGAAATCATGCTCATTTGCTCTGCCCAAGTTTGTCATATAAATGCGTTTTGACCCATTATGGTATCAGATAGGCACGGATATGATACAATATGATTTTGTGGAATACAATTTGATTTGCTGCAATGCATACACTAAATTATTATACATTTCAACATTAAAATCTTGTGTATTTCCTCTATTTAGGTGTATCTTGTTAAAATGTTTCATGACAACCAAATGACATTCTACGATTTAATACAGTACAATGCAATGGGGTACAATAAAGTGGGATACAATGCAATATCTTAAAGAAGATCACATATTATACAATATACGATGCAAAATGACATTTGACCTGTTTTTCAAAACAACAAATGAGATACAATATTATCAATGCAGCACATTGTTTTTCAATAGGATGCAATGTGACAGGATATAATGAAATAGGATGTAATACAACATGACTTGATGCAATGAGTTTCAAAATTATATTATTTTCTTCATACTCACTTCCAGGAATTTTTTTAAAAATTTGAAATCTTATCTAAAATGTTCACTCTGCCTTGAGCCAGTCTGTATTTTATCAATGGGATATAAACTTGAAATTTTCCAAGCAAATCTTTTTACATTTGAAAGCAGCTTGTCAAAATTAGTCTAAAAATAATGCCCAAACACTAAAACTCATGTTTCTGTTCATGAATGAAAGTTACTAACTAATTAGTCGACCAGAAACTAATCATGTGCTTTATTTTTTTCTGCTTTGTTGTAAAACACTAAATTTGAATGTTTATGGATAGCAACATTTATTATATCTTAGCATTGATCAAACAGCTTGCACATACTGGTAGATCAACCATCACTGAAACATAAACATTTAGGAGATCAGCACTAGCCTGACAATTTTAAGTATCAATCTCATCACACAAGTATTGATAAGTAATAATTCCACTGTTGGTGTTGATATAGTGAGCTGTATTGAAACAGTATTGATATGATACAACTGATACAAAGAAATGAGACAAAACAAAATAAAATTATACAGTAGTCTTTGTTGTCCCATAAGGAAAAATTGTCTCGGACTTGATTGCCGTATATTGGAGTGTTGATGGTTTAAGAAAAATATGTAGAGCAAACAATAATCCTCACCTTCACAGAAATCATTGATTATGGACAAGAAAGCAGTTAGTCTCTTACTTTATCTACTATATAATATGATGTGCTTTTTTTCCAGCTGATACTCCCCCTCCCCCCTACAGTATGATGGAGACGAGCCCACAGGAGGATGTGAAGCCCAGCAACACATCAGAAAACCTCAAACTCACATTTTCTGCCCCACACAGAGGTAAATTTTCCTACAGCCAGATACAGAAGGTAGAAGTTAGCTGGTTGGATAGTGTTGGAAATAATGATTTAAAAAAACTTTCGATTTGGATAAGAACTGAGCTAAAACAAAAAGCACTAATCTCAACCTGCCTAAAAAGCTTGATTTGGTTGATTTTAACAGCTAAGTCTAAATGATATGAGTAGTTCTTCTGCTGTTAAGAAGCTGTAAAGTAAGATAATAAAGTTGTTTCTGTGTTATGTTGTGTCATGAGATATCTTTTTAAATAAATCCTTTTTTCTGTTATTCTGTTCAGATTTACGGCCGGTTTGCTACGAGGAACCAGAGCACTGGTGTTCCATAGCTTACTACGAGCTCAACAACAGAGTGGGCGAAACTTTCCACGCATCATCCCGCAGCGTCTTGGTGGACGGTTTCACAGACCCGTCAAACAACAAGAACCGTTTTTGCCTCGGTCTGCTATCCAACGTGAACCGCAACTCCACCATCGAGCACACACGCAGGCACATAGGCAAAGGTGGGTCGATGACGATGACAGGTTATAAGTACATACGAATAAAACCAGATGTCATCAGAAAACCCACCCTATCAAATCACCTTAGGCTTCACACAGCTGATCTTCATGTGATTAAAACCTCACTGCGATATAATTTCTCATGACATTACAGATAAAAGTGTCAGCTTGTGTTGTTTAAAAGTGGTTTTCAATGAGAGCTGTTTACTTTTATTGACTTTTAACCAAGGAGTCAGGGATAGTTAACCCACAGAGTTTGCTGAAACGATACAGACATTTAGCAAAGATGCGTTTGTGTTTTTCTGCGTCAGAATATGAGAAGACAGGTTTTTGTTTCACGTACAAAGGAAGTATATCTTTGATTACAAGTTTGATGTTCATGTTTTCATGGATGGATACACAGCTTGTGTCTGAAGTACTCAAAGTATTAACTCAAGTAAAAGAACAGTTCCATGGTTACACTGCAAAAACTGAAATCCAAGCAAGTGTTTGTATATTTTTGGACAGATTTGTCCGTTTAGTCTTGATATGAGCCACATTCAACAGACAAGTCCAGAAAAAGCTTTATTTCAAGATGCTTACAGACAAAAATTATGTCTGAATAGCTTGTAATGGTTAAATAATGGGATAAGAAAATTTGCTCATCAAGTGTTTTGGAATTACAAATAAGGTCTTGATACAATAAAAGTTTTCATTTCCCATTGGCAGATATTGTTTCCCTTGTTACAAGCAATTTAGACATCGTCATTTTTGTCTTTAAATAACTTGAAACAGGACATTTTTTCTTGGCCTGTCACTTTAATGTAGCTTGTACCAAGACTTAGAGGAATTTCTTTTACAAAATTGGTTACACTAACAAATGGTCTAAAAAACAAGTAATGTACAGATATCTAAAAATTTTGTGTATGTATAGGAACAAATGTTTTGCTAGGACTTTAAGGGTGATGTGTTGTATGATTTTTGACCCTTTTGAGACTATTTAATCCTCTTCACTCTTCCCAGGTTTACACCTGTACTATGTCGGCGGTGAGGTGTATGCAGAGTGTCTGAGTGACAGCAGTATCTTCGTCCAGAGCCGAAACTGTAATTTCCAGCACGGCTTCCATGCCACCACCGTGTGTAAGATCCCCAGCGGCTGCAGCCTCAAAATCTTTAACAACCAGCTGTTCGCCCAGCTCCTCGCGCAGTCTGTTAACCACGGCTTTGAGGTCGTCTACGAGCTCACCAAGATGTGCACCATCCGCATGAGCTTTGTTAAGGTAGGCAGCTTTCTGTGAATCAGAAATTTGGGGTCAATTCGGGATAAATGCCAAGAAGTAGCAGGAAAAAGGGCTGTTATGAGCTTTCTTTAAATTCACAGATTGTTGTGTAGCAGTTTTATGTTTTCTTCTGGCAACCGATGACAGAATTCACTTAGCTGCCATGTACGTGGTGGGAGATTAAATAGTCTTGAAAAATCAAGCCGTGGTTTCACCACTTGATGGCACAAGCTGTGATAATATTGTTGAAGCATTGATGCATGCAGGGATAGATAAAACTTTTCCACCTCCTGCCACGGTATAAAGCTGGCACCAAAATATCCCTGTATCTAGTGTTTCCATAATGTACCAAGGTTGTGAATGACAGATGTCACTGATGGATGTGAAGAGAAAATGATGAGCTGCTGGTTGGGCCAGATCTGATAGGGGATCGGTACAGCGTGATAGCAGAGATTTCACATTAGCATATGGGGAAAAGGTTGTCCTCTACAGAACAAATCAGTTACTAATATGGGACCGTGAGCAACACCACTAGGGACAGACATGAGGGATCTGTCTGGTAGAGCTGATGTCATGCCCCTTTCAGAAATCAAAACAGACGAGTGGATAAAACAACAGAGCCCCCAGGTCTGCCAAGTCTTCAGCGGAACAGATTCCTGTTTTGATCAGAAGCAACAGTAAAAAGTCTGCTTCTAGTGTTCATTACATTCCCTCTTTTTGTTCTTCCTCTGGTCTGCTAATCTGAAGCACAGTGCACCGCAGGAGCTGCATTTGTCAACAGAGCTGTCAATTATAGCATTTAATGTTTGAAAAAGAAAAGTTATCTGACAAGTGAGCACTTGAACATACAGCACCATCAAAACTAAAGATCAGAAACCTTTTTTAACCTCAATAATGATAAAATAAAACATTAAATATAGTTCAAATATAGTGTTCAGCTTTTGATATCTGAGGCGAACTGTTTTGTCTATGTAGAATCACTGTCATCTGTAAATTGTAATTCACATGCATAAATGATAAACTGAGGCTTAATATCATCAAAATTGCACTTATATTTCAAAAGAATTTTGTTGATCATTCATCATGTTTTGTAAAGTTGAATAATTTCCAGAATGTATTTGCATTTCTTAGCCCTCAAACAAAGGGATAAAAACAAAGTTTTTGATATTTGTAGCTTATTTTGCAATGATTCTGCTGTTGTAGTTATGCTGTACGTGGCCCTTTGTTTTAAACCAAATCGACCCCCCTGTCTCAAAGTGTTTGCTATCCTATCACTAAGGGCTATCAAATGATGATATAGGCATTCATGTGATGTAGTTGATGTGATTGACCACTTTTTTTTGTGTACCAGCCTTTAGACTTTTTCTGTTTTTAACTTTCATCATGTTCTTTTCTCAGGGCTGGGGTGCTGAATACCACCGTCAAGATGTAACCAGCACCCCCTGCTGGATTGAAGTCCACCTGCACGGACCTCTGCAGTGGTTAGACAAGGTTCTTACGCAGATGGGATCCCCACATAACCCAATTTCTTCAGTGTCGTAACATTAGCTGAACCTTTAAAGTGTGTATTTGATTATCCTTCACACAGGAGGTCTTTATATGTTCTGTATGTCCCATTTCATCCCAGTTTCCTGTCCTGTGGTCCATTTTTAAGCACATTCAACTAAATTAATTCTTTGCCGAGTACATGAAATGCAAGAGACTGAATTTATTTAAGTCATGTACAGCTGAAATGATCAAGCTTAGTTCAATGAGGTGATGATAAAGCATCTCTTCATTCTATTTTGACTGGGATCTTATCTGCACTCCTTGACGTTTAAGTATTGGGATATTTTTCAGAGGTACCCAAAAGTTGTTTTACTATGTGTTGTAAATGTTGATAGAATGTACTATATTCACATAGGTTGACTTGTTGTACTGGTTGCTTTTATTTGTGTCATTAAATTTGTGCTTCCTGTAAGAAACTTTTTTTTCTTACATCAAAGAATGAAGATCAAGTTGAAATTAGAAAAAAAAAATACAAAGACATTTGTCAGTAGTGGCATCATAGTTTTACTCTCAAATTCACAGCAGGGGGTACACACTTCAACTCTGTAACATACACACAAAAAAAAGCACAATACATTAATTTATTCAGCCACTTAAGGACACAAAAAGAACTTTAGTTGCCTTAATCCAACCAAACAAACTTGGTTTCTTTTATATCTGTTTAACAGTTTCTTGTGTGAAATAGAGGAAAGATAATAAAAGATAAATCCAAAAGTCCCACTCCACTGAAGAGAGGCTACAGACGTGCACAGCATGATTGTCAAACAAAGAAACACTCAAAGAGAAAAAAGTTGAAAAGAACTTGTAGTAAAAATGATTTGTTTTAAGAAAAGCGGTAAAGAAGAATGACAGAAGCAGAGCAGTGATTCGCTAAGGAAAACAACAGACAGAATTCAGATTCAGCAACTTCAAAGTAAAACAACAACAAGACAAGACAGGTTTGCTTGTACTAAAGAAATGTTTTCTGAACAGCACCATCCTCGGTTTGTCTACATGATCAGTCTGCTACTTCAGAAATCTCAATCTTTCGAGTTGTTCACTCCACTCGAGCCCACTCATCTCACAACACCTTCACAATAGAAACTATGAAGACATTCCATTGTCCAAGTTTATCTTTTGATACATGACGTGTCTTTCCCCCTCATGCATCGTCAGCGAAACACTGACCGGCTGGTGTCAGCAGCCCTGAAACTGCTGCTGTGATTGGCTGCGGCTCTGTGCAGCCAGGAGTTTCTGCTGCTGCTGAAGGAAGGTGATCACCTCTGGACTCCTGAGCAGAGACTGAAAAACACACAAATTCATATTTTAATCCAACGTATAACTTCAGTGTGTGTGAGAGAGACAGAGAGGGAGTGCACACTTTCACCCATTGTTATTGCTTTTGGCTATTTTACCACCTTGAACGTATTTTTACTGCCATTTCTTGCCATTTTGCCACTTATCAACACTAAGATTGTTTCTCTTGAAAAGTAGTTTAGTAGTTTTCAACAATGTTGAGTAACGCTGGTGTAGAGCACAAAACATCTAATGCAAAAAAAATAGCAACTTCAGAAATATCTGCGATTTAATCAATTTGAAATGAATTGCCTTGCCCTAATTTTAACCAGGTTGAACTTCATGCTTGCAATTTTTACTCACCAGTCTTTTTTGGTTAAGGACCTGCTCTATCAGAGAGGGTCTAGCTGGACGGTCCCCCATGGCACCAAGACGCTGTTTGTTCACTGACACAGGACGCTCCTCTGAGTTTTCCTGAAGAAGTAGGAGTCATACAAGCAATTAATTATCGGTTAGTCATTGGTCTATATTATTTAGGGTGACCCTAAAGGAGCACCCCCTACCTAGCCTCTTGGAGACACTCAAAAAATACCCAAAGAAACTCAATGACAACAAAGTAGATTCGTAACTAATACGTAAAAAAAATTGGTAACTCCTTTTCTGTTCCAAGTGAAAATTTTCAATGATGTAATCATAAAGTATGAAAGCCAAATTCCACCAGTTAAAAATATGAAAATTAAAAGCTGGTTTTGTAAAGTTTATCGTAATTTTGACTCAATCTGAATATTTCAACTTCTTGTCTCATCATTTTACTTTTTATCCCAAAATTGTTACTTTCTATCCACAGTTTTGGGAGTATTGTCTCAGAATTTCAACTTTTTACCTCAAAATTTCAACTTCACATGTCATTTGATGACTTTTATCTCAAAATGTACCTTTGTATCAAAAGTTTTGAGGTAATCGCAAAATTATTTTTTTTATCAAAAGACTTGAGGTAATCTCAAAATTTTTAACTTATCTCATTTTTTGACTTTTTATCTATAAATTTGACTTCTCTTCTCATAACTTGGACTTTTTAACAGAAAACCATAGTTTGAGAATTTTATATCATCCTCCTGGACATGACTTTACGGCCAAAAAGGGGTTCATGTCTGGGCAAAAGAGGACGTTTGATCACCCTGATATTATTGTGACTGTGTCTTGATCTCAAAGTGGAAATTATATTTATCTTACATCGAGTTTCCCGCTGGACATAGCCTGGTCGTTCTTCTTCTTCTTGTACTTGTCTTTGTACATCTTATTGCGGTGTTTCTTGCACATCCAGGGCTTCCTCTGCTTGGCCACCTGTGTTGTGGTCTCCGTGCACCCCTCATATGTGCACTGTTTGGGGGCATTGTCCCCCTCAGCAGCGTCCTCGTCGTTCAGCTCCTCCGGGCTCGCGGCGCTGTCTCTGAGCTCTGAAGTGTCCAGGACATCGCTCTCTTCGTCCGGATCATCCAGGTCGTAGGAGGAGGCGTTGTTGTCCGGCTCCAGCGGCGTGGACACATTTCTGCTGTCCACTACTCCGCTCTTGTTCACGTAGTATCTCTGTCCGTCCTTGGTGAGCAGGAGAGTAGCGTCTTTGTCTTTAGTGGCTGATGCTGAATTGTCATCTTCATTCATGATTTCGGTTAAAAAAGAAAAACAACAACAAGCAAGCTAGCTACTCAGCTAACAACCGTCCATTTGTGGTCAGCGCACGTCAGCCGGCTGATACTGCCTTTTCTTTGCATTTAAAAACTAAGTTCTTTATGATCAACAACACATTATCTGAAATGTGTGTGTACTTCAAAATTGGCTGAGGTTAAACAGAGATTTAGGTTTCGACTGTCACTTCTCCTGGAGCACGTCGATAACAAGGTTTCTTCTTTGTTGCATGTGTTGGTTTCGTGTGTTAGAGGGACCCCTCGTGGAAAAAGTGACAAATACATGCTTCTGGTATTTTACAGTTTTTCACACAATAACTGGTATATGACACACAATGATCATAATATATAACCCATGCACCAGCCCCCTGAACCAATTCTGCTAAACTACAAGCACAATTCCTTCTTTTACACTCAAATTGCAGTTGTTAAAACGTTACACACCATTATCTGCATTTGGCACAATTTTCATGAAGAAAACATCTCGTTTTCAGAAGGAACATACTGTCATTTCAAATTCTAAAGTTCAATTTACTATGCACACAGACTCATCACATGGGCTACCAAAGCTTTAGTATAAAAGAGCAACAGGTGAGCTTTTCTTTTCTTTTTCTTTTTTCTTAGACCTATTGAGGACTTTTTTTCTTCCTGGAAGTGAAAAGTGTATGACTTTAATCCACAAATGCATAGAGATAGTGTATGCATCCAAGCTATAGACAATTCATTTGAAAAAATAATGTTTTGGAAGTAGTTTCATTTTTCAGGAGAATGAAAAGGTGTGGTTTTGAGTTTGTACAGAGTGCTGAGAGTATTAGGCATGTTTTCTGGAAAAGTGTGAGAATAACTGCAAACTTATGACCTAAGTCATATTTTCATGTTTGTGTTTTTTCCAGGAAACAAAATAAACTGAACCAGCCCTTAGGATGTTGAACATTTTACCAGAAGTGGGGAGCATTCCTGAAGAGCTGACTTAGGCGAAAATATGATTTTCCTGTAAAAGTCACTTAGGCCATTAGTTTAAGAGGGCAGCAATATTTTAGAGCTGAGGCCTTGTGAGAGCCAGTGTTTGGCCTGTAAAAAGAGGTGGAAAAAACTGTAAAGCAGAAAATAAGAGTTCTCTGTGCTGTTTTATTTGGAGTTTGCAGACTTACTGGAGTTAGAAAATAATTTTTAACCTTACAGGCAGTTCTATTCCCTTCTGCACCCAAAGACAGGTCACTAGCCGATTGTAAGGCTACACAAACAAACAAACAAACATTCTCTCTCTTTATGATGCCACCGAAGTAAATCAAATTTCTATCTCAATATAAAAGGGTCTGACAACTAAAAAGTCAAGATTTTCATCTAATGTTGAAGAAAGACTGCAGAAATAAAGTTCAAGACAATGCATTTTTGAACATTTTAATTATTACTATTAGTATTGATAGACCATTGTAGAACAGAGGTACAGGTATTGATATTGCAACAATTGAAATACTGTGGTGCAGCTGTGAGAGCACTTTGGTAAAACCCATGTGCCCATGTGCTGGAGCAAGAGTGGGTGGCAACAGCACAACATATTCATACTGATCTGGTCAACATGGCGGCACATCACGGCATGTCTGTGATGATGAGAATAGATACAGAAAGATACAGACACGTGAGACGACTGCAGGGAAATCATCTGTAAAAAAAACAATTGGAAATCACTCCTCACGCATCGTTTTTTTTTCTTTATCCCAAATAAGTAACTGGAAATCCTTTTGCAAAAGAAGTGACATCATTCCCAGTGTCCAACAAGAAGCAAAGATTGCAGTCTTTATAAATTCATCCAGTTCAGGTCAGTCGTCCTCTTCAATGTTCCTGTAATTTCATTTCAACCTGACAATCTCTTTTGTTTTTGTTTTTTTTCTTTTGCTGTCGGACTTGCTCACATATGTGACTGTTTTTTTTTTTTTCTACAGTCCTCAAAGACTTACTAGTAAAGAAATATACTGTATTGTGAACTATCAAAATAAATAAAGTTATGTTATTTACATAACATATAAACAACACTTTACCACAAAACTCTTTTAATAAGAATAGGCTACTGTAAGTCTGTCATGCTTTCATCTGAATAAATGAAGCCATGAATGAGGTTGTACAGAGCTGAAATAAATATTCTACCACCCTTTAACTTCACTGCTTTCAAAGAGTGCTGCTGGTTCTCCAACGTCTTTGTCTTTGACCTGTTTGACTGCACCTAGACTGCAGTACTTTGTGCAAAAATGCAGCCCTCATAAACTGTTTCAATGTGTATGTTTGCCACCAAATACATGGTGACGAATATGCTTTTCTCCTCTGCTTGAATATATGCATGGAATATGCTTTTAGTGTTGGGAAAATGCAAACAAGGCTTTGAATATGTTCATGAGTATCAAAATATGTCAAGAATCAAGATTAATTTGATATCAGTATAGAATGACAGTTGAAATGTGTATAATGAAAAAGAATGATTCAGTTGTTGAGTTTGCTACACATGCACCCAAATGCTGCAATATTTTTTTTCTATGAAGATGTGAATGAAGAAGCATTTGACAAAATATTCGGGGAGGAATTGAATGCACCATTATTGTCTTAATAGCAGTCTGTGTAAAATGTAAACTGTAATACTGCAATCCAACATTACAGGAAGGCAACGCCAATACTGTGTGGAGCACAGAATTATAGCACAAGTGCTGACTTTGATCTCACATTTATCTTTTTTTTTTTTCACTGAACACTATTTTTTTTAACATATTTGTAAGAAAAACATATTTCTCCTCAAGTCTACCGCAACCTACTACAAAACATGAGCTCTACTTCTACACGTCTTCCTTTTCTTTCTTTTCGTTCTCTAAGGACAAGTCAACAAAAAGTCCCTCTTGGAAAAAGGATATACATATCAAAAAATGTAGTGAATAAAGAATGAATAAATAAGGTTCAATAAAACATGAACATTGGTCCATATTCTCATATTGCCTTGTGGAGCTGCTCCACCTTGAGAAAGTTCCCATGTCGAGCTCGGATCATAACTGAATAGAGGAGCAACAATGTCCCCCTTTCTGGCTCCTTGAGCTCTGCAACATGTGCTCAGATGAGAGAACATTAAAAAGAAATTAAAAGTTTTTCACATCATTTTTTACCCTTCTCCTTCTTCATCTTGTTCTTGCTGCCACTTTAGTCTCCATCCCTAAATCTCTACCCCTTTTTGTCCTCCACCCATCCTTTGGTTGATCTCTCCACCAGACTTGGAAAGACAGATTCAGGGGAGCTTGAAGTTCAAAATTTTTTTTTTTTTAGTGTCCCCCACATTCATCCAGAATTTTGTTGTAGAGACGGTAGCGAAGCTGATATCTCCTCTTCCTCCTCCTCCTCCTCTTTCATACAGAGGGAAGAGTTGGATGAGGACTGCTTCTCTCAGCTTCTCCTTCCCCTTTTCTTCCCTTCCACCTCCTCACTAGAAGGGCGAGTTAGGGGAGCAGGCATTACTGGCAGAGCTGATGGAGATGTCATCAGAGTCAGATGGGAGGCCGAAGTTTGGGGAAGAGTCAGAGATAGTGTCAGGGGTCAGAGGGTTCAGGCTGGGGAGACAAGTAGGAGGCCCCGCCCAGAGTGTCTTTGTCATCGATGTTGTTACTGTAGTCACTATTGGCATCATCTGCAGAGGCAGCGGCTTCACATCCGGGTGGCGTCCTCGTCTGAGAACCTGCCCCTCCTTATCAAAAGGGGTGGCCTGAGGAGGAAAAGACGGGACAGTATTAAAGTAAAATTCTCAGATGTAAAGAGGTTTCACATTGTTTTTATACAACGTGGAGGACCAAGAAAGTCTTGTATGTGTTAAAGAAGTTAGATTCATAGTTTCCTGAACATTAAGAGGGAGGATTTACAGACATCTGCATTTTATTAATAATTCTAAAGAACATCTTTAGCATTCAACTTCCTGCTTTCCTTATATTGTAATTTTCTCTTGCACACTGGCATTAAAGTAACATAAGCTACATCTTAATTTGCTGCAAAAACTGAGGTTCAAACAAGTTTTGTGTCTTAGTTTTAGTGAGATTAAATGTCTTGTTATACTTGATATGAGTATGGAAGAGGATTTAAGACCATTGAAATGAAAAAAAATGACAATCCAATAATTTCTAATATATCTTATTCAGATAAAAAACTTAGAATTATGAGAGTGAAGTCAGAATTTCGTGTAAAAAAAGTCAGAATCTTGAGATTTAAGTCACTTTAATCTCAGAATTCTGACTTCTTCTCAGAAAGTTTCTTGAATTAAGAATGTCTTATCTTATTTCTTGTGTCCTATTTTTCAATTTTGTTATATAAAATCCAGCTTTAGTGCCAGATACCATTACATTTTTTGACGCCATGAATATAATATTTAAATTAAAGTGTGTTATCAAACTCTTGGCAGTATCCAGTTACTTGAAAAGCATCCAATAAATACCAAGAAAATATATATATTTTTAAATGTAATCATGAATCTCTGGGTCCTCCTTAAACCAGAAATGGATTCACACATCTGAAGGTGAAAAGCAGCCATGCTATTAGTGGAGGTAGCAAGGCAGGGTGCGAGACAACATTAAAAAAAACAAAAAAAAACCACACAAACTGAAATGACTTGAGCAAGCTGGGGAACGTGATTGTCTTTTAGTTTGGCAAACTCCACATCAAAACAGAGTGAAAAACAGCAGAACACATTGTTTCACTATGCACTGTGTTTCCGGTTAAATGTTCAAAAAAGGCCTTTGGTTGTGGGGTGGGGGGATGTCACATGGATATTTTGAGGGTAACTTGCCCTCCTCATTAATATCCAAAGAAATCTAGAAGACAGTGAAAAATGGCAACACAAAAAAGAGGACAAGGCTTCATAAAATACAGATGAAAGCAACACACAAACTGTGAAATATGGATTTCCAGTGAAGGGGGGTTGTATGTATCAAAAAGCCAAGTACAAAGACCACATAGCAGGGACAACATGAAGCTGTGAAAGCAGCACAGCAGCAGCCAATGAGCAGGGCTTCACGCAGGGAGAGAGAGACACTATCTCGCTGATTTTTGACCAGCTAACTGGCCGTGTCTCTATGGAAACCTGGCGTACCTTATCCAGTACATGGCCGGGTGCTGGTAGAAATCCAACGACCCAGATCTCTGCATAGAAAAGCTGTCATCCAGCTGAACACAAAGAGAGACCAGTACAATCAATCTAAACACCACTTTATTGTCTAGAAATACCATGAGATACAAACTTCACTTCACTAAGAAAGCTGGATCTGACTGAAGAGTAAAGAAAAAAACCTTGAAATCAAATTGAATAAAAAATTGGGACTTACAGAAATGACTGACACTCCCGCAGTGGTGTCGTTGACTTTTGGGCTGGTGTTGAAGTGCTTCTTTATCTTCCCTGCTACTGACAGCTGATGATCATTCTCACATACACCCTCATCCTGTTGGAAGAAAAAAAAAACAATCAGTCTATCAGAGGGAAGAAATATGAGAGACCTCTGAGCTTGATTAAAGTTTACTCACAGTGACCCAAGGGTGCTCCAACACCTGGAGAGCAGAGTATCTCTGGTCCACCTCCACTTCCAGCATGGATCTAATCAACTCCTGCAGTGGCAGAAAATAAGGCGGTGATTTTTCATTCTCCTGAATGAGGAGACAGAGGATGTCATCACAACGAGAGATATTTACCTTTGCTGTCTCTGACACATTGTCCCAGTATGGTAGGGGAAATTCTAGCTGTCCCATTAGGATCTGGTCGAAGAGCACTTCTTGATCATCATTGCTCCTGCACACAAAACATTTTCACATTAGGGTTTGGTTACACAAAGAAACTATTGAGATTATCAACACAGCCTTTGACTGTGAGAAAAAATACAGATTAAAAGCAGTGAACGTACCCTCGGAAAGGTGGGAAACCACACAGCAGGATGTAGGTGATGACTCCAGCTGCCCAGATGTCAACCTTAAGGCCATACCTGCACAAAGAGAAAGAATTGTTTACTCCATGGCAAGAAAAAATAATAAGACAGGGTGAAAAGATCATGCATGGAAACACTGTGCCCTTTAGGACTAGATTTTTCTGCAAGAACAAAAGATAATCCCCCTAAACTTCAGGAAAATTGTCCCTCTCATCTTAGTCAACCACTGTTGCTCTTACCCTGTTTCTGCAATGATTTCAGGTGCTACATAAGTTGGGGTCCCACAGACAGTGTAGAGGGGTCCATCTACCACAGTTGCCAAACCAAAGTCTCCCAGTTTCAGGCTTTTGCTGCCGTCTGCATGCTCATAGACCTGAAGACAAGAAAATACACTTAGAACAACAACTCACAGAGCTTCTGATTCATCTGCATGAGGTGAACTCTTCTGATTTTTTTTGCAGAAAAATTTTCGTATCCCTGACAGAAGTCCCTCAGATGTGATCAGGTCACATTTTTGTGTAGATATGAGAAGTTAAGTTAAGCAATGCTGTCCTCCACATTGTCTTTTTTAATCTCACCACTTGGGGGCGCCAACACATTTTAATGCCTAAATCCTTCACCTGATGTGCTGAACAACAGCCATCTCCACTGACTTAAGCAACAGCCCTGGTTGGGAGATTGCACTGTGGAAAGGGTATTGTTTTTTTATATTAAACCTCCAAGAAATCTTGATCCAACTCTGCAGCTCCCTTCTGATTTATGCAGTGTTTTGCATTTGCTAAATTCACTGCTTTGGTTGGCTGGCAATGGCACACAACTTTACTGTAGCACCATTACAGCGTCCACTCTCAGGCATAGAGCTACAAACCAACCACCAAACAACAAGAAAGATAAACAGCTGATGATGAAACATTCAGTATACGAGGTCAGATATGTGCATAAGGAGTTGGTAGTGAACAAAACAGAGCTAAAAGTAAGGTGGATATTGGTCTTACAATCACTAGAGGGCTTGAAAACAGTCTATAAATATTTTTTTAATGTTTCTGCTTTATATGTAAATGGACTATTGTGGGAAAAAAATAATTCGAAGGCACATCTCTGCTACTTATTATGCTGCCCTGGAGTACCTGCAAACCATTTATTGTTTGACATTTCAAGCAAACTAATATTCAACCAACAACTCCACAGGAGCTTTTCACCAAGGTTTCATATATTGTCTTGGTGTTTTTTCTGCTACACACTTAAGGTTAAACTCAAAACAAATACCTTAAATGATGGAAAATGTGATAACCTTGAGAGGCAGCTGACAGAAGTGGAACACAGCGAGTTAACTTTTTCTTTTGTGGCAGCACAGCTAACATCAGCACTTCTTATGTAATCATAACAGCAGGAGAACAATGAGGAGAAACTGTAGAGGAACCACTCAACCTAACACAGGTCAGTGAAGGTGAATGTAATGACTGAAGCTGCTCCTCCAACTTTAGACCAGAGCTTTTCTAAAGGGTCTGAAACTAATCTGACCATCACTGAGGAAGATGAGGAAAAGTTGACTTGGAGGTTGGCAGAAGGGAGGCGCTGGAGAAGGAGAGTGCGGGTGGTGAGAAGGCAGCAGGTATGAGTCATCATCTCCTCTATGAGTGTCCAGAGTGAGTGATATCGCTTCACAGTTCATTCAGAAAGGAGGGAGGGGGGTGGGGGTGGGGGGCTGTGCTGCAGCATGTTACATGACCATGTTTACAGTACGTTCCCAGTCCACAGGAACTCACCAGCAGGTTTTCTGGTTTGATGTCTCTGTGCACAATGTTGAGGCTGTGGAGGTATTTGATGGCGTTAGCTAGATTGTAGAGCATGCCGCTGGCGTCTCTCTCCGTGTATCTGTTGGCGGAGGTGATGGCATCAAACAGATCTCCTCCCTGTTGGAAAAAGACAAAATGGACAGTCAGCATCAGGAACAATGTGAAACAGATTTAAAGTTTTAAAAGTTGTTCTTCCTTTCTGCTGAAAAGAGATTTTCCATGTTCCAGTTGTTTTTTACAGCAATGATTTTCCAGTGCTCAGCAGCTGGAGGGATAAACTGTGTCCTCATTCTCCACCTTGGTTCAAACATCTCCTCCTCATGTCTTTAATATTTCCCTTTCATTTTAACTTTTCCCTTTAATTAACACTTTCCTCTTTTCTCCACGGCTTCTTTCTCTCTGTTTGTCTAAGTTTTTCCACACTACTTTATGCTGCATGAATTTCCCCATCCTCTAGCTTCTCGCTGTCTCTCTCATATCCTCTCTTTGCCTCTCTCCCTCAGTGGACTAAGTAGAGCAAGGCTTAAAATAGTGCTGAATCTCTCTAGCTCTACCTCCACAAACTGTGAGAGTCTGACCTGCAAAGCAACAGTCAGGTATTTAAACATTGGAGTTGTTAAATTCTGCTGCCAAACATGATAGTTCCTCCATCACTATCTCTGCTACAGGATACAGCTGAAAGTGTCATCTCCAAGACATCATATCTGTCTTTCTGGTAATTTTGTACAACTATAATTAAACTATCAACTGCATTTTGTGCTAGGTTGTTAGCAGCTTAGCTACACTCATTTTTTTGTGAAAATATCAAGTTTTTCAATAGCTTTCTTCTCTGAAAATTTTGTAAAGTCAACTGCTGGAAGAACTACATGAGCTGATGTTACTTTGTCTCAGTAGCAGAATGGGTTGAATCTCACTCAGGGTTTGTGAGACAATAAACCCACGATTAAGTTTAATTCCAATCCATTTACAATATTTATCCTCAAAGGAAATGAATTATTATTTCTGTTAAAACCTTTATTTTTTATTTTTTGCTTTCTGTAGGCTTGTTGGGGCAGTGTAATAGTTTTGAGTACAGATCATTACTTCTTATCAACATCTTTTTCAGAAGTTGATTCTCTTTCAGAAGTTATGTTGCTGACTGAGGTACACTGCTTATGTAACAACCCCATCTGGACTCCAGAGTTTCAGGCAGGGAGGCAGGTGTCTGACTAACAGACAAGTTATGTAAAACCAAAGCTGACAATCTTGACACTTTACCCTGATTCATGCTTTTAATTTGATGGTGGATTAAAAGCTGCCACTTTTAGCAATAAATTTGCAGCAACTTTTTGTTAAATTATTATTAGTATAGTTTTGTGTTTTAATACCATATGTTAATTTTTAAGAACTAGTAGTAAACCACAGTGGAATTCTCTCATTTCATTTTTTTGTTGTTGCAAATTTAGAGTGATTATTGGCTTGCAAAGCATTTTTCAAACCAGTGCTTGCATGTTGTTTGCAGATATTTTTTTTCCAAAACCTACATGGCTCTGACGGTTTGATTTGTTCTCGTACTTTCGTACTTTTTGAGGCTGGCAGCAGGGATTTTTGTCACACTGAAGCAACAATGGGGATGGCTACTTATGAGAATTACTTATGAGAACTTGAGCGGTGGCCATTTCACTCTGATACTGTACTCAAGGTCAGGAGTTCTTTAGGCTTTTTGCAGAAATAGCTAGAAATATGTTGAAAGGTAAATCTGAAAAGACAATAGATAACTAGGGAATGTTGGATGATGTGTTCAATATGAGAACCAAAAAAAGCAGACTCCAAGAAGCCAGTCAAATATATAATTCATAACACTCCTTGAAATTGGATTCTTGACTTGGAAACTGAGGGAAACCTTAAGTAACCTAAAGCTCAGAATTCAAGATGGCTGCTCCCAGTATCCACAGTATGAGTAACTTATTCAACTTCTTTTTCTGTCTGTTTTTTCTTTGGAAAGAGCCATATAATTCTGTCTGTGCAACAAATTGAACCAGTAGCTTAATAACTTTGCGTGTTTGTTTCAGGGGTGGTGCTATGGGTGGGCCCAAAGCTCCCAGGACCAAACATTGCTTTTGATTTTTTGAGAAATTTTGTGTCTTCAAGTTTGTTATCATTTGTAATGAGTTGAATTTAGTAATCTTTATAGCTCATTTTGAAAACAAATTAAACAGAGTTATGAAACATTGTGTGTTTGATTTAAATGTGGTCAATGTCACAGTTCTTATGGACTATATGTAAGAGAAAGGTGTAGCCGTGGTGAATTAAAGCGCTTCTCTTTGGTCAGTACCATGGAGAGCGATCATAGATAGACCTGTCAGATTCACTAAAGTGTCATAAAATGCTATCATATATTAAAGGAGAAAAAAGCAATCAAATCTGCTTTTAAATCACAAATAGTATCAGTCAGTGGTTTTGTATCAATTTCAATAGTGATCTGTTCACTTTTGGGATCTAAGACCCAGCCAATGTTTGGCCAACCCAAAACTGAAATCTTAGCTCTGTCTCTGGTTTGTTTTCAACTTGGAACTGGTGACTGATGTCTTTACAGGCTCCGACATCCAACTTCCAATGCATTGGAACACGACAATACATAAGATGCAACTGTACATCTGATGAACTATTATCAAACAGTCGCTAAGTCCCAACAGCTACCGTTAGAAAACAAAAACCTTTGTCTCAAGCATCAAGCTGTAGTGTCAGCTAAAGCGTATTTTAATGCTAATTTTATTTATTACCTTGTTTTGTCTGCTAAGTTATCAAATATGCCACTTTTGGCAGATTAGTGGCTCGATGTCCCTCCCTATTTTTCTTTATCTGCTGTCATCTAGATCCTGATCAATCATGCTTACACACACTGAATGTAATGTCAAAGGAAAATGGGTGTCATTATTAAAATTGTTAGTACAGGATTACAAAAGGTGTTCAATTAGGCCAAAGCTGCTGTTAGGGTTCAGCTCTCATCAACACCTTTATCACATTGAATCAAGAAACTGTTTCACAGTTTTGCCTTCATCAAACCTTAAGAACTCAGAGCCAGGCAAAAACCTGAAACCTGCCATACTTTCCACCATATTTTCCTCTCATCTTTCTTCCTCCCTCACTGCTCTTATTATTTCCCTCCCCTTTTAAAGCCTCCATCTGTTCCTCTGCAGCTCTTAGTCCCTGTCATTCTCACAGCACCTCTTTCCACCTCATTCATCCACAGCCTGCACTCGATCCTCCTACTTTGGACACACTCACACATCTCCTCTACAGATTGCTTCTCATCTATATTCTGTAGTACTCCACACCACAACGCGAACAGATGGATCACATTCCTGGCTCCTGAATTATGCACAAACATTTCTTGACTCAGAGAGCCAGAGAGAATAAAGAATGTGAACACACGAGCGCTCGAGGCCACAGACCGGTTGTCTGTGTCGCGCACTGAGTGACTACTTGGAATTCATCATTTGCTTCACCAGCTCGAAGTTGCTTTTCTGTCTCTGTCAATGTTTCTGCCTCCCTCCTTCTGTCTGAGATTAGAGATAATTACCACCAGTAAAGTTTGGCACAACAACACAAGATTAACTGGTAACCAGTGATTAAAATAGCCACACACCTTGACCAGCTCCATGACCAGGTAGAGCTCGTTGTAAGTATCCACCTCCTCAATAAGCAGAACAATGTTAGGATGCTTGACTCTGCGTAGGATTGCCACCTCATTCTGGATCATGTGCTCCTGGAACAGGAAAAGTAATTGAAGTTTATGCAAGTCATGGTTAATTAAAACACATGAAAATGACACAACAAAGTGTTTCATTCTAATCAATATATTTTTGTGTGCCAGCTCTCTGGTGTCTTTTCAAAGTGGAGCTGAATGTAGAAGACTTAATGTATTCAGGCTTGGGATTGTTGCTCTGAAATTCCCTGATCAAATTTAGCAATATCATCATTACAAGTCAATTAAAGCAATGGTTTCCAATCTTTTTGGGCTATGACCCTATTTTAACATCACAAATTTTTGGGAACCCCAGCGACATTTTGTCTCAAAATTAATTTTCTTCAATCTGTTTTATAATGTGTTGCAAATACGGAGTAGCCAGGGTAATTGCACAAGGTAACAATTTTTCCTTAGGCAAACTGCTTGGATACAAAAAATACAAAATTACTTAACAATGAAATGCTTAAAATCCTAAAATACTAAATGATGAAATGCTAACTACATCCAAAATACTTCATAATAAAATACTAAAATACTTGAAAATAAAACACTAAAAATACTGAAATACTTCATAATAAAATGGCTCACAATTCCTTGATTTCTTGACATAAAAAAGTAGAACTCAGTAAGAATAAGGGGGGAAACTTTGTGATTTACCTTGCCTCTACATTTTCCCTTGTTGATAATCTTCAAAGCGTACTCCCGTCCTGTTGAGTGCTCAACACACTCCCGAACAACAGCAAAGTTCCCATCACCCAACATGCGCCCCACCTTGTAGCGGTCTGATATGTAGGACGGCACGGCTGGAACCTCATCGACTACAACCTCGGCTGGAGGGAGGAAGAAAAAAGGTTAATGCATCTATGGGACAAGAGGAAGAAAGTCAGTGAACTCAGTGAACTCAGTGAGTTGTAAAGTGCAATGACAAAAGGGTAGCTTTTACTAGGGTGACCAAATGGCCTCTTTTGCAATTTGTAGATATTATGTCCCAGTGAAATTTAAACAAATATAAAGTAATAAAATTCCCCAAAATGTCCAGGTTTGCTCTGACTGCTTCTGACTCAAAGACAGAAAATGCTGAGGTGAAAATTCATTTTTACAATTGTTTTTTGCCCCATATTAAGTCAAGTTTTAAGATTAAAAAGCCAAAAATCTGCAATAAAAAGTCAACATTTTAAGCCAGAAAGTCAAAGCAATGAGCAAAAAGTCAAATTTCTGGGATAAACTGTCAAAATTTTGTGATAAAAAGTCAAAACTTAGAGACAAACAGTCAAATTTATGAGAAAAAATTGAGATTTTGACTTTTCAGCCCAAAATTTTGACTTTTTATGGGCAAAAAAATTAAAGAAACCTAAACCAAGCCAGCTTTTTCACAGCTTTCTATATTTCTAATTTAAGGAAATTGGCTTCTACACATTATACATGTTTCATCACAGTAAATGTCCACTTCAAACAGAAAAAGAGTGTTTAAATAAATGTATGAGTTATGAGACTTCTTTGCCGTCACTGAGTATCTTTGAGTGCTCTCTCCCAGAGGTGAGGTAGGGGTCCTCTTTTGGGGGTTTGAGAATATGGTCACCCTTGCTATAACACATTTTGCAATCAAATGAGTGTTTGTAGTGTTACTGGGTAGAACTCAGCAAAGATGTTACTTCTGTTAAGGTAAAATAAAATAGGTGATGAAACAGAAATCACAAATCAGAGACAGAATATGCAGGCAGTAAAGGTGGGTGAGAGAGAGAGAGTGAGTGATGCATTCAAAGGTCACAGACTTGACTCATACATGCATGATTTTCACACGTACACCGCCTTGGCACACTCATAGACAGATGGGTTGTTCTTGTGACATACATTTTTTTTTTCTCACCTTCATTCACAACTCCATCCCCATCTTCCACTGAGCTGGAAACTTTAGTGGAAGACAAAGAAGTGGAAGAGCCCTGGGATCCCTAAAGGGAGAAAAAGGGAAGACATTTATCTAGATGCCTGCAATCAACTCCACTGTGAACAAAGAAACAGACCCATCTGTGACAATTCCTATGTAAGCCCCTGGATTCAGAGCTCTCCTCACCCTCAGACCATCCTCAAGTCTGTGTTTTTGTTTACATGTCTGAGTGCTGTGTTATTCTACTTTATGCCATGTGTACACTGAGCTCACACAGAGAGTCGAAGCACATTTATTTAAGACGCTGAGATGAATACATAACCACCCACTTATTCAGCAAAGCACCTGAGTGTGTGTCCACACTGAAGAGATGATTGCATCCCAATAAGCTGCTTTTCTATTCCGGGAATCTCAAGTTATGCTTGTATAATTACACCTCCTCACTTCTGCGTTTAATAACACATCAAAACACAGGTTTGGGTGTCTCCAATGAAAGCGGAAGAGCACCGCCTTTCAACCGCTTTGTAAGTATACCAGGTTATCAAGGCAAAGAAGAGAGCGTCTGTGATGTGGCGTCTGCATCTATCTAACGACAAAAACTCATTACACCCTCCACCTCTTAACTTCCTATCTGGTTGTCATGGAAGCAGCAAGGGTGGGGAGCGAGGAGCTAGTAGAGACTGTAAATGAGATTCCTCTGGTCTTGGCATCCCTCCACTCCTGTCCATCTTTCTCTTCTCGGGAACCAATTTGGTTTTGGATTATTTTGCAGAACAGTTAGTCCCTTTATTTGTAAGATAAATATCTATCTTTTCTCACTTTCCTTGGAATCTTTCAGGTGTAACATCTTCACAGTCTGGGGGTTTCCAGCTCTGTAATAAATCCCACAGGTGTAGCTTCAGCCTGGCCCCCGATGAAAGTGGAGCCCAGCTCTAAAATATAATCAGGGTTCCTCTGGCCAGTGTGAATTATTAACAAGTGCAGTTTGAGCTGTAAATGGTCCGCACTTTGTGTGTGATGCATGAGCCAGTCTTTATTTGTAACTTGTCAGAAATGTAGCACCCAGAGAAAGCGGAGCATCAGCAATGTGACAGTGGCTTTCCTCTGACTAATGCCGCCTGGCTGGTGATGATACTCTCTTCCCTTTGGTCTGTCATATCAGTGGCAGGTGTAGTTTTAGGATGCTCTCTAATGGTGAATTCATAACACATCATATGACTCACACATCACACTCTCTTGGCTCCTTAGAGGAGATAACATCTTTAAAGCGTTGCAGAGTTAATGGATGTAAGCCTTGTTGTGAACATAATCAAGCAAGCTTTTGTAACAGGTGATGAGTGCAAGATGGAAAATGAAACATCAGCCAATATCAATTCAGGAGTACATTATAATTGGGTTAAAGTCAAAAAAGATACTTGAATAGACCAACTGGGGGCATGTTTTCAGTGTTTCACAACTAATAAAAGCATTGTTGACCCTCTCTGATTCCAAAAACCATATCCACTTAATCTCGTAACTTATACTTATATTCAGATATTGTGTGATTATATACATAGAATTTTGAAAAGCACATTAGAGCAGAAAAATTCAAATCCTTTTGTCTGAACTCTATTTGGAGTCCAAAGAAGATTCCTCTGTCAAAGCAAATATTCAATCACTGTTTTTGATCTGAAGTAAAACCAGATGAAATTGGTTGGATTAAGGTATTACAGCTGTATGTGCCTTAACTCGAGGTGATCAATTCAAAAGCTTTGGTGAACTCCAGAAAATACAGACTTTAAAACAAAGACTTTTTAAATACCTTAAAGTAAGAGACTATTGTGACATGAAGATAAACCAGAGTTGTAGGTATTTTGGTAAAAGCACACAGAGAGATTAAGAATATGATTTCTAAGCTATACCACAGTTTTCCCACAGTGAAAACTGAAAATGGATAAAAATAAAATACAGAAACTGTATTTTGGTTTGATAAGCAAGGATTTTATTGTGCAAAAAGACTCATATCTTTGTAAGATACTGGTCATAGCCTCTAAAATTATTTATGACAGGGAAATGCTGCAAACCTGAATCTCCAAGCCTCAAAGAATGGATGGAAATAATAACAGGGCTTTACAAAATTGATTTTTTTTTTAGATACTACTATGTATTTTCTGTTTTTAGAGGTGGGGCTTGGATTAAAATAAGCTAATCAAAACCTAAACGCAAACATCTCCTGTTAGAATCTTGGAGGGCTTTTTTTTTTCCTTTTGTAAGACTTTGTTACAGAAGTATTCCTGCTGGTGAATAGAATCATGGGAGTGAGATGGAGTTCAGGAGTTAGCTTTGCTTTTCTAATTATTTCAAATTATGACTTTTGACAAACATCTTTGTTGGCATTTGTAAGAATTATGCTAGGGTTGATAAAATAAGACACAATCAAGAGTACAAAAGTATAGAGAACCTGATTTGAACCTCCTATTTCTAAGCGGTTTAGTCAGCCCATGACTTGCCTGAAGAGCTGGCTGTCACGGCAGAGAGAGGAAAAATTCAACCCATCGTAATTACTTGGAAGACTGAAAACCATTTACAGAGCTGGGCTGCCCTACATCTCTACCAAAGTAGCTGTCAGCTCTTTTTCCCTCATCTCTTCTGCTGTGACCAGGTGAATGTAGCTCTGAGTCAGCCTGAATTTGGTTTATGTAATGCAGTTTTCATTGGGCACTCACCCAGGAACAAGTATCCCACCCCCCACCCAACCCCACGCACAACTTAATGGCGTCTAAAGCCGATGACCCTCCTGCTCTTTATCTCCAAAAGTTCCTCTCTTGCACTCCTCATTGTCTCATCCAGACTCGTTTATTAACCTCCCTTGTGGCCTTATCTCTGGTCCAGCTCTGTCCTCTACTCTCGCTTTTCTCATTTTGAACTCCTATCTTCCCTCTTCCTGCCACCAAGGGAAACAAAATACTGTTGCTATGGAAACTGCTCACAGCAGAGAGGGAGAGAAAGAGAGAGGAAGCGTATGAGACTTCTTGCGTGGAGACAGGCGCCTATATATGGCTAGTTCCTGTCTGCGGGCAACCTTCTATGAACGTAGTGTCTCTCTTTCCTGTGTGAAAAACTACAGATGGAGTGACAGAGATAGGGAGAAAAAATGGGTGATGGAGAAAGACAGGAAATAAAATGTATGGATTTCAGGAAGAATTGATAATTGGATTTGGCAGGAACATTCACTATTCCTATAGCTCACCATTGTTCAATTTTGCTCTCGCGATGACTCACAGCACTAAGCACTGACAGACCTTTTACATCACAGCTGCAGACACTGCTCTTCAAACCAGCGAGGGCAACACTCAGCAACTGAATACTGATCAGTGCATAAATGTCAACCAAACAGGATGTCCATGATTTACCTTAGAGCGGAGCATCATCTGCATAGAGGCTGACATAATTTATTCTGCATCTGAATGGGAAGTCTTTTGATCATTAAAAATGCTCCAGATTTCGTTTGAATTTCATTATGACACATCCTAAAGTCTTCTTACTCTGTCCTCTAGGCTGAGCCAAAGCTCTCCTCAAGCAGGATTTTCTTGTCACTTTTGCTGTCACACAGTATCCAGCAAGCCCAGGATTTATTAGTGTTTGCTTCTGTGAAGACGTTTCATAAGATTGGATGGAAAAGGGGTACTTTGGTTAGTCCCAAGTTCCTCCTCTGCTTTTCATAAAGGACACAAGGCAATTGAGATAATATTTCTTGGCTCTTATTTTGGAGTCCAGACAGAAAGGAAACATAATCTACTTGACTGTCATCTGAAAGGATCAACACTGCAGGGAGTTCAGGGTTTCTGCTCTGCCAGTTGGACATTGAGGGTGGGTGGGATTGTAATCACGATCCAAAGGACATCAGTCTTTGAGAATCAAGGAATTTTACTCAAATGCTACCAGGAAAATTAGGAAAAAGAGGACGCTGTTTGCCCCAACTTCGGGAAATAAGAAGAGATGCAGGAGACGAGAACATGGTGTCATAATTTTGTCTCAGCTGTGCTCCTAACACTCGGGCATTTAACAGAGTGCAACGAGCAATAAATGTGTTTATGAGACAATCATTAGCATCATTCGCATCTTCTTTGACTAAAATATTTGTTTTTGTTTTGATAAACAAATAACAAAAATGAGAAGCAGAAGAGAAAGAAAAAAAGGAGCACAAAATGAAAATGAAATGACAATGAGTTTAATGATGACATCAACAAATGGAAATTAATACATTAAGCAAAGAAAATACAAACAGAAACAAATGAGCTGAAAAGACTGGGCTGCCTCACATGGTAAAATGACTAAATGTAGACAATGGACCAAGTAATAAAATATAATGTGCCTTTAAGCAAAGAACACACATTATTATCACATTTGCATATTTCGTGCATATTAAAACTTTACCCTGGAACCATGTGAAAAAAAGAGATGCTACTGTTTTACATGAATCAAAGATAGGGAAATATAAGAAGACTTTGAAACACATTTGAAGTAAAAGAAACTATATTTAAGATTTAAAATTATATCAGTTTTCTCATGTGATGCAGCTGGTCTTTATGGGAACAAAATCCGACAAACTATGTAATGACATCAACACAACATGACATAAGAAACATGAGACAACCGGAAAAACAAAAACAGCCTTTAGTACTGACATTCATATGGATGAGATGAAACGATAATAACAAATTAATGGTACAGTGCAAACATTCATTTCAGTCACACACACACTCACACACATAATTTAATTGTGAATCACCCAACACACAATATGGACGACAATAATGAGAGATGGAGCATGCAATTCAATGGATTAGGGACACAGATGAATCAATGGTGAGAGGAGGATGAAGGTGACACACAGTCAGCGCTCTCTGTCTCCGAAAAACTGCCACCTGATTGGATCGCAGCTGTCGTATCGGCAACACAAACCTTCTGTTTGTCTCTCCTTCAGTCTGTCTGTTACTATTAACTATGTGTTGTGATTTTTTTAATGATAGATCTCCCTGCTGTGCATAAAAGTAGGGTAGAGGTTTCTCTGTCTATGCTGTATGAGGGAATTTTGTTTTGAGTCAATACCTAAACTGTGTTTGTGTCAATACATGTGGCTGGAGCATTCATTTAAAATATCTAATCGATTTGAATATGTGAAATTAGGCTGCCCCTACCATGCTAGTGACCTTAAATAAGCACAGAAAGGGGGAGGATGATAAATGGCCTCCTGAATGTAGACCATTCTTTCATGCTTCTGTTGCTGATTCATAAAAATGGGTCACACTAGCGAGCGATGAATGTATAAAACATAACATGTGCGAGCATGCGTCAGGCAGATTATATACTGACCGCACACGAATAGCAGGTCTAAAAGTGTTTCTTTCTGACACATACATGACCATTTAAGTGAAGCGTGTGCAAGTCCTGTGGAGATCTGTGTACATCTGTGTGTTCTTACAGCCCTGTGAGTGGATAAAAGGAGGAAAAAAGCCACAACGCAATCCTATATGTGTACGTTCAGCCTGGGGAGATAGGTTTGGATGGTCTGAGCTGTGCAAGCAACTTCCATCAGGCAGCAAAGTGCCTCTAAGTGTTTAAATGCAGGGTCCAGTGAGGTGAACTATTTAAATGCAGCACGCGTAGTAGCAGGTCACAGAGCCTCAGCAGCTGCAAAGTAAATGGATTTATTGTAGCTTTAGCAGCTGAAACTAGAAGTAATTTATTTATTTTACGAGCCAAGCACGCTTTCCTAATACCTCAGATATTTAAATTCCAGTCTCTGGGTAACTTCTGAGTCATGAGTTGGTTAAATTTAGTGATCCATTTTATGCGTCAGGGTGAGAAATGTACTTTCCTGCCATTGTTAGCATAATAATAAAAGGATTTGTGTGTGTGTCCTCCTTATTTATGATTATTCATGCACATTTCCACAGAGGATGCATAAAAAGGAGAGGAAATGTGCAAACAATGTCAGAAACTTGGCGCCTACTTCTCAGAGAAGCTTAGAACTCATCTACAAGGGAAATGATGGAATATAATTTACTCCCTATGAAGTTAATACCCTTTCATATGGGAAAGAGAGAGAGTGTGTGTAGAGGGGGAGGCGGAAGAGCTGGCGAATAGTTAGGAGACGGACTGAGAGAGAAATTAGAAACTGTCAGGGAGGGAAGGGACAGAGGGGGAATAGCTTACAGGGCGGATAGAAAGTGGAAAAAGAGGAGGAGAGAATTACACCGTTGTGTGAAGCTGCAGAGTGAGGAGGGGAGATAATGGGCTGTAAAGGCTTCCTCACTCCCTCTCTTCCACACAAGCCACTGCAGGCTTAGTACTGAGTATCAGAGAGTAAAAATAACATAATAAGCTGCTGTTGAGGAATTAACGCTGGAATTTGAAACTGTGTATGACTAGAATTTAACCTTGGGGTCACTAAGGGTGGAACTGTGAAAGGCTGTAATGGACGGCAGCAAACAGGGAAGGTGTTTGGTACAAGGTGGATATGATGGTGCAATTTGTTTTCTCTTTCAGCTATAGTGTTTGATTGTCCCTTCTCTTTCACTTTTCCAAACCCTGACGCTTACAGGCGAAATGGTTTGTAGAAAGAGCGGAGAGAGCTGCAGAAACTAAACACAGATTTCTGTCTGCACCAGCCTGTGTGTGTTTATTCAGACAGAAGTAGGCAGGAAGAAAAAGAGACTTGAGAAAAACCTGTACTCTCGCCAACCTCCTTCTCTTTCAACACTGAAATCTGTGCTGACCCACTTCCTTTATGCTCATACATGACTGTGGATCCTCCAGTGCACCTTGTCCCCCTCTCACTACCCACGGCTCAAATCTGAAACCCTGATCTGCTTCTGTTGCTCACACTGACCTCCATATCCCATCGATAAAAACTTCATCGCTGATGGGCTCCGAAGCCTGTAGGCCATACTCTCCACCATCCATTTATTCTCCCTGGCATGTCAAATCTAGCACGAGATTGAAGTCACTGGCCCAAGACATGAATTCTTTATGCTATTCTAATTTTAGCGTATACAGTCGCTCATATACACAGTCATACACCTTGGATTATGTAAAAGAATGACTTGTTGTTTTTTGTATGCTACAAGAGACGAAGCCAACATCTAGTCCTTGAAACTAGCTTTGCACCTGCTCTCAATAAATAACAGAACAATTCCAGGATTCACATCACAGCTGCACTCCTTTTGTCAGGCAAGGTTGAGTTAGAACCAACGCGAGAAACGTGCAGTTTGGCGTTGGGTCCTTACATACTGCTGCATGAGAGAGTTTTAAAGGATGAAATGAAGGGAGGTGGAGCGTGTATGTTTGATTAAGGAGCAACTAAATCAGCAGCAGGCTTAGTGCTCCTGCAAATTAAAAAGAGCTTCGCTGAGAAAACAGCCTCTGATTAGGAAAGAGGCTGATATTAAAGCTCACCATCATCACAGTTAAGGAGTGGATTAGCAAAATACTTTGATCTGGGCTGCACATTTAAACGGCCTGTTCGTGAACTACTGTGATGAGTTTCCATTTGAGTTGCATGCTCCTATCTCCGTACAGAAGTATTTTCTCTGAAGTATGACATGTTGCATTTACAGATCCTCTTTTTCATGTCAGCTATGGAAAACAGATCAAGATTCTTTGTTGTGAAAACTCAGGACAGTAACAGATTGTAAAATAAGAAAACACACTCACTGAAATTATCAGATTTACTAGTATAAAATGTCTGTCCTATAGTGTTTTCATAAAAGGACATGTACAAAATGACACGACATGATAAAAAAATAATCCTACAACAGTCTTCTGCTTGGTGGCTAACAGAGGATGCTAAGCAGAATAAAAACAGACTCAGTCTCATCTTTAGATTCACACTTTGCACGTATGACTGACTGAGAGATCTCAAGCAGTCAGTGAAAGCATCTTTCATGGTTTAGTCTGTTCTCCATGTGAGAGTAAGACAACAACAGCATCAAAACAAGGAATTTCCCGTGAAATCTATTACCACTGGATAAGAGTTGTAACATGAAATGACCCTAAAATCAGTCTGCCACTCTGGATATCCCAAAGTAGCACTGCTGTGGGGTCAAAGGTCAATGCCCCACCCCATTTCTGGGACACTAAAGTTGCCGGGATGTTGTGGTTTCTTCATATTCTAGTGAGTCTAAGATGTAGTCGGCCTAAGCTCAGTGACAGCTTTGTCCTTTTCCTGAGAACAAAAGGGATGTGGTATAGATTTAGTGTCACTAAATGTTATTCCTCACTGTTTTTGTGCATGTATCTGTGTGTTTTTAGGTGTTTGCTGGTCTTACCCGGCGTCGGTTGAGGCTGCCTGGGCTGGTTGGGGAGGGGCTGGGAGATTTTCCCGAGTGAGGAGTGGAGAGCTGGCTGGCCGGCGTCCCGTTCACTGAGAGGGAGGAGAAACCCAAAGAAAAAATGGGGCAGGTTAGATGAGATGAGTAAAACGTGACACAGATAAAAAATATTGAAATATATCATCATAGGAATGTGAATGCTTATTTTCTCGAAATGTTTTATTTCTGAGTGTCTAGCAGCCAGCCCACACTTCCGCCCTCAGCGTCCATCCATTCACATGAATGAGGCAGAGGAGGAGGAGGACAAGAGGGGGAGGAAAAGAGAGAGAGCACTTCAAGTCCACAGTGCTTTTTTTAAAACTTCAGCCAAAATACATATCCTGTTGCTCCAAATCTGCGTGGAACAAGCCAGCCATACTGAGCCTCTTGACAAATGTGCAGGGAATAATTACGGTATGTTCCAGGCTTCAAGTGCATGGCTGGGAGTCAAAGTACACCACCAGGCTGTCCTCATTCTCAACCAGATCTTCCGTTCTGTTCTGTGCACTCGTGACCTCATCTCGATCTACTTTTCCAGCTGCAGCACAGCAAAACCCATCGGCATCACCTCATTAGACAACAACATTAGATTAATCAACGCTGCATCTAACCCAGAGTGTAGTCAAGCAAGAACCAGATTTGTTAAGAGTCCAACGGCATCATTAACCTGCAGCGTGAAACACAAGCATGTGAAGTTTCTATCCAAGCAAGGGTTATCTCCGGGCAATAAAACACCTACAGTCAATTCAAGCTTGAAGTAAGTGACAGGTCTTAATGCGCAGTAATTGGAGCAAACGCAGTCAAAACATAGCTAATCCACGGACAAAGACTGGGTGGAAATGGAGGTAGTAGAAGTTGTTATGGGGATGAGGAGGAGACCTGCTGAACTTGGCAGGTATTAAAATTATATTTGTTGTCTCCCTGTTTCTGAGCTATGTTTCCTTCAAAATACCTCTTTCTGAGATATTTTTCTAAATACTGATGTATGAAAACATTTTCTATACAGGCCCAGCTTATATTATACTACTTTCAGACATCACTGCTCTTATTTCAGTAGTGAAGTGAAACCTGGGGGAGGAAAGTGGTCCAACCTTCATTGTGTAATGTTTATTCCCCTGCTGAGATCAAAGAACTTTCTGAATTATTCAAGACAAAGGAATATCAAGCCAACAGAGGACGGAAATAGCAACCTCTAACGTTGAAATACCCAAGATGTAGACGTGCCTTACCACATAATCAGACAAAATAAGAAAGCTGTTGTGTTTGAATAATTTTTGGACATGTTCATTGAAGAACTCAGCATCAACGTTACGCACACATACGGACACTCCTCCTGGTTACACAACGGGAAGCATCAATATTTACAGACGTTTTTCGTTAACTTTGAGACATTAACTCAAAATATGGCACAAATCACCTTATTAGAAACTTATACAAACTCAAAAAACGCGTTTAGTGTTTGTATACAAGCCGAGAACGAGTGAGTTCACACTGTCGAAGACGATGACAATCGCCGGTGCGTAACGGTGGATTTAAATGTAGATTCCTACCTTCCTCTTCCAGCATGATGAAAAACACAGTGATAATCCACAGCGGCGCAAAGACAAGAAGAACAGCACCTGTGCACGCGCTCTGCCCGGCTCTGATAGTAAACTGTAGTGAATGGAGAGCCGGAGCAGAGCTGTACTACACGGTGGGGGCGGAGACGCTGCTTGCGCACACTCTGACGTGCACCGGAGAGAGAGAAGGAGAGAGAGAGGAAGAGAGAGAGAAGGAGAGAGAGAGAGAGAGAGAGAGAGAGAAGGAGAGAGAGAGAGAGAGAGAAAGAGAGAGAAGGAGAGATAGAGAGAGAGAGAAAGAGAGAGAGAAGGAGAGAAAGAGAAGGAGAGAGAGAGAGAGAGAAGACGAGAGAGAGAAAGAGAAGGAGAAGGAGAGAGAGAGAGAGCGAAAGAGAGAGTAATATATAAGAGAGATAAGGAGAGAGAGAAAAAACAGAGGGAGAGACACTAAGAGATGCACAAGGAGAGGAAGAAAAATCCACCCAGTTGTCTTAGATGAATTCTGAAGGCTCTAATGTTCCTTGTCCAAACATCTCCAAGAATTGAAGTTGCTATTTTGAACATAAATGTCAACTGCAGCAACTGCTACGGCAGAGGCATGCTCTGTTTTCTTTTGTTTCTTGTTCCTCTAGTTCAGGGAGAGCAGGTTCACAGTAGGACCTCACAATATTGGGATAAAAGGATATTGCGATAGTTTTGTTTCCTGGGATATATATTGCAATATTTTTTAAAGTTTACTGCTTCACTCTGTTCAGCTGTATTCACCCTGACTCTCCCTGAAATGATGATAACAGACTCTCTGGCAAAGTTAGGGTGTATTCATACCCGTGGCTTGTTTGCTTTGTTCCAAAAAAGTCCCAAGTGCTTTTCATATTGTGATTCCTGAACAGCACTGTAAAAAAACACTCTGCTGTAATTACACTGTTCTTTGTTTGTATTTTTTCTGCTATGGCATAATATCTCTGGAAAACATCATCCAACAAGAATCCGAAGCAGATTTAATGGAACCATAAGGAAATACATTGAAGACCGACACCAATTTGAACAAAGCACAGAGGATGATCTGTTTCAGCTTTCTTCACACCTTGTGTAGAAAAACACTGTGCAAGGAACAAAGATTCTGTGTTAGCCTTGAATTTTTAAAAGCATATCCTTTGTGTAGCCCTGTCTTCAGCTTTGATGGATGGACAGGCTGCACATTGAGCAATAGAAAAAAGAATCACAACACCAGTAATGGTAATAAAAACATCTGTTTTTTTCTTATCTAGTACAGATACAGCCAAAATAGACTTCTAAGAGACGTAATATCATAACTGGCTTGTTAGTCAACAATCAGAGCTTTAGTAGGCAAAATTTCACAATCAAGCACTAACAATATAATTTTGAGTTTTAGAGCATCCATCCATTTTCTACCACTTATCCAGGTGCAGGTCACAGGTAAAGCAATGTCTTCAGCAAAGACCAATGACACCAGTCCCCGGCCACTTCCACCTGCTCCTGGGTCCACCCTGGGGTCTTCCCCCAGATGGACATGCCTGAAACACCTCACCAGGGAGGCACATGGAAGGCATCCTCACAACCACCTCATTTGGCTCTTCTAGCTGCCTCTCCTAGATGTCTGAGCTCCAAACCCTATCTCCAAGGCTGAGCCCATTACAGCCGTAGAGAAAGGTAATTTTTGGCAGCTTGTATCCACAATCTTGTTCTTTGGTCACTACCCACGGCTCCTGACCATAGGTGAGGGTTGGAACATAGATTGACCAGTAAATTAAGAGCCTTGCCTTCTGGCTCAGCTCTGTCTTTACCACTACAGACCACAATTGCGTTTGCATCACTGTCAGCACCTCTCTTCCAACCCAGAGTCGACAGTCTGACCTTCCCATCTGAAAACCCTGACCTGACTCCCTCCGCCATTTGGCTGCACCTAGAAACCTGTCCATAAAAGTAATGAACAGGAACTACAACAAAACACAGCTTTGGTGAAGTCCAACCCTGACTTGGAACAAATTCAACTTACTGTTGGCAACGAGGACCAAACTCTCGCTCGGGGAATACGGAGATCGAATTGCCTGTAATAACGAGCCATCGACTCAATATTCCCAGCTCCCACAAGATACCTCAGGGGACACAGTTAAAAGCCTTTTCCAGATCCACAAAGCCCATGGGGACTGGTTGGACAAACTCCCACAACCCCTCTGGCATCCTTGTTTTAGAGCCACTCAATGATAAACAACAGTAACGAAAACATAAAGACTGACCTGGCTGTTCAGTTGAATTGTCAAAGTTATTAGAAATGAACCTACCATCAAAAAGAAGCTCCGAAATGTTTTCACTGCAATCCATGTTATAGTTGTCAAGATATTTAAAAAGGTAGACAAAATAAAAGATAAACATTGCTTCCCCCAGATAAATAATCTAGGCCACTCAACGCTGGAATAATAAAACAATGAATTAACAGTGCCAAGACAATTTATTTTACGTGGGAGAGCAGCACTTTCAACACTTCAGCTGTGAACAAAAATAAAAGCTAACACTATCTGAAGGAAATATGGGTCAACAGATACATCCAGGAGGTTCTGCTTGATAACGTGAGAGTGACTGACAGAATGTGATACCATCAGGGGAATACAAGGAGGAATGATGCAGATTTATCATGGAAAGCCCTCATACATGATAGATGATTGGATGAATTAGTCTATCCTATGAACTGTACACTTTTGAAGTTAAACATCTTTTCAAAGAGCCACACCTACGCAAACAATGCCATACTAATGTCAAAGTCTTGGATGAAAGGTATAATAATAAACATACACAGTAGTCAAGATAATACAAAGATGTGGATATATTTGTGAATGTTGTACAAAGGTTGTCAAAAAGCTTCTTCGACACAAAAGAAACCAGCCTGACAAAACTGTGCACCATAATACATGTTTTTAGACTTCTATTATGCGCTAATACAATGCTGTTTCATAAACACAAGCTGCTACAAGGCGTATAATTACCTTGCCTTTAGTGAAAATATCGATACTGCCTTGGCCATGAATTTGTTTTCCTCCCTGCCTCTGCTATTCGATGTGGTTATTCGTTCCACTCCCCTGTGCTTATCCACTTTTTTTTTTCTCTGAAAGCACATTTGTACCCTTCATGGAGCAGAAAAAGTGTTGAAGGCTGCAGACAGAGTGTCACAGCCAGCAGCTCATCCTCTGCAGACATACTGGATTTAAAGTCTCTCCCTCTCGCACAGAGTTGATGATGATGACAGTGAGAGAAAGGTGACGCCCTGACGTGTCAGAAGTGGTTCTAACTCTCACCATCTGCAGTTTTCTGTTAATTTTAGCTGACATGAGGCATCGGAGGAGAGCAGAGGCGCAGATGGCCAGACAGGCAGAGAAACTATGTATGAGCGCAAATTGCTTTCTCACATTATTTTGGGTGCTTGTGTGTGTGTGTGTAGGTGCTCAGCTGGGGTTGTGAGATCATCGCATAATGAAGCTTTGGTGATGACAATATCAGGCTGACACGCAACAGCATATACACACACACACACACACACACACACACACACACACACACACACACACACACACACACACACAAAATGAGATAATAAAGATTTTATACATTCTTTAACCAAGGCTGAATTTCTGTAATATCTAAATATTGCAAGGCGACCAAAACTATGCCTGAAATTTTACTAGTTGTTACATTACTGTAAGTTTCCTGAGGTTATGTAATGATGACCTATGATTCATCGACTTCATTAGAATGAGGCCTTCAGTGTGATGAGCAGGCCGATTAGCTGGTTGTTATGACGGTGCTTATAAATTAATTCAGCATATTTCTCAGAGGCCTCCTATTCCAGACAAGACCTTCACATGTCGTCATCTAGTCTGAAAAGAAAAAAGCAACCTTGAAGAGGATGCATACCTCAACGAAAAACAGCAGGTTTGTAGACCACTTCTTCCAAAACAAATATGTATGGCTGAAAATGTGCATGACTATTCCTTACAAGTGTTAGAAAAGTGCCTCACCTAAGAAGAGCAGACAGACACATATTTTGATTCAAACACCAAAATATAAGTTTTTAAAATTAAGGAAAATATAACAATTCAGGTTAAATTTAGTCACTTGGAATCATCAGCTATAGGGTATGTACATAATGTATGTTCATGACGGATATGAGTATGTGACATTAGTCATGCATGCAGCAGAAATACCCACCTAAGTCTGAATCATCTGTCAATCAACCCAGAACTTTTCCAGGCTGACTTTCTCTGTTTGCTCTACACTACTTCAGCTAACTAGCTCCTGTATAAGCTGTATTTATGCCTCAAACTGTATGACTGGATAATTTGTTATTTTGCCAAACTAGAATCTTAACCCCTGAAGGTCCGATTGACGGTAGATTTGAAACCAGATAAGGCAGATTGATCATTGTTTTTGCATATAAAATATGTGGGGTTGCATTTCCCTATTGCATTTGCAGTATGATCCACAGCTCTGTTTCCCATTACTGACAGATTTGCAGACATCCAGTTTAAAGGGAAAATAACAAAAACATTATGAACCAGACCACAGCTGTTCACATCACTTCTTATGTTCAATGCAAGTCATCACATTTTTTACATTTACACTTTTGAGGAATACAGCCCTGAAATTTCTGTATTTAGAAAAAATAGAGTAAAATTTTCATTTTTTGTTGTTTGTTGCACTTTTTAGCTATGTATTAATTTAGTCCAGGCATAAGTCTACATGTTTCATTGAAGTTTTGGATATATGGGCTGTATTTATGTGTAGCAAAGTTTAATTTAAAAAAATGGCACTACAGCATGTATAAGTGTAAAGATATGCTCTGGCAGACTTAGTCTTTAAGGGTTGAATAGCTTTTTTGTTGCATACCGAGTGCATCATCAGTCTTGAGATGGTTATGATAATTCATTGTAAATGCTATAAGTTAATCATAGCTGTTTATTTAAGAGGACATGTAAAAAAAAACATACATCTTAAGATATTACAGCTCCACAACAATTGCCTCTTAAAACAACTGACTGCACAGATGGCCCAGGGGTCCAGGTCGCTCTGGGAGGTTTACCCTTATGCACCCAGGCTGTGGCCTCTATCCTGCATGTCACTCCCCACTCTCACCCTGTTCACTTCTCTATCCAGTGTCCTCTCTCCTGTCCTGATAAAGACATAAAAAGCCCCCAAGAAACTTAAAAAAAATTTTACTACATAATTTTGGTTGCCCCTTCCAAATACCCAAAAGGACTCATAACCCTGGAAAAATGTTGAGACATAAATCTTACTGCCTGTAATGTCATAACAAATTATAAACCATGGAGAATGATGCTGAAATTACCTTTCTTGCCACACTGACATATTGTTTTTCTACTAGTAGATCATTTTGTAACATAATTATCCATTAACGACCACGTTTATTGATTAATCATTGTACATATCCAGGGACATCTGTAGTGGGATTTGACAACATCAAGGAGCTTTTTGTGGGCATTACACTGAGCTCTGTCTCTGTCTATTCCAAAGAAAAACTTAACAAAAACACAGTGGGCACCAGGTGGTGGGTGACAGCACATGTATTGCGTTCTTTCACCTTCCCTGTCTCTTTCTCCCTCTTTTTTTTAAGCTATCTCAGACAAATTTCTCAGTGCACATCCTCTCAGTGCAGTGTCTCCAGTCCAGATCATTCAGTGTGATAAAGAATGTTATTAATGCTGTGTTGGCTAAGAGGAAAATGAATATGAGACTTGAAGGATACTGTCAGAACACCTGGGGACCTGCAGCAGAGTTTCACATTAATGGCATTCTTTACAAAGCGCTTTCCAAATGTGAATGAGAAGAAAATAAATCACTTCTAGTTTATGAATATAAATTGAACGGCTATCAGGTGTCCTTGCTCTTCATTTCATCACCAGAATCTGAGATTAAAAAAAGTTTTAAAGTTGCTGTGGGTGCAGGTGCCGTGAAATAAGCGTTATTTGCAGAGTTGGCTGGCTCCGGGTGCTGCATTTCAATATGATCATAAAAATCACATTGCTTTGTTTTGGGATTGAGGATTGGGGCTAAGGATGATCAATAAAAGTGCAAATCTTTATTTCTGTTGCATGATATTTCTCTTTTGTAAATACAAAAAGGTTTATTCATCAGTCATATTAAAGATGCCCAATGTGTCTTTGGGTCTTTGTCCAAAATATCCTCAAGTGTGTGGCTTCAATATGATTATCTTACTGCTCCGGATCAGTCAGAGCCTTCCGATTTTGAGTCATTGATATTAAATATGTTTAATGTTTAAGATTCCTGATTGGATGACCTCTTTCAGAATATAGTTCAATCTGCTCCATAACCAAATAAAAACTCCTCTCTGGAACTTTAAAAAGTATCAGGCCACTGTAATGTCAATGTGGTTGTAATTTCAAATAGTAACATACAAATCTGTCTTTTTAATCTATTATAATCACAAGGCATTTCCTTTTTGACATCCAGCTTCAGTACAGAGTCCAGACCCTGCAGGGCCTTCATGACAACAGCAACAAAACAGGCACTTAGTGACGAAGCACACAGTGTCAGCCCTTTATGACGGATGTCATTCATCTACATGCTCACCTCAGGGGTAAGGGGCATGAAATACTTTTAATATGAAAAACAAAACAGCTCTGAGGAAATATTGACATTAATGTAGAGAAGAGGGTCGGTCAGGTTCAAACAACAGAACAACGCACTGTTTTTCATCCCCCTGGCCCATGGCTCTGCTCCAAACTGGTACAAACTGATGATGTTTTTGGGAATAAACAGTGCGGCAAACAACAACATTCCCGGAACAGTTGATGATGGTGAGCTGCGGAAGCAGCACCAGAGGGGAAACATTTCTCAGAAGTGAAAAAACGTTGGCACCGTCTGACTCAGGGTTTCAGAGAGGGGTTGAGCGTCAGTCAGCACCACTGCAGGCCATAAAACAGGAAGTCACTGCCTTATATGGCCGTCACAAGCTATTGTGTCTGTAGCTACATGCTCTGACTGTGCGATGTCTCCATGGCAACCAAGACAAGTCAGTCTTATTCTCCCCTATCTGTCTCAGACTCTTGCTCTCACACACACACAAGTATACACCTTTAAACCAGACAGAGATCAGATAGCGCATGACTCACACTTATAACCTTTTTCCAAAAGTTTCAACACCATCTGCATCCAGAACTTTCTCTGTTCATCCAAGCTTCCCCCCCACCCTGCTTTTCTTTCCCCTCTGCCTCACCCTTTCCCTCATTGCCACTTCTTTAACATCTTTAACATCTGTTGTTTTTCATTTTGTAATCCTACATTGCTCTGAGCTAAAATACATCCCAACCCCAAAAAATCTGTGCATGAGTTTATTCTCCAGCTGCAGGTGAATGATTCAATATTCTGAGTTCCTGCATCATCCATCAGACTAAAAAGACCTCTTCAAAACTCAAGTGCATAAATACAGTTATTTTTCACACAGCTCAAGTTAATCTGAAGCTGTGCAGTTAGGTCATATAATTATGATATTTGTTAAAGCTGAACACTAGGACTCTAGCAGCTCTGAGACAGACAGTGTGTCCCAAACACACACACCAAACACACACACACACACCTGGCGCATTGAGTAGCATTCCGGTGATAGAATTAAAACTATTTTTTTGTTTTTCTCTTGCTTCATAACAGGCTTTTGTTTTGTTCTAGTAATAAAAGCATCATCATCAGACACAAACAATTCAGCAGGCTCTGGTGCCAGCTCTCCTCGTTCCATTACATTTGATTAGTATGTCAGGTGAAGAACGGCTTGTGGGGAGCTGCAGGATTGAGTCACCAACCGTCTTCTTGTTTCCTTCACATCTTCACTCTCTATCTCTCTCATCTCTGTTTGCTTTTTTATCAACTCCCTTATGAAATCATCCTCATTTGAATTCATATTCTGTGTGCTACAAGAAACACACTCACACACAGAAGAGTCAACACTGCCAGACACTGCAGAGCTCGGATTTTATGCAGTGTGTATTCATGATGTTTTCATTCGCTGCGACGCTGATTAAGTAATGATCGAGAAAATACAAAGCAATCATGGGAAGCATCAAGATACAAACAACTTCACTACTTTGTGTGTGTCAGGTCTTTTCATGCACAAAGGAGACATATTACGGGATCTTTGAAGACAATGACACCCCATTGAAATAAAAGATCTACTCAAAAAAAAAAGTTCTATCTCACCAGATGCAGGGGACTTGCTGCGTTGTGATTGGATGTTGACAGTCCTGGGGGAGCTTCGGCTCAGGGAACCAGTCATCTTTCCGTAATTTACTGACCGCACCATACGGCACTCTGCAAGCACAAAGATAATGTAAAGTCATACTCGAGAGCTGTCTACAAGGAAAAGAATCTGCAAGGCATTTTGGTGGTACTGCAGGCTGATGACAGTTCTGATGTTGATAATGATATAGTGATACGAACACAGATATACACAGAATGAAAAATAACACCAGTAAATGAAACAATATTCAACTTTTCTTGCATTTCTTTCTTGCCTTTTCTCTATAATTTGATTGGTTTTGACCTTTTGTCTTTATAGGAAACCACCACAGAGCAATTGGTTTTACCTCCAGGTCCCTTGCAAAAAAAAAAAATGCAGTTCTGACCTTCACAGGCCCGCTTTCCAAATGTAATTATTGTAGTGTTTCAGTAGTGACAGCTATGACTCACGGAGGTCTGGTCTTTCACACACACGCGGTCTTGGTAAATGAGCCATGTGATGGAGCTCACACACACATACACACACTCCTTGCCTCATTCTTCCCCAAAACTTTATTCCTCTCCTGTTCATTAACCCAACCCCATTATAGCTCATTACCATTACAGACCAGCAGGAGGAGGAAATTAGACACAGTCTACCATGTGTGAGTGTCCACACATGTGAGCGGGTGTGTTTGAGAGGATGCATGTTCTCTGCTGGTGTGGAAGTCGTTGTGGCACAATGATTAATGTACAGTGTAGAGTGCTAACATGATGACAGTAAATCAGAGGGAGGCAGAGGCGTTAATTACAGTGAGGCTGAGAGGAGGCTAAGCTGTCTACAGTTCAGGCTGTCTCTCTGACACACTGTTCTCTCTGTTTGTCTGTTTGCTTTGTCGCTCTGCTCTGCCATCTGTCTATCTCTGCCTTTTGCCCTTTGACTTCTGCACTCTGTCTCTCAGGGCAGAGAGAGGTGTGAAACTGAAATGTCTGTTTTTGTGTTTTGACTTTGTGACTAAATAAAGTCTGTTCACACATCATTAGAGGACAATAGAAGTTCTTAGATAGCTGAGCAGAAGAAAAAAAAAGGTTCCTGGCAATGGTTAACTCAAGTAAGTTGCCTGTTTTTGAAAGAAATATGAGATAAAGCCCCTAGTGTTAGTGAGTTAACATACAAATCAATAACACTACAATATTTGTTTATATTCGGCTGCAAAGTTCAAATAGATATTTTCATCTATGTCGATCTTGTATCTTTCTCACCTTTATACAGTTGTCTTTTAACAAACAAAAGGAAAAAAAAAACTTTCTTGTATTGTTTTGACTGAGAAGCCCTGGCTAATATTGTTCTCAGTGATTAAGTCAGGGAGGTCAAACCAATTTAAGTATTGAAAGTTAGAACTGAAAGTTCATAAACTATCATTCATTAAAAAAAAAGAAACTAAGAGTTCATTTGAGAATTGAGAATATTGAAGAAAGAATGGTAGAACCAGATAGGCTGGGGCTTATTTCTTAATGCAGTGATTGTGGGGATATTATGTTCCTGATACAGATGGTAATACATGTAGTCTCAGTAGTAATTCACAATCTACTCCACAATTATCTACTGACACTGAGTAGAAAAAGTGTTTAGGTTTATAAAATACTTGGAGTTAATGAAACATTAGTTACTCAATCTTTCTTTAAAAAAAAAAACAAAAAAAAACAAAACAAAACAAGAGTTTATAAGTTTTTGTCTTTTCTGAATGAGATGTGATGCTTATTTTTGTACTAATCAACACCAGAATGTTATTTCAGCCATCTGAAGACCTATTATTGCAACCAAACCACAAATGAATCATTTTCTTTTTGGGTACATGCCACTTAAGTAGGCCTAAGTGGAGCCTCTGTTTCACTATTCATTGTGAAACTGAAACTCACCTCAAATAGATGAAGAGACACTATTCAAGCAACAGGATGGATCTAAAGTTGCCTATTGGACCGTAAAAAATGCATCCCTCAGAAGGAGGACAGAAGACAGAAATTTGTTGCTGTTTCCAGAAACAGACAATAGATGATGGGAAATAATTGAATTGAATCTTAGTCTAATGAACATGCTCTAAACACAGTTTTAAAAGTTAATTTAATAAAAAGTACATTCTGTTTATAATAACATGATTCTCCACAGTGCGTAGTTATAATCTTTGATCTTTTTTGTGCTGTAATAAGTCGAGCAGGGTCATATCTGGTGTCTCCAGCTGAATTACCTCGCTTCACAACTCCAGACATCTCTGTTTTTCATCAAGATTTCAGTCTGAATCAAACACTGACAAACATCTGCGCTAGACTGATAATAGAGTTTATATAACACACAGCCAGGGACAGTAAAAGTTGAGGTTACATAAAACCTGATGTGCTTTTCTTATTACTCGAAGCTGGATATTATGAAAAACAGCTAACGGAGGCAACTGTCCAAAAGTAATGACCATGCAGCTTCCCTGTAAATGAGCTCTTCATGTGTGTTAAAGGATTTTTTGTGGTCTCACCATAGAAGGATGACAGATATCTTTTGTATATTATGAAAATGAAAGGAATCAGTGGGTGAAGAGAGAAAAAAAAGAAGACAAGAAGAAATAAAAGAAGGTCGGGCTTAGGCGACCCAGGTGGGATGGATATTATTTGATGGATAATGGGATACAGGAGATACAGGAGGGAAAAGATAAATTCAATAAACCTTTAACAAAAAGCCAGCGCATGCTAACTCATGTACTTGGAGACAGAAAGAGAGCTGAGAGCATAATACAAATGAGTACTAAATGGCAGAAGTGCTCAGACAGAGATGCAGTAGAGGGAGTGAAACATAGACGGGTGACATGAGGACACGGTGTATCCCCTGCAGACCGCAGTGGAGAGACAGGCAGTGGAGAGAAGGAGGAACAATAGTACAGCAGGTTAGAGGATGGCCTGAGTGCAGCAGACATATTTTAATTCAAAGGGAGACGAGGAGTGGCAACAGACAATGAAATATAATGAACTGAACAGTCAACACAGTCCTCTGCCACCTGAACCGTGGAGATGTGTCATACAGGCAAGAGACAGACTGTACAGTGGAAGTAAAAAGGCATGATGTAATGAGGGGAGGGCAGAAAAACAGCAAACAGGGAACAAAAACTTGATGTTTCACAAATCGACAAATCGGATAGTGTACTTCTGTGTCTTAGGTTGTCTTTCAACAGATTGTGCATCTATTGCACCATTTCTGCAAAGAATCATTCAGTGCCAAATGATCAGCTCATGTTTACTTCAGGCTCTAAACTGCTGTCACGTATGGCTCTGACAATTATATTACTAACTACAGGCCTGGCATGTGTACTATACAGTTTCAGTCCCTCAGCATTTTCCGTGTAAATGCTGACTTTTTTTTTTTTTTTGCAGTTTTTGGTGGAATATTGTGAAACGTTGATGTGTAAACAGGGCCAGAGAGTAGAAGAGGAACAGCAAGAAAGGACTCAACGTTCACAATTGCCTCTAGGCAATGGACTTTTCTTGAACTAAATCAAGAATCTATGCAGCTATAGACACATGTCCACACCTGAGGGACCCAGCAGTTTATATATCAAGTAAATTGCATTTCATTCATAAAAGTGGCAGGTTGTAAATTCTCCAGCTTCACTAGCCATCTCTCTACCATACAGAGTCCAGCTAAGTACCATTAAATTAGGCTCTGGAGGAAATGTCTGTAAAGCTACTCAAATTTTTGGTAGCAATGAGTAGTTTGCAATCAGTTAGTCTCGAATTTCTAACATTATTTTAACAACAGAATAAAGAATCAACTCCAATTTTGAGTGACTGCAATACATAAAATTCTTTCTCAAGCTTAGAAAAGATCATACAAAGCTTTAAGACATCAGTAAAATGGAGTAGACAGTGTGAAAAGTAAGGCAAAGAGGACCAAAGGAAGGGATCAGTGAACAGTCCGATGTGAAATGTCAGCATTGAAATGTCAGAGGAAGAGTTATTGGCCTCACCACTCTCATCTAGCATCAGGTCATCCTGGTAGCGGAACTTCTCTGGTCCACATGCCACGAAAATGTCTTCATCACCAAAGAAGTCCTGCAGGCAGGAAACCTGGAAACACAGACAGGCAGAGGAACTTAGTCATTGGTTTGTCTTTATCTTACTTCAATAGGAGAGAAAGAATTAGTACCCCTTTTTTAAGCTTGCTTTATACTCACACAGATGGCAGCTGCCAAGGGCAATGGCAGGTTTTAACTATCAGGAGTTAATTCCTTTATTCAAGGGCACCTCAGTAAAGAGAAAGAAGAGGGCCTAGCTGCAGCGATTTTCCACCTGCTCTATAGATTTTGAAACGACAACTGCTTGTCAGGCATCTAGCTCCTTTACCTTTACACCCTGATCCCTCATTAGCATATAAACATGACAAAATTGAATACCAACCTGGACTTACACTGAAAAAGCACTTTCACTGAAGACATCCATATGCATACCTGTTTTGTCCCTGAGCTGCAGAGCTGTGTTGTTCTGCACTTAATCAGTCTTTTGGAAACGATTATGAGACCTTGCCGACTAACAAATTTGCTGATGCACTCCAGCACGTGCACCGGACTTCAAGAGGATTGAGTGGGGGGTCTGTTCCCTGCGGCCCAGCATCTAATAAATGGTAATGAGCAACTAACTAAAGGGAGAAAGTAAGAAACGAGAGGAAGGGGGAATTTTTGAGCAACAAAGTGATTAAAAAAACTGTTGCGAGATGGAGATATTTTAAAAATTTTGGCACGTGTCGCTGCAGAATCTTAACTTTTCTGTCTTAATTAGCAGGTCCAATTATAACATGGTTCACATCTTTAGATGCCAATGTGTTCATTTCGTCTACACAAGACAGATGTTATTCAGTTTTTCAGTCTTTTGCTGCTGGGAAATATCTCAACAATGGGGTGTTTATTATGACAACCAGGCGAAGAAACAAACTGTTCATTATTTTCTATTTGATTCAGCTGACAGTTCATATCATTTCTGATCTAAACTCTGCGTGATTCACTCAAATAACTTTAATTACACCCCGCAGGCCAACCACCACATTTCAGTCCCAAGCCATCAATATTCCAAATTATATTTCCCAATAGGCAATGCTATAGTCACAAAGGCAGTTTACAGGAAGACTACAGTTCATTCATCTGCTATAACAAATCTCTCAACAAAAACCTATTAGAGGGCATTAAAATTTAGGCAGCTTGTGTATCTGGAACCGCCTGGAGTGAACACATAAATATAAAGCTCCCCTTATTGCATTTTCATGGCAATTAACATCCAAGAACCCATTTAGATTCCTATTAGCCAACAATCAACGCCCCAAAAGAAAGTCACACCAACATTATCCACACAAAGCCAAACAAACAGCACTCTTTCTATGCATGTCTGTGCGTTTCTGTCAGCGTGTGGGGAAAGGACTTGTCCTTGCACCCCCCCCCACGACCCTAAAAGAACCATCAGGGAGTCATAAAACAAGTTTAATCCAAGACACATCTCTCCATGGACTGTGGACCGTTTTCATTTAACTTTTCATTTTGGGACTGAAATTGTGTGTCTGCGAACACTCAGCAGCACATCACATGGAAACACACACGCCTGGTGTTTATGGATCATTGTCAGTGTGTGTCTGTGAGGAAGCAATATTATTAAGGTTTCATAACAGAGTGCATATTGCTCTGTTCCCTGATCTCCCCTGATAGCGTGTTGGTGATTATTTCAGGGCCAAGCGGCTCCACTTCCTAACAAGACGGCAGTGATACAGATGCGGGTGTTGTTAACATTTCCCCTGTGTGTTGGCGCTGATGGAAAGCTTTGACCACTTCTACATCTTGTTGGACATTTTTTTTCTCCCCCTCCTGGATTGTAGTTTATTTTCATCTTTATATCAGTTGTGTTTGCTTGCTGTTTCATTGTTACATAAGCTGTTGTGTCTGCTGAGGGCTTTAACTTTACTCCTGAGGTGCTACAAGCTTGTGATTAAAATTGTTATTAGCTGCTCTTGGCTTAGCTGGTATCACCTGCCACAAAGTTATTGATGGGGGCTCATGTAGTACTCTAAGCACATCAAAAATGTCACTCTGGGTTCTGTAAAATTGTCAACAATTAACTTGTTAATTAAAAAATCTGAATGAAAACATCAATGGATAATCATGTGTTGCTGTATTGAATTGTGCTGATGAACTAACTACTTTATGTTGAGGCATGAGGCATAATTAACTATTTATCAAATTCAGTGCTTACATCCTTATTAATGTACCAAATCTCCTGACTGTTCCTGCTTTACTGATCTAAAAATAACCTTTTGGAAATGTTTCATATTCCAGGATACATTTTTCTCCTTTTTAAGCGTGTGCTCTTTTGAAAAGGCCACAAAACACTCATCCTGTTGAAAGCTTTGTTCCTGTCAGAGAGGATTTTTGTTGGATTTCTGAGTCAGTCTGACCGTGTCCCTTGGGCAAGAACTGCTGCTGCTTCTGGAGTCAACCAAGAGGCAGCTTGTGAAAAGAAGCCTTTTCATACTCTTGATATAGAAACTGTAGCACACAAGAAATGTCCAGCAAAAAGCTGACAAAGAACATCTCTGAAAACATACAAAAAAAGAAAGAAGATGAGAAAGAGGAGTTTTAAAAAGAGAGATGGAAGGAAACAGGGTCAGTGGTAATGTTGGGCATATTTAAGCTCGGAATGAACACATATGAGGCATCACACAAATCCACTGTATACTGAGTGGGGTGTGAAAAAGTATGGTTGCCATGGTGATTATGCCCTCTAGGCATCAGTGCATGGCTGGTGCGTGCCACAGACTGTATGATGTGCACAGTGTGATAGAGAGATTCATCATTCATATTTTATCCACTATGGGCACAATACTCTACAGAACTGTGTCATCACACATAAAGCACACAAACACACGCACCCACACAGAGGCACAAGGCCTGGTTAAAACTGAGATACTTATGCAATAGCTCCTGTTAAGAAAAGATGATGTTCAGAGAGAGAAGCACAGGAATGATGACTGATTGAGGGGAGAAATGATGACAGAATTGAACAGTCAAAGATAAAATCAAATCCTCAACATTAGCACAGATGCAAACAGACATAGTGAAGAAAAAAAAAAAAGAAATACAGCGGGAGGAGATTTATTCCCGACTGTTGCTCAGAGCTTTTCTCTGAGCCCGATGACAAAACAAGCTGCTTTGATGTCTCTGGTGTTCAGCTCGCACAGAGAAGCAGTGCAGTTACACAACATCCAGTGCTGCTAAAAACAAGGACAGGAAGAAACAAACAGAGCAGTGGTCGGAGAGGAGAGGGACTAAAATAAGCGCAAGAGAAAAGAGCAGAGGAGTGTGGAAATTGGCAATTTCATAACCCTGTCATCAACTCTCACACATCTTTATTAAAGTGGGACATGGGTGATAGGACTGGGTCACAATGATCAAAAGCACTTGCTGGCTTTTAAAAGAGGTTTTTGAGATTATGTAATTGCTTTATTTAGGCATTAATTTAGCTTGGAGCAACACCTAATCATGTCTGCAGGTTTAAAAAACAAAGGTTCAAAACTTTTTTTCCCTCTGAGACGCAAAAGTATAGCTTATTATACCATACATCATAAATGATTGATAGGTTTTAAGGTTGCCTGAAGCATCTAACAAACCTGGAGAACTCCAACCCTCTATTGTCCACATTTATCATGACAGGAAATTTATCATCTGGTGAAGTACAAAAACAAATGTGCATGTGTCTGATTTGAACAGGAAAAAAGGGAATTACATAAAAGTACAAAATATATGCCCTCTTTAAATTGTCTTGTGTAACAATTTCGACTACATTCTGAAAACTCCTCTGACACGTTCATACTGCACCACCTAGTGTTGAATCAAAAAACAACAGTGAGTGTGTCTGTTTATGTAGTTTTTCTCCAACCTTTTTTCATCTTCTCTTTTTCAGGTTTGACTTCTAAAACAAATTGCAGCTGATTTTGTCTTTCCTTGGTACTTTACATCATGTTGTTTGTGCGTCACTTACTCTACGAAGAGGTGTAGTAAACTGGTCCAGACAATGACTTTCACCACATGGGGGAGCTGTTAAATAACACCAAGATTTGGAGGGGTTTACCAGCTGTTCAGAAACCAGAGTATAAACAAAATGATGGACCAACTTTAGATTTTCTTTATGGAAGATGGAAGAAGTATCAGGTGATGTGGTTCAACCAGTTGCCTCTGAGCAAAAGAGAAATAAGAAGTCTTACACAGAGCTTTTTTGTAGTATGAAAACCTCTGAATGACTTGAAAATAGGCTGAATATTTTATTAAACAGCTCAAAAATCAACATGTAAAACACACTGGGAATCAAACCACTTGTGATTTTTGATTGAGCCAGCTTCAGAAGGGCATGGATTGAAAAATACTTGAAATCTGTGTCTCTGTTTGGTAAATGTCTAGAGAGAAAGCATTCACCAAGGGATGACTGGAGCATCTGTGCAGATTTTTAGTTGAGGTTCTCAGGGACACCAGGGAAATGTGTGAGAACAGACTAACAGCTGTTCAAAGACACACTGAACCATTTTTTATTTAACCTTCATTTAACCAGAGAAAAGACCCACTGAGATCAAGACCTTTTGGTACAAGAGTGACCTGGTCAAGAGGCAGCGGCACACGCCATATTAAACAAAGAAGACAGCTGAAAATAACAGGAAACATTACAATATTATACATAAAAGCAATCTGATGAATGAAGTGCGGGAGTTCTTTTTACGGTAACAATTTAAGAACAAAGACACTGTTTGATGGATTTCCGTTGTTGGTCCCCTGTTTCAGTTCAAACACGAAGAGCAGAGAGATGTCATTTGATTACATGAACTTAAAGGTAATATAGGTCCTTTTCATATCTGGTGAAAACTGAAACACATGGTTGAATGTGCAAATAGAGTTTTGTTCATACCACCGAGAAAAGCAACATACACATGGAGCAGCAGTGTGAAATCTCAGCTGCTTGTGTTTAAACAGTCTGGGATGTTTCCTTCAGCTGCTCCTGTGAATAAGCCGCTGGAAACAAATGATCCGTGACAGCAGGGCTCGCTCTGCTCATTTAGATCGGCTATTTCTGTCTGCCTGTCAGATTTCAGGTCTACTTGAGGACTTGTCTGTCAGCTCCGCGCTTTTTGGAGTGAGTTTCTGACAGACACTCAGAGGTTACTTAAGTGTAAATGCACGAAGACACACGCAAGCAAATTTTCCTGTAGGATATGAGTAAAACTGTGTGTATAGTGGTGTTTGAGAAAGAGTGGAAACAGTTTGCTGATTTGATGCTTCTTATAAAATATAGTCTTAAAAGTTTTTATATGGAATTTAAGGTTTATTGAAGGTGTTTAATTGTAATAATTATATTAAATTTGTCAAATAATGGTGTTTTCCAAAGGACTCTTGATGAAATTCACATAGATATAATGTATTTGCACTTAATTTGAATTAGAGAATTTCATTCAACAGTTTTTGTTTGGCAGACATAGCTGTCTGGCTTTTACTGTTTTTTTTCTTCTTACTTTTTTGTACCTACAATGTTTTGGGCTCAAATAAAGAGGTTCAAATCTTTATGTTTACAGTTTTTTTCTTGGATATGAAGATTTACTTCTTTCTGTTTCATATCATGACAGATTAGATATCTTACAGAATTTAAGACTTAGTTTGATACAAAAGATGTTTCTATTTGCTCTGTCATGACCTGGCTTTTCATTTGAAGTTATGTTTTAAGACTTGTCTCATTTTTATTTTTTACTCTGATTCCTATTCTCTCATTTAACCACAAACTGTTTTAATTAATTGTTTTTATTTAATTGTTTCTAACACTATCATTGATGTTGTGTATCATTTTAAATTTCTAGATTAGCTACTTTGGACAGATTTAAATGTCTGCTTGTTCTCATTGAACTGGACTGAAGTTTTGTATGTGAAACCAAACATGTAAAATAAGTTAACTCTGGTTATAAGTTTACAATATCTATGAATAATGAAAAAAAAATCTGCAGCAGTTTCAATAAACTCTAGAAATTCTGTGGAGTTTTCTCAAAGATGCTTCAGTAATGGTTGTCCTTTGTCCAGCACTGATAAGAAAAAGAAGGATTTCTAAGAGGCTAAGACAGACGGTCAGAAGAAAAAAACAAAAGCAAAGAAGAGCTTGAGGACTCAGCTACTAATCTCCTGCGCCACAATAGACTCACAGTGGTCACACTGAGGACAAGCTGAGGTCAACATTATCCTGCCAAAAGAGGGACACATTTTGGAGAGCCGAGCTGTCGCTGTGCTCTGCCAGAGCAGCTTAGCAGGGTGGAGCTGTCCGTGGTGCTGAATCTACTGCAGCTGGAAGACGGGACATGTGGGGCTACTCTGAAACATTTACCACTGCAGGACTGAAGACACGGGCTGATGGGTGGATGGACAGACAGATGGATGTTGAGAGACAGGAAGACTGAGGCAGGAACAGATGGATGTGTTGTAAGACAATAGGGGGAGACAGACACAGAAAGAGCATTTGTGTCAAACATTCAGAGCATCTTAGGTAAAAGGGATTCAAAGTCAGAAAGGAACTGACAGAAAGACAGACGGACAGCACTGTTGTGGCTGTATGACTTTTTCAGAGTATGTGGCCTAAGGATGTGTTAATAATCGATACACAAAAAAACTAGGATTGACATCCACTTTCCAGAGGACAGGCCAATCTATATGGAGCTGAAACTGTACTATTCCACCTACGTAAGAGCTATAATCCCTGAGAGCACAAACTCTTTGTGGCCAATGGGGGAAAAAAAGCACCCCAAAATGTCTCTTGAATCCGGAGAATTCTAATCTCAGGCTCAAAATGACACAGCAAAAAAAATTCAATCCTGACAATAATCCTCTGTAAGGCTGAAGGGAGACACAGCGACAGAGAAAAGAGGGAAATTGTCTGATCAAAGAGAGAGAGAAAGGTGGACAGAAATCAATCTTAAAGAGTTAAGGAGGGAGAAAAAAACATCCGAGCCCACAGGGAGAATTCACACCCTGCATGACCTCCTGCTGCCTCAATCAGCAGACTGCACATGGCCCCGTTTTATTAGAGAAGCTGACAGGAGATGGGAGTAACAGAAAGGGCTAGAGAGAAGATATACAAGAAACAAAAAGAGGAAAAGAGCACCACAGAGAGGTGAGGCTAATTAACTGTGCAGTGCCTGAGCTGGCACTGGTTCTTCTTTAACCTCAAACCAGTGCAGCAGACTGTCGGGCTGCTGGATGGCTGCTGGCTGCTGTGTTGTTGCATAACAACTTATGTAACAGCTTCTGCTCTCCATAGGGGGATGGCAAACTTTGTTTTGGAACTACTTTTCTCACTGAATGTGGATGAATTTTTTTCCTGTCTTTCATGTATCTGCAAGGAGACATACTTTTAGCAACCATGAAATGAATAAAAAATAAGAGACCTTGCAGTGCTGTTTCTCAAAAAAGACAACATGGCATCTCTCTTGATTTTCATTCCATCTTCCAAGACTTCTTTTAATTCATCTTTCTTGTTGCACTTGAATCAGAGTTGTCAAGTTTCATCACAATGATTTCTTTTTAACCAACTTTTCCTTTCATTCCCTCTATCCGAAGTTTTTTTTATCTCCCTCTCCCATTTATTTTGCAGGCTTTAATCCTTTTTGAGTGTGAGTGGGAGTCTGAATTTAGGATTTGAACGTGTTTGAACACGGGTTACTAGAGAGCATGGAAAAAAGAAGATGCTCATAATATTATGTAAGGAGTCTGCAGGAGGAGGTTGAGTAGGTGAATTTGTTTGTTTGATCCAAATTCAGTTCAAGCTTGGATATCTATTATGATGGGTTCTAAAATGTGTTATTTTTTTTCTGGCACTTTTAGCCAAAAAAGAAAAATCAAGGTTTTTTCTGTTTTTTTTGGTCCTTTTTGTCCTTTTTGCAATTGGCTCAAAAAATAATCACTTTTTACAGTTTATGAATTATTGGCTGATCAATTCATAAAACCACAACAGAGGTTAACTCTGAAACATGGCAGGAGTTAAGCAACTAGTGCATTAGGTAGAGAGGAAATCAAACCATTGATAGTTAAGTAGAAATGCAGCAACAAAACAGAAACATGAAATGACTGCAAAAAGAACAACCATGCAGATGACATTTAAAGACATGAAAGTGGAAAAAAACTAGGCGGTCAACTAATTACACTGCTGGACTTGAAGGAAGGCCGGGTCTTATCAAACTCACTTTGAAAAGACTATTAGGCAGTGATAAATACTTCAATAGCGTTTTGAGTGTTTCCCTTTTTTTTTTGATTTGTGATGCTGTTGAAGTTCAACATTTTCTGTCTAGAAAACTGCTACGATATAAATTGGGGGTTATGATCATGCTTATATGTAGATATGAGACTGTTTTAAGATCACTTAGAAAGTCATCACAGTCCCTTTAAGAACATTCCTAGAAGAAACAGTCACTTTGGTTCTCATGAGAAATACTGACATACAGACTGACCTCATTCAACCTTCACTGTTTTATATTTACAGACAGGCATTGACAGGGACAAAGTGACAGTGAAGTAAAACCCATTGCCTTGTAGAGAAGCATTGATGCCTCTCGTGTTTACAACCTGGCTTCATGATTATCAAACTGAACTTCGGACATCTTAAGTTGATCAACTATCAACTTGAGACAATCTTTCAAATGCAAATTAAGTTAAGCGAGAACTAAGAGTGTGAGTGAGTGAGTCAGGTAGTGCATGACTCAGACAGTCTGTGTATGATGAGGCAGCCTTGTTGTGTGACTGGGTTCTCAACCAGTGCCAGTACTGGAAATGTCTGCCATCGATCCTAATTTGGCAGCAGATTCTTTGGCTACAGAGAGTCCTCTATTCTGATACAGACACTCTGCGGGAAAACAAAGGCAGACAAACAAACTATGTAACTGTCTGTAACACACACATACACCCTCAGAGTCTGAAAGAGAAAGAAGACCAATATGACACAGCTCTGGTATTAAAATCAAACTAAAAAACAGCAGAATAATCATTTGTTGAGGACAGCTCCTCGACCCATTTATCATCTTAGTCATTTGTTTCAAAAACTCAGTCCAGGAGCCAGTTCTCAGCAAACTAGGTGCATGACACACATTCACACTCCCTACACACGCGCACACACAGTGCTGTGCTGAGTAGCTGTGACTCAGCAGATCAGCTGGAGTAGACAGACTTTCCTTCCCACAATCCTCCTATGCAGAGAAAAGTGACACATCAAAAAATATCAAATAAAGTTTAGAAAACAGCTAAAAGCTGTATACAGAAAGCACAGCATTATACTTGCTCTACTTAATAAACAATACTTTAAAGAGGCGTCACTCAGTCCTGCATGGGTGAGAGCAGACCAACGAAGTTATTGGGGATGAGTAGGGGACAAAAAAGTGAGACGTAATCTAAAAGAAGAAACAAAGATTAAAAGGTGGGATCCTAAAACAGAGAGTGATGCTATATGTTGCTGCTCTCAGATTTGGGAGGCATGCAGAGTGTGCTGTTCAAAGAAAGAATAAACAGCAATAAAAGCAAATGCACACTGACAAGATAAAGATTTAAAAAAAGAAAAAAAATTAGAACAAGAAGATTAGAGATGTATTGACAACTGTAGGATAAAGAGAGAGCCATTTTTGACAGAGGATCACAGATTATGTAACGGAGGATGGGGAGAGAAATAGAAGCATTGATGGGTGTTGGAAATGCGAAGAAAAGAAAATGGGAGGCAGAGGGAAGGAGGAGGCTTCAAAAGGAAAGAAAGGAGAAGAGGTAGATAAAAGGATATGAAAAGCTCTTCAGCCTTGCCAACGAGGAGAATAACAGGACAGCACTGCGGTTTGAGAAGTGAGAGCTGCACTGCAGATAGTGAACAAGTGGTTTGTCAACACTATTCTCCTACATCTAACCTCCATGTGTGCTGTTTAATTAGTGTGAAAAGAAAGCAAAGAAGTGGGCAGGCGAAAAACTGTATATGCTGGACTGGATCTGAATATACATCTATGGAAAAACAAAGGTTTGAAAGAAAAGCAGGAACTCTGGAGAAGGCTTTGTATATTTTCCGTTGCCAAAGAAGCCAAAACATACATTTTGCCACCAGGACTGCTCAAATCAATGTGCATTTTATTTGAGTACTAAAAATTTCTCAACGCAACATGGAACAACAATTGGACAAATCGGTGTTAAAAGTAAGTTCCAAAACTGCTGACACCATAATCACCTGCAGATATACAGGAACAACTCACCGTGTTAAACCTGTATGGTATATAAAATACTGAATTATTTGTCATCTTCCATCATTGAATACTGCATTGCATATCAGATCTTGTACAGTTTGAAGGACCTAAAATGTTAGGACTGAATGGTTTTAAAGCTATTTTGAGGAACTTTTGGTTTTTGTTGATTTTGGTAACCCTGTTGTCATATATGTGCACTACCTTACTTTACGTCTTTGCTCATGACATGTACATTAGAGATAGACCAATGCATTTTTTTCAGCGTAGATACCAGTACCAATTACTAGTAGTCAAGGAGGCTGATAACCAATCTGTGTAGTCGATATTCATTTGCAGTAAAAGTCAAAATACTGGCATCAAAATTTTGATTAGCACAAACTCCAACCCTTAACTTTATTCACATGCCTTTAAGCATACATATATATCTACACACGTATTAGCACCCATGCAAGTATTTGGTTGTGAATAAAGTATGATTTGAACTAAAAATGTTGAAATACAAAATGGGAAAAAATTTCAATTCAACAATTCAGTCCTGTACTTTCCTAGCATCCGCAGGCAATGCAGGATTCCTCTTTGTTCACACTAAACCCAATGGGATATATACTAAAGAGCTCATTAATAGGATACTGAAAAGTAGAATACAAACAACTACAGAGATGAATAAATGGCAAGGCTTGATGGTCTGGTTGATCATTTCTTGCAGTTAATGCCTGGTGATGCATGGGCAGAAATCTGGGCAGGTCCACTAGTCAAAGTCAGGGCCATTGTTCGTACCTAAATATGCGTGAGTCTTTAAATGCTGCCAACTGTGGCTCTACATTATTGTGTGTGCGTTCATGTGTGTGCGTGTGTGTGTGTGAGAGCATGATTATGTGTGTGTAAACAGAGATTAGTTGTATTAATAGGCCAGCCATGCCCGTGTCCTAAGCCACTTACAAGTCGTCTATCTTGATCAGACCAATCCAGCCACACCAATTTACTGAGGAACCCTATGACATCCCATCAGGGCTGCTGCTTGGTTTCTGCATAACTTGACCAAATCAACATAAAAACTGGCAGAACTGAAGAACATGTTGAGAAATATGAGGCAGTGGTAACCCCAGAGGAGGGGGGATGGAGCTAAAAATAGCACCTAGATGATACAATGAGGCCTGAAGAGAGAGAGAGAGAGAGAGAGAGAGAGAGAGAGAGAGAGAGAGAGAGTATCAACACTGTGGTGGAGTAACTTGATATATGCCGTCTCACACAGTTTCTTATGTTACAATCAGAAATTCGATAGCCAAAACTATCACAATAGTGTAAGCACTAAGTGGGCCAAGTGGTTGGAGTGTATGGCATATACCAGATGCTAAAGAAGACTTGTTCACAACCTATCACGTGTCATTGCTTACCCACCTGTTTCCCTAAATTATCAATCATCCAGTCAATAAATGCAAAATCATTGAACCCTTAGAGTTTGTTTTGTTCTGACCACCGGAGTTGAAATTCGAACTTTCCTCTTAATTATTAGAAAATCTGCTGCTCTGAAATAATGTTGCATACAAAAGTTTAAAAAAATCCTGTAAGTAAAGCACAGTAGGAGGCATTTGAGTTGACTGTGGCTGAAAATGAACTTTGTTGAACCCTTCAGATAATAGAACACAATGTATTATTCATTTTAGCAAACTTTAACTGGCAAACTTTAACAGAACTGAACTTCTGACTCTTCTTGATTTTTTTAATTCAAATTTTACATAGTTATGTAAGAAAAAAGGGGGCCTTTGGGATGTACATCTTGCCCAACTGTCTATGGCCTCATTACAGGGGTTAATGAGGGCAAGAGCCTTTGTTTCTCTCTATCTCTCTCTCTCTCTCTTTCTCTCTCTCAGGGCTCTGCTGGGACTCAGTTGCTGACATCAAGGCCCAGAAACCTACTTCTGCTGTGGTCTCAATGACTGACATGGATCAGCTGACAGCAGAAGCTCTCACAACATAACGTACTTACACATGCAAGCACCTGAGCACACTCAGATATACACACTCACTCTACTTAACCCTTTGAAGTAACCTTATCCAGGAGCACACGTGGGTAATTAACTTATTAGCACTCAGCCGAAGTCAATAACGTATAGTCAAGAGTCATCTGCATAGTGTTTGATCATCCCGACTCTCAACCTTCACACAGCCCCATGTAATCATGCTGTAGTATTTTTCCCCATTCACTTCAATTGACATAGACGTTTTTTTGGTGTTATACTATGCTTGTTTTTTTATGTTTCGACAAAACTAACATGCATTTCCTACTTCCAAGCAAAAATCTCAACCGTCTTTGGAGTAAACATTTTCCCACTGGGCCGTTTTCAAAATAAAATAATCACTCACTCAAATTCTCCCACCTGCATTGACCCACTCATGTACACGTAATCACACAAAAATAAGACAATGTTGTTTCTGCACTCAGCTAAGCCCAACCCATTTGGCAGTGAGTTTGTTGCCATGCCTACAGGCCCAATCGATACTGCGCCTAAAAATAGTACAATCATACTGGTCTTATTTCCAATCTCAGAAGGGGTGAACTAGGCAAGAGCAGCAACTCTTGTATAATCTTCCAGAAAACTGTAACCAATGACAACCACAGTGTTAGAGAGTCTTTTGCAAAAGCATGAGTTTAATCCCTCATCAGGAGGTTTTTCAAGGAAAAAAAACCTGATCCTGGGATTTTATTGGCTGCTGAAGAGGTCTAACGGCAGGTCAGGACAGGAAATACTGAAAGACTTCCTGCCAGTTAACTAGTGGATCATTAAATTATTTACAAGGTTTCATAAAAAAATACCAGTGCCAAAACATGAAGATGGATACAGGGGAGTGAGACAACTGGTTACACAGAGAACTAGAGAATAAATTCTGGATAAAAGCCACAAGGGGCTAAGAGCACATTCATGAGAATGAGTCACAAATTGGGCATTTAGTGGATGATTACTGCTGTACGACACAGAATGGCACAACGCCCTTTACGTCAAACACAATCTGTTTCAACATAATCATTTCATTATAAAGCTTTTGCCAAAAGGAAGTGATTCTGAGAAGCTATATTTGGAGCTACAGAAAGGCAGAAAGGTTGAAGCAGACAGACAGACATGAAGAATCAATGGTGATGGAGAGCCGTTTCTCAAGAGGTGAACTAAGGACAAACATGAAGACACTGAGAGCTGAGGCTTGATATAATCAAAACCTAGAACCAAGAGACTCAAGAAGGGATGCAATTGTTTTCTATTTTCCTTGACAAACAGAGAGAGTGTGTCAAGCTTATTTATCTGTAAACAAGACATTGTCTCTCTAAAATCCACTCTACTTTCGTGCTATACTGGGGAATATGTACACAGGCCTCTGCACATAATATGTACTTGTGTGTACAGTGCTGCTCCGAATCCCGTTCTTTTTATATTGTCTCCCTCCACAGCTGAGAGAGAGAGCTGTACAGGTGGGTGGACTATCAAGGGGCCCGGATTCATTTCCATGATGGGAGGCTGAGCTCTGGCGCAGCGTGGGCTCCATTCATAGTTCCCTTGCATCTTTACCTTCACTCGACCTCTTTTCTGTGTGTGTGTGTCACTGTTTCTCGCTACACCTCTGGCTGTGAACGGGGACACTTCATTCATAAAAGGCTCATGAAAGAGAAATGAGAGTGTGGTCATAAATCATTAAGCCACTGTGATGCTCCTGTCAACCTGTTGATACATCCACCTCACTTGAAATGAAGGATCTAAAACTTAGTGCTGCATATCAAAACAACATCTGAGGACACTTTCATCTCAGCATCTGATCTATTTTTCTCTTCAGAACCACTTATGATGTGTGACACTTGCAACAAAACATCAAAATAACATGCAATGGCATTTAGACAGAAGCCCTCAGAGACACTAAGATATACTGCTCTTTTGAAGGGGGCTGCCAATCTGCATTGCCAGAAAAGTACCCTTGAAAAAAGGCCTAGCTTAACCCTGAGAGTGCTAATAAAATCAGCTGCTTATTCTCTACAACTGTAAAACAGAAGATTTCTTACTATTTTGCCTTCAAGGGTGTAAATCTTCTTCACCACCCCGGAGTCGAGCTTGATGGCATCAGTGATGTCAGTCAGGACTTGCTCGTAGGAATGGGCCGTCTTCTTGTTCAGCAGGATCCTCACAGCTTTGCGGGGCTTCACACCACTTCGCACCACAGTCACAAGCTTTGGACGGATGAAGTCCTTGATTTCACGGCTTTCGAGGGCACCAGCCATGGCGCTGCCAAGGGAAGGAGGTCCCCGGGTGGATGTTGCCGAGGCTTTGACATTCACTGACCAGTTTGGGTTGACATTTTTTGTGTAATCCAACTTTTTGTAAGCTTCAATGGAACTGCACACATAGCTGTCACCTGGGAATAGAAGCATAGGTTAGCTATTTGCACAACATTTCGAAGCTTAACAATATTAAAATCATCCAAGCAGCAGGTGACATGATGCAGAGGCAGATTTGAAATGTTTTCCTCCAGTTGTGTTTCTCATCTAGTTTTCATTATCATATCTCGCTTGGTCAGGTCTGCAACTTCTTCTCACATGTTTCTTTTTAGAGAGTTATAGGCAACAGATCAAGCGAACTCTAATCTGAGCTCGAAGCTATGCATTTATGACCACATTTATAGAGATGAACGATTTACAATAATAATATAATTTTAATTATTCTTTCTTAAATTGCAATTGTGATTTACTGTGCCACTATTTTTAGCTTCTCCATCTTATATATTAATATCAATTGTTATATTGAGGTGGATAAAATTATTTTATTTATTCTTGTTCTGAATAAGAAAAACACTTTCATGAGGGAGAAAAGGGGAATTCTTGTAAAGAAAAAAAAATACACTAAAGAAACTCTGTTTGCACATAAAGGTACATCTCAAAACCTAGAATGTCATGAAAAAGTTCAATATCTTTGGTCACTCATTTCAGAAAGTGAAACTCAGGTATACATATAATGAAAACCCTAAATTCAGAGTCTCAGCTAATTAGAATATTACATAAGATCAACAAAAGGGATATTTAAAATGGAAATGTCAGGCCTCTATAAAGTTTTGCTACTTTCTGACCATTTTCCAAGATTTCCCCCAATCTTTGCCCTTTTCACTCATTTTTGCTGCTTTTTGACCATTCTGCCACTTTAACGCATTTTGCCTCTTTTCAGCACTTAGTTTGATGCTCTTGCAACACTAGTTTTCAAAAGGTTGGTAGAGTAACACTGGTGCAGAGCAGAAAACATCTACAGCAAAATAATGTAGCAGGTGTTTTGACACATATGAGGTTAAGGAGATATTGAATTGTTTGTGATTTGAATATTGCAGCAGGTCATATTGCAATTTCATATAATTTGCAATATATTGCCCTTAATTGCCCTTTTGCACTGCAAAAACTGAGACCTTAGCAATGTTTCTTGTTGTAATGAAATTGTCTCCGTAGTCTTGATATGACGTATTTAACTGACAAGTTCAGAAACTTGTCCAATTTCAAGATATTGAAAGACAAAATGCGGCCATATTGCTTGAAATTAGAAAAAAAAATCTGCCAATTGGGTAAGAAAAAAACAACTGTCCTCAAGTTAGAACTGAAATAAGGTTAAAGATTATTGGAATAAGACGTCTTGGGACTTTGATACACCGTTGGCAGTTTTTCTTTACTCCTTGCAACCCACTCAGACATCCTTTTTGTCTTTAAATAACTTGAAACAATACATTTTTCTGGATTGATCTGGTGAATGTGGCTCATATTAAGTCTTAAAATACATTTTTATGAAATAAAAATAAAACATGAACACTTGCTTAGACTTTGTTTTGCGGTGAAGCCCAGGTGCAGAGAGTCCAGTAGCTAAAACACTATGACCACATCCATTAAGTATGTATGAGTGCTGAAATGCTGTATACCCACCTTCTATCAGCTGGTCTACAGCCATGATCTTCTTGGAGCCATCCAGGGTGTATATGGTCCGGACGCCCTGGGGGAGGTTGACATTGTCGGACAGAGAGCGGGTCAGATCCTCCAGGAGGGCGTCAAAGGTCCGGAACCTGTCTGTGGAGATGGCGTACACTATCCCGTTGAAGTACCGGTCTCCGTTGCGGTAGAAGCGGACCTTCTTGGCTCTTTTCTCCGTTGACAGGGTCTTCAAGGTTCGGGTCCGGTACAGGCTGCAGTGGGCGCTGTGTGTAGGACTGGGCACCCCGTTCATCTTCGCGCTGGACCGGCCATGTCGCTGACCCTTGTCCCGGTCGACGTCGAAATGCTCCATCTCCATCTCGCTGCCGAGGCTCACAAGTACGGCTGTACTGTCTGTGGACAAACAGAAGCACCGAGAGGAAAGTTTTTCACTAACGAGAAGTAAACCAAAACAAAGGGGAGGCAGAGGAAGGAGGAGACCGGCAGAGGGAGGCTCGGACGGCGGCTAAAGTAAGCAGCCGGTGTCCGTCGGCTGGTAGCCTGGTCTGTAAATAACTCCCTAATGACAGATTAAGTGCTGTTAAGCCGAAAGGTGGACAGCATGGTTCATGACGACTGTCTGTCAGAGTGCGCAGAGTTATTGCAAAGGGAGACAGCGACAGTCACGAACTAAAATTAATCCATCATTCTTTTTTTGTGAATATCCCCAACCTCATGTGATGAACCCAAACATTTGTCATGAGTTTCCACCTTGTCCACAAACAGTCCTACTTCATTAATGATTTAACATCAAAGACAATGTCAGTTTCTTGAGGTAAATATTCAAGACAATGCGGTTCAGGAGACAAAAAGCAGATAATCTTTTGAACATATGACAAAGAGCATGTTGACAGGCTTACCCACGCGAGCGATTAACGCTTCTTTGACGGTCACCTCCAGTCTGACTGACGCTTTATTTCCGAGCAGAAAAGGAAAAAGAGTTCAGTAAGCTTATCGCTGGCACTGGCTGCTGCTGTAATCCTGTCCTGGCTGCAGTGAGCCCCCTCTGTGTGTGTGTACCCTTTGTTGTCCGGTTGATGTGCTACCACAACCAGTAGCCCGTGTGTGTATGTGTGTGTGAGTGTGTGTGTGTCCACGCGTGCTGTGTGAGCAAGGAGCAGAGTCTGGATTGGAAGTGAAGGAGGTAGCAGCTGCTTCCCCTCCCATTCTCTTTCACCCACCTCCGCCTTCTCCTCCTCCTCCACGTCACTCTGTCGTGATGTTCATTCAGCGCCCCCACCCCTCATTAGGATGCAAACCCACGTTTCCCACCCGTGTTGGGATGATGCTGGTCCTGCACCACCTCCCAGCCCCCCCAAAAGCCCGAAAACACGAGATGTCTGGAGGGGGAATCAATCCGTCATCCTTGATGAACATTAAAGAGTCAAGCCATATTATTTTGATCCCAAAGCAATTCATCAATCCATAAGCTCCTTTGATCACATTTGATGTTTTTAATATGTTTCAGGGCGTGAATGTCTTAATACTCTTAAAACATGAGCTTGAAGTCACACCAGGCAAAGCATCAACTTGTGTCAGACCCCTGAGAATATGTGCATGTGAGTTGTTATGTAACTTACTCTAGTGTTTGCAAAGGGGAGGGGGGATCTTTGGGGTGGTTCAAACTTAAAGGGACTGCATCTTGAAAGAGTGTCACATCAAAATATATGCCTGATCAATCCCCAATTTCAAATGAGGTTAACAGCGCTAGAAAAGGTTATTTCTAAATGTTGATCCCTAGCTTCCCTATCAGGATTGGACAGGTTGGACCGGATTGATTGACAGCACACCAAAGTCTCTATGACAACACCACCCCAGCTGACGAAGTTTAGCACTGAGAAGAGAGATACGTGGATTTCCTTTGCTGAAAAAGATTTCTTGAATTCATTTAGAAGTAATGGTGGAAACAGGTGCTCGGCTGTCTGACTGAAAAGGGACAGGAGAGCAGAAGAAAGCTAAATTGGAGAGTGATAGAGCATGGGCTGAAGGCTAAAACACAGGTTAAATCTGTTTGTGAAAATGTGTATTCCAACCCACATGCATCAGTTATACTGCAGTGATCTGTTCAAACCAGAGAGCTAATTAATAAAATGGAGAGCAGCTCTGCTTGGTAGATGAGCACTGGTAGGACCTGACCAGGATTCACCAGTGTTACACGGTATGAATGTCTACAAAACTACTGTGACAACGAGCAAACTCACAAAGTTTCCTCACAGCCTCTTTAAACCAAGACCATGAGATTGACTAGAGAGCAGCTTCCAAAATGATCAGAACAGTACGAAACATTTTACTCATTTTAAATTGTCATAAAGATTCAAAAGGAGTTGCATGCTAAAATGATTTTAAACTAACATTGATTAACCCAGGACCTCAAAAAGCAATACAAAGGTAAGGACTCGAGGGCTGGTGAGATGCTGCTTCCACATGTAGATTGTTCTTCCTTTCTTGCTTTTTTAAATCATATACGCTCTGAATGTAATTTGTCTGTAGATGACATGAAACAGTCTCTCCTATCTACAAAAGAGATAAAGACCACTGACCTACATCTTGGGCTCCAGAGACCATTCAATTATGTTCATTAACTCTCCCTGATAAACCACTTGCATGTGTTTTTTACTCATTTACTGTGCATGTGTGCTTCTCTGTACATCAAATGCTTATAAGTATGGACACAGGATGTGATTTTATCTTTTAGATCCTGCTCCTCGGGCCGAACGTGGATGCTTTACAGGGTGTGACAGTGACAGAGACAAAATCAGCTCTACCACACTGATGTTTTCTATTTTGGGAAGAGAGGCACACAAACAGCCACAGTGCGTCACAAGCTCAAGGCTAAAAAGGTGTCGCTGTCTACATTAGTCCTGAGGAGACACGACACATGTGGGGCAGAATGTGTCCTTAAACAGTGGAAGAAAGATCGGGAAGAAAATGGAGGACATGAAAACAAAGCCATGGTGTGGTTGTGTTTCTGAATGCTGAAACTGTTGAAAGTTAGAATTTGTGTTCAAACATCTGTGGAAAATCTTAACATTTGTACTTTTTTAGAGAAAGAACAGATTTTGTCTTGTGAGCAACACCTTACAGTGAATCCACTTTTTAAACAATCCAGCAATCAGTACAGAGAAGTTTATTTGCATATGTCAAACAGGTTAAGTGCAGCTACATTTTATTGGGAGTATTACATCTGCTGTATAAGAAACAAAACTGTTGCCATTCTTCACTGAGGTCATCTTCTGGAAGGATGACTCTGCAGTTTCCTGGGTTCCAATTTACTTGCACATAAAGAGATGGAGAATTTTGGCATCTGTAAATTGAACAATCCATTTGTGTGCAGACACATTTTATGAGATTTGTATATCAAACTTAATGCAGCAAATTTAACTGGTAGCATTTGCCGTGTTATTGTCTGCGTTTAAACAAGCAGACAAAGATTTTATTTGTCTGTCCCTCATCCAAAAGCAAAATTCAGCCCACTTCTTCTCACGTAAGACATTTACACTGACATTGACATTTTTATCATGACAAATCCCATATTTACATTTGTGTCTATTTCACAGACCAGGAGAGCACCTTAAGAACAAACCAATCAGGATTTTGGTAAAAAAAAAAAAAAAAAAAAAGCCACCCACTAACATATTTCTTGTCATACTGATCTTTACAACAAGAACAAAGAACAACATGTGTTAATGACTCAGTATATCTGTTGTTCACCTGGTTTTATTTAGGTTGATTGTAAATTTAATAAATGCAATGCAGTATTTCAAAGGTGCAACAACACTTAGTTTATACTTGGTTGTTTACAGCATATTTACAGAGATTACAGACAGGAGAGCTTCCTAAGTTAGTGCGGTACTCGCAGGCAGCAGTGGTGTGATTCATGGTGTTTTGACAGATGCTGGAGTGATTTGTCACTGTGTTGCACCTGTCAGCACAAGACATCTGGTTGGTTGTGCTTTGGCTGTGTGGGCAAGATGCTGCAAGTTGAGCTAAAGCAAGCTTGTGCATGGAAAAAAGTGTTAAAGAGATGAGAGAAACGGTTGAAGAAAGAGTAAGAAGTTTAGTTAAATTAGGTTAAAGCAAGTCATTAATCTAAGACAAATAAGCTGTTGCTGCAGAACATTTAGGGCTTTTCACTGTGACAGCAGAGCATATCAGAAATATGAGTAAAGCCGTGAAGGGAGAATACACTCCACAACAGAATTCCTAATGTACTATGTCAGTATTTCTAAATGTAAAAACAATGGTAGACAATTGGAACAAATGACTCTTTCAACTGAAAGTGATGTCACTATTTTCTTGGATAGTTTGTTCAATAAATGCAGTAATAAATCTGCATAACTGTGTCACTGCAATCTCATGTTTGGCCTTAGAGAGAGCTTTCCCATTTGTTGAGAAGTATAAAACTTCTGTCAGTTGTGGCACTACGAGAGATGCACAGCCTGTGTAACTGCACTGACTGTGGATGGTGCAGCATACAGTGTCATGCTTAGGAAAGTTCAGTTGATGTGATGCTTGCTGACACCAGGGTTTGATCTTTGCCCTTCTTGTTAAAGGCCAGTTCCCCTGTCAGGACAGCACAGTGCCCTAATAATCCTAGACAGGAAGCTGTACAGTAGGTAATGCATATTTCAAAATTCATTTGTAGTTCTTTGCCTGTGACCTCTTTGTCTCAAAACCTAATTTTAGGTCAGAATCCCTGAGCTCATTAACATGACATCACTCTCCTTGCAGACCAGTCAGTTGAAAAAAGGAGCTCAAGCTTTGGGGAAAAGAAAGAACCAAGAAAACCTGATGGAGTTGTGTTGCTGTTTGACTGAGATATTGTTCCAATTGTTACAAGCTTGACAAGTCCAGCACCCATCCTCCACACTTCTCGTTCTCCACTAACACAAAACAGCTTCTGGCAATTTTCCTGTTCACTACTTTATCACATACGACTTCACTTTTTACATACGCCTACATTTGTAAAGGCGGTCAGTGGGTGGGATGGGGCTGACTGGTTGTTGTGTAGGTGAACCTCATACAGAGAGAGTGGTGGATGGTGCTGCTTACGTCAAATATATCGTAGGAGTTGCTTTGGAAAAAGAAAATAGCAGTGACACGAGAAATGTCAGACTCAGTGGGGTTCTAGCACATTATCGTTGGTCCTGGCGACCTAGCTCACTGAAAGCCAGTAATTTTTCTCTGTCTTAAACATGTCAGAAATCGTGAAATACTGACTCATGGAGCCAGCAATTTGGTAAAATGACCCACATTTTTTCATAAAAACACATTCTGAAGGAGCTGAAGGCTTTTAAGACCTCACTCTTGGTAACCTGCTTCCTTTTTGGGATGTCTTCTCCTTTTTCTCATCCACTACTGCTCTAGTACCACCAACTCCTTTCACATGCGTGCCACCTCCATCTTCTTCTTTCTGCTTTCCTTTCTTAGAATCAGCCTCTGCCTTCCTGCTGGCTTGTCTCCCTCTGTGAAACATGCAATACACTGTAGTTAGTATAACAAACTAAAGCTGTGGATACAAAATGCCTAAAAAGTGTTTCAAAGAGTTGAAACAACACACTGAAAGTCTAAGAGGATCAATATTATATTATATCAATATAGAAATGTGTTTACTCCCCAACTATTTCACTGTTTAGCTTAGATGTGTATATTTTTTTCTTTTTTTTCATTCAAAAATTTGTTTTATTTTTTAATTCTTTTTAATTACTTAATCTGTTTTTACATTTTTAATATTTTTTTTTTCATACGTCCATACAGAAAGAGTACAGTCAAACCCAGAGTCACATTCCTTGTACTCTTTTTGAAGATTTGTGGACAAAGGCTGTTTTGGTTTTGATTCTGATTCTGATTCTTCGATTAAATGTTGTTTCCCTTCATTTTGAGGGCATCCTCGAGAGTCTCATATAGTACCGGGCCTTTTTGTTGGATTGCATCTGCAGCTGTATGGAACTCCTCTCCACATTTCAGCTATGTTTCAGTCTTTCTTTGGGACACCACAAATCAAAAAGAAGTTAGAAAATAAAGGTGTTTCATTTGAGTATCTTCAGATATTCTATTTAATGTTTAATCTTACGCTAATTTTTTGAGACCGTAGCTTGTCGATTGAACCGTTCATGTTATTACCTATGATAAACCTATGAGGCCCCCTCACCTCTTCTGTGTGCTCTCTGTTGCCACCCTTGGCTGGTTGGAGTACTGTTTTCTCTGGCCTTCAAGTGTAGAGGACAGCTGTGAAAGAGGACAATTCATTAATGATCACACAAAAATATACTTAAGACATCAAGCTTAAATGTATGTCTCAGTTAAAGATATGCATAAAGTTCCTGAAAAATTCTTGAATTAAATAAGTGTTTGTGCAAACATGACATTTCCCATCCCATATGTACAGAGCAGGCCTGTGATTCTCACACTTACATATTTAGAAAAGTAAATGTTGGTGGACACATTTTGGTTGTTTGCACCACTTGCACCTGCTTCAGCACTGCAACAGCAACTTTGGCTGCAGCAAAAACAGCTGAGCGTCCTTGACTCTGCTATTATATAATGAAGAGCAGCATTAAAGGATGAATGAGAATTCATAACTAGGCCTGAAAGAGAGGAGCTACACGAGTCTTCCCCCCTCGCTGTAACGTGATTTTGTTGCACTTCGACTTGACAGCTACTCCTCAGTGTGGCTTGTGCTTAATAGTCGGTGAGTTTTAGTGAGTAGGTTTGACGTTAGAGTTACTGGTTTCACTTGCCAGGAGCACTTTATTTTGACATGGATGAAAGGAAAAGCTTACCTTAGCAATTTCTGAAAGATATGCCCGCCTCTCATCATTGGTTTTATGAAATGCCTGAAAGGATACATGAAATAGAGAGCTACACAGTCACGATGCTTAATCTGTTATGAGTCTTTCCTCTACTCATGGCTGCACTACTTGTTATGTGTTTGCAGCCTGAGCATATTTCAGGAAGTCCTCAGTGTTAATGAGCCACAGATTAAACCAAGGATTACTGGCTCCACATGCTGCGTGCTAAACCTTTGCTTTTAAGCAAATATCTGGCTGTTTGTTAAGGAGAACAATAAACAAAGAACCATGTGGCTAAACTAAGAGCACATTGGCCCATTTAGAGGGTCAATTCTGCATCAAAGGTTGCTCAAAATAATCAGAAATCTTTTTGAATCCATTGCTAACTTTGAAAGAAAAAGTCATCAGAGGAAATTAAAAACCACTAAAATCTGGAATGTAACATTTAAGATCAACACCTTCCCCTCCTGTTCAATTTGAAGATGGCAGTCCATCAGCTGACTCTGGAGGTCAGACTTCTCTTCGGTCAAGATCTTCAGACGCTGTCTCAGTGTCTCCTGCCGAAAAGTGTTTCAATTAATTAGCAACATTTATCTCAAAGATGCCACTGGGCTTGAAGATGTTGTTCTGCTCATGTCTAATTACATATCCATTTGTTTTACAATAACACTGTTCCATCTACAAGGATCAAACATAACCAGAGGAGTTAATAAAGAAGATACATGTCATCAACAAAGTATTAGGCTCATAAATAATTCAATAAGTGAAATAACACAGCAGAGCTGGGACATGGAGAAGGTAGAACATAATTTTGGCATGGAGGAATGTAATTTTACTGAGCTGGAGCTGAAATTTTCTTCATCATGTGTGCCAAGAAAACAAATACAGGTTATGTAATAGTGTGGTTAAAGTTACAGCATTAAACATGCATAACACTGTAAGAATTAAAAACACAAATCTGTCTGATGATTGACAGTTAAATATGACATAACTGTGGATTCAAGCATCAAACCTGATTATTAATTTATCACAGCAGAGTGTATCTGGTAAGCATGTCAACAAGTCAAATGTATCAGCTGTGTTATCTAATAACCAGAGCTTAAGAAGAGAAAAATTCAACCATTACCAATACTTCTACATTATTCTTTGTTTCTTTACTGCCATTTTAAGTCTTCTGTCATTTTCTTACTGTCATGCTCATATTTTCACAGATCCCCAGTCCACAATCTTTCTGATACACATACAAACATCTGTTAGTTCAGCCTCAAGGCAAGCAGGCACACACATACTTAGTGTGTTTGTGCAACAGTGTGTGATGTGCATTCATGTGTGTGTTGGTACGAAAGCATTGTAATTTGTGCTCATTCTCTCCGATGGTTTTTAATCCTGTGATTACAGCGCTGCGATTAAACTGCAGTTTGATTCGTCTACATCAACTGGAGAATAGAGGGCAGCTGGCTTTACAATCCCTTCTCTCCCAAGACTGTCTCTCTGGCTCTCTCTGCTGGTATATCCTTGGGTATTACTACAAATACACTTTTCTGCTCTTCTTTATACATACACAAGGTCATCTACTGTCAGAAAAATGTGCACAATACAACAGTAATTGAGTCCATCTTAAAAATCCAAGTTAATCTATTTTTTTACATTTTACTTGCTTCTTACCCCCCCCCCCCCCCCCCCACACACACACACACAGCCGTCTTCCCTCTACAACATTATAATTATCATCATCATTACTACAATAAAGTCAGTATCCTCACAACCATCTCTGCTATCATCACTTTGGCCATAATCTGTTTGTCTGTCTATGTCACTGTCTTGTTGCAAAATAAATTACGAAAATTAAATTTAAAAAAAATAACATCAACATGTCTTACTCACGATTGGCATGTCATCATACAGGCGGATGGAGGCCAGTCGATCTATNGAATAGAGGGCACCTTGCTTTACAATCCGTTGTCTCCCAAGACTGTCTCTCTGGCTCTCTCTGCTGGTATATCCTTGGGTATTACTACAAATACACTTTTCTGCTCTTCTTTATACATACACAAGGTCATCTACTGTCAGAAAAATGTGCACAATACAACAGTAATTGAGTCCATCTTAAAAATCCAAGTTAATCTATTTTTTTACATTTTACTTGCTTCTTACCCCCCCCCCCCCCCACACACACACACACACACAGCCGTCTTCCCTCTACAACATTATAATTATCATCATCATTACTACAATAAAGTCAGTATCCTCACAACCATCTCTGCTATCATCACTTTGGCCATAATCTGTTTGTCTGTCTATGTCACTGTCTTGTTGCAAAATAAATTACGAAAATTAAATTTAAAAAAAATAACATCAACATGTCTTACTCACGATTGGCATGTCATCATACAGGCGGATGGAGGCCAGTCGATCTATTGACAACAAAAGATTGAGTGATTATGCATTCATGCACAAAAAAGATGTGGTTGTCACATTGTTGTACACAAATAAGATAAGAATTGTCTTGTGTAATTTTCAAGGTTTGAGGATGAACTGTGCCTCTTTAAGATATCTCACCTCTATTTGAAAAAGTTGCTTTTCTTTACAATTAACTTACCTATAGGGTTACCACGTAGGTCCTCCAGTCGCTCATGAATCAGTGACATCTGTCTTTCCAGCTGTCCATTTAGCTCTGTCTGTGTCTCATACCTGGTCTTCCATTCATTCCCTACATTATTACAAAAAATTTTTTTAAAAACAAGTCAGACTGAAAGAGCTGACTTTGTTGGTAAAAAGTCACATCATACCAACAGAGCTTGAGTCAAGGTTAATGGCAGATACACAACTATAAAAAGAGTGACCATATTCTAAAAACCAAAAAAGAGGACGACTACCTGGCCTTATGGAGAGATTACCCAGAGATACTCAAGCACAACAAAGTAGCTTCATAACCCATAGATTTATTTAAAACACTTCTTTCCTGTTTGAAGTGAAACCTTTCTATGATGCAAACATAATGTATTGAAGCCCATTTCTGCAAGTTAAAAATACATAAAATGACAAATTGCCTTTGTTGAGATTTCTTTTTTTTTTTTTTTTTTTTGGAAATATAAAGTCAAAATTTTGAGACTAAAAGGCAAAATTTTAAGACAAACTTTGACTTTTTATCTCAAAATATTATTTTTTTCTCTCATAATTCTGACTTCTCAAAATTTTGATTTTTTTTTTTTTAGTACAAAACTTTGACATTTTTCTCACAACAATGCTCACTTTTTTTCTTAAAAATTGATATTTACCTTGTAATTTCGACAATTATCATGACATTTTATCTGAAAACTCTGACTTTTGTCGCAAGTTTTTACTTCTTATTTGAACATATTGCCTTTTTATCCAATCGCTTTAACTTTTTAGCTCAGAAGTTTGACTTCTTTTTCCCATAAGGCTGACATTTTACTTCAAAATTTTGACTTTTTTGCTCGTATTTTCCCCTCTTATCTCAAAATTCGACTTTTGTCTCAAAATTTACCTTTTTCTCATTGCTCTGACTTCTTATCTTAAAAATTCTATTTTTTCCCTCAAGATTTGACTTTACATGGGCCAATTAAATTTAAAAAAAAAAAAAAAAAAAAAAAAAGAAATCTCAACACCAGTCACGAACACAAAGTGAAGAGGAATACTACTGATAGACTTTGATTTTACAATGTTCTGAAAAGTGCTACCGTTTCTCTGCGGTTCATGGTACTACATTTTAGTATCATAGAAGTCTAAAACAGCCTTACCTTCCCCATCAACACTGTGTAGTCTTTCTTGCAGCTCACACATTGTACTCCGAAGGTCAGACACGGACTCTTCGAGCATCTCTCTAATACAGACAGATTTTCTTTATTGTGGATTTGTCACTTTCTTTTGAACTCTGTAATGAATTTGCTTCAGTCAAACTTACCTTATCTCCCTCTCTTGATCAAGTTCAGCCTGTAGGCGAACCATATCATACTTACTGTAGTCGCTGTCTCCTGTCATATTTCGGTAAAGTGAACGTTGAGAAGAAAGTTTGTGCGCGGGCGTTTCCATGACGACCTCTGTTTCCGGTTGGCTTGTGAGATTTGGTCAAAGCAGCGGAATGAATAGGAAACTGGGACTTTAACCTGCGCAATCGGCTGATATAACGTAATATAATTAAAGGAGCAGATAAAATAACTACTGGATTACATTTCCGGGGGCATATGTTTAATTTTTCTTTACTAATGCAGACATTTTATCAAGCTTCTAAGTCTGAAAATCGACTTAAACGCAATATAAAAGGTTGGATACAAAATTACCGGTGTCAGTAGTTTCTTAATATAGCTTTTTATCTATTCATAAGAAAATTCAATCCCATACAAACAGGCAACCAAAACAATAATGGTTATTATGGTATCATCATTAGTAGTCTACATAGTATTTCTCTTCATTCTTTATGTGCAATTATCAACATTTTGTCAGGTAGTGGTACATGCTTAAACAGTTTAATTTGATCGATATGTTTATCTTAAAGAAAAACAAAAACGAATCAAGTGAATAGCATGGAGCCCCGAGGACATAGGCAGATAAAAAAAAATACAAGTACCAAAAAGTTGCACATGGGAACCAGAAACTTTCTCATGCGCTCGAGAAAGAGATATTTCTATTTTTTCTGCCAATGTCCCCCTCGGGGCCCCGTAGAAGTGCATTAAACAACAAGTTTAAAATACTATCACAATGTAGTCAGTATCATTACGTACACAATCCTGTTACCTTGACCTATAGAAAGACACAAATAACTTAGTAAGCTATTTCATAACTTGTTAAGAGAAAACAATTTGTGCAAGGCTTGATTTAGTCTTCTTGTTTTACATTCAGAATTTTTTCTTCTTCTCTTCCTCCCCTTTCATCTCAACATCCATGTTACTTTCTGGTTGATGTTCTCTCTTCTGGGCCTCCTTTCCTTCTGTCTCTGCTGGTTTTGCGTTTGGACTTTTAACCAAGGCTTTGGCTGCCTGCTTGCCTGTGGTCTTCACGATGGCCTTGATGCCCAGATTGTCAATGTTGTGAGCTGTCACACCAATATTGATCACTGACCTGAGTCCTGTGTCTGTGGCTGCACCTGCATCGTTACCATACCTCCACCACAAATAATATAGCTCAGTTAGGAGGGAGTAGCTTGTCGTATAAAACAAAAAGGTGTAAAGAACAGAAAATCTACTGCTATATCATCTTTCCATTGCCAATTTGCCATGCACATCAACACACCAGTAGTGAAGGAAAACAGACTTAGATGACTTCTAGCAGTTTTATTAGCAACAAACCAGATAAAAGATAGTATGAACAGCAAAAGCAGAACCACCCAATACAAGCAGACATTCAACTGAAGAGAACGTACCAGTAAACACGCCCATAAAATCAAACACTTACCAGAGGCTTAAACTGCACCAAGTCAAAAAACAACCCGAAACACAAATAAATGTCTGGACAACTTTGAATCAAATTCAGTTTGATTAAAGGCACATCTGTGCGAGCTGTTGGGTTAAATAAGCATTTTTCTTATTGAGGGTTATTTTCTGACTCGAAATGAGTTAATGAAAGAGTATAAATGAAGCAGGGCAAATTAGTACTTCAAAAGTCTTTGCCTTTACTCCCCCATGCAGTCATATGTTCCTGGACAAGTTTAATAGATTCCCTAAGCCCCTAAATCTGAAAAGAAACAAATGTGAAAGAAGATAAGTTTCCCAACGTACCAAGAGGAAAGCATCACAGAAGGCAACAGTGGAGCTGGATTTTTGATCCAGACATCTACTGATGAAAGTCACCAAAAAGAGTCAGAGACAGGATCTAAAATAGTTAAATTATTAGAAAATGTCAATAAAGCGCATGAAAAAATAAGAGGTGTACAAACTTACTTGTAAGTCACACACGTGACAGTCTCTGCTGCAACGCTTTTGCCGATGAGCTTTGCTCCAGTCTCCAGACTGTTCCAAATAGTAGAGAAACCTGGAATGAATGTATAAAAACCATCTCTTGGCATGTATTAAATCTTTCAGCAAGAAACTTTAAACACCATTATAAAACAAAGTACGTCATGTAAAGGAGACACATCAAAGGACATGAGAACCATGTCAGTGACACGACGACAGTGTACAAGGATGAGTACATTCATATGAGCCAATATGTATGCTCCTAATTCACGGTTTACTATTACCTACCATGCACACTGCTGACTGCCACGTGCTTGGCTCCCTCCATGTTGGATGCCTGACCATCTTTGCCCTTCTTCAAAGACTCTGGGACAAGCTTGGCACCATGTTTCTTAACATGGGGTGCCATCTTCTCTGCCATATGTCCTGCCACTGAACTCACCCCATTTACTGTGGAGATATGCTCATGATTAGCCTTGTACAATTTTGAGTTGAGAAACCAATGACCTTTTTGTTTTTAAGACTTTTATTAGCTCAACACCCAAAACGGGCTTGGATTTTTGTTATAAAACAACACATCAAACTCTATGATTTGTTTGTATGACTACTATTCCCCTCTTACAAAGAGTTTTTCATTTCTTTATTCATGACTCACCCAAGAATTGGCTGACCCGTACAGCACCCCCAGTGGCCGTTTTGGCAGCCTGCAGACCTTTTGTAACTCGGGGGCTGACCTCTGAAGGGGTGTCCTCAGGTGTCATGTGATCTCTGATCTTGGCTGCTCCTTTATGAATGGCTCTGCCAGTGGCTTCTGCCCCCTTCACAAGCTGAATACTCACTTTTGTGGCACCTTAAGACCAAAAGAACCAAAATGAAAAATAGTTAAGTGATCAGTTTTTATGGGTACCATGATTATTCTCACATTGGTGCTCTCAAAAATGTCTACAGGAGGAGAATGAAGAGGTAGCTGGGAGAAAAACACTGCCTTCACCTCATTTCAGGACACATGGTAAATGTGAACAATGCCATCTAGTGGCCATTTTAGGTAGACAGGAACATTTTAAGTATACCCGACAAGATTCCCTGTGCCATCTTCTCACTCCAGCCTGGAAGTAGTTTTTCCTTTACCCCTGGGGGCCCAGCCAGCATTGTTTGACCTGGGGTACCAAGGGGGATTTTCTCACTCAGGTTGATGACCTCTGAACCTGACCCTTCAAGACCCTGAAAGGAAATCTATGAATTAATATCTTTATTTCTTCATTTACAATGTTTTAATCAAGAAAAAGCAGCTTTCAACCACACAACACAAACTATTTTATTCCCTCTGAACTTTCAGGTATGAGATGCTGGATCTAACAACATAAACACCCTTACCCTAATTCCTCCCTCAAACACAAGAATTTCTTCTAGCATACAATCTGAAAGTTTTACTCCATTACACTCATATTTGTACCCACTTGGATCCTGAAGTCAGTCAGCTGTGACAGGACATCTTGAAACATCTCTCGATCGGCAGCAGGCAGCTCAGAGGACAACACCATGCCTACATAGGACCCTGGGGCTTCTGCCAGGCAGTCAGGGAACATGTAGACCCCAGAGTTAGCCAACAAGACTGGGGTATCAGCTGTCAGTGGGTACAGGCAGTCACACGCCTTAAAAGAACAAGAGGGTGGTGATTATTCTAACTGGCAAACATTTTTAGCCTTATCTTGGCTTGCATCAGCCACAAACACTGATACTATAAAGGCGCTGCCACTGATAAAGTGTAAACTGATCTTACCTATCATCACAGATATATCAATGTAAACATGCCTTTCAGTATTCAGAGAGATGAGATGCGGACAGCAGTACTCAGGTTACAGAGAAATTGTGTGATCAGGAAGTTTGTTCAGTAAAGCCTACTTGGAATGCATTGTACTCCCAGCACTGTCCAAAGAGCACAACTGTTGAGCAGATGGCAGCCAATGCTGAAATATTTGACATCAGTGGTAGATTTTCTTTGACACATTCATTTGTCCAAGAAGCAGTTCTTTCACTTTCTTTGCAATGACCATTAATCACGATGCAACAGTGCTCCTTTTAGGTAATTTTTTTACCTCAGCCTCATACTATGCTCCGTAACACAGGTACGGATTTGCTGCTGCGTCATGCCACTGATATGGCACCTGACAGATGACCTGGTGAGAGTGCAGGACACTGACCAGCAGCACAACAGAAGCGCAAAGTCATCGCTTAATGGGACCATTGTGTTAGTGGGGAACAAAGCAAGGCCAGAATACAATCGAGCGGCCCTCCAGCTTGGTGGGGTAGGAACACGGAGTCATGGGTTTCATCGTAGTACACAGAACGGCATAATGCATGCTTTGTAGAGGTGGCAGAATACATTATAGTTATTATATAAGTCCTACACAGCTCTGCATAAATCCCACACACAGGATCAAAGTAGATAAACAATCATTTATTTCTAGATGGGGTCTTGTGCAATCGGTCATTTTAGACTTTTGTTAGCAGTCTAAAATGTTTGATCTATAAGAGAAACTTGAGCTGAAAGAAATTAAGCAGCAAAGATACTGAAATTGTGAAGAGTTGCACTTCAAGCTTTATAAGCAGATAGACAACTAGTATAAAGTCAAAATCACACTAAACAAAAGTCCAATCATACTGTAGCTGGTTTTAAAAACTGACATGAATTAAACTTTTTGTTCTGGTTTATTAAACCTCAACACATTTTTGAAGTTACAGTGATATACCATAAATTTGATAATTGTCTGAGGTTCAACAGACCAAGTAATCAATAACTTAATCATCATTAGATGACAAATTAAGATTTTGAATAGTAGCAACTCTAATTCTAGGCTCATTAATTTTTGAATAAATCCCTCGAGAGAAAATGCAGTTAAAAAAAAACTTTTAAAACAAAACTTACAAAGACAAGATACCTACAAATTTTCAATAAGCAATATTTTTTTTGCTCATCTATTTTCATTTAACATTTTTTATTTGTTTCATTTTTTTCTTCTCACATGAAGAAAAGTTCACAAGCTGTTAGGAATATACTTATAAAAGTTAATATAGTGCATATGAGCTGACCAGATGTATGAGGACAGTGCAGCATCTTTGAAAATGACAATTAACCTTTACATAATGAGTCAGAGAGTTAGATGACTGGTCAAACACTATGTTAAAAGTTTACACTCACATGCTTGTTGAAAGGACACACCCCAAGGAAAAATGTTTTGTGACATACCAACGCCCATTCACGTACGTACTTCTTGAAACAGATTGTTTGTTTACTTACATGTAGAAATGCAGAGGGCCTCCCTGCTGTGACGTCTTTTTCTTGGTTGTCAAATGCGAAGATGCGAAGGAAACCTGGATTAGACAGGGAGCTGACCTGTCCATTAGGTGCCACGAAAAACATCTGCACCCCTGAGGGGATGAAAAGCAGCTCATGTCCATCTCTTCCAAGACTATGAGCCAAGGTGCGATGTCCGGCTGTTGGCTGCAGTGTGTATGCCGGCGGTTGTTCCCCTGTGTTTGCCATGGCTGTTGTTCCTGGCGCCGCTGCAGGGAGTGTGTGCTTGTGTAGAACAGCAGGGGAAGGAGGCCTGGGAGGGGGGGTTTTAGGGGTTGGGGTTGCATTCTGGTTGGTAGGGGGTATGCTGGGATACAGGTGATGTAGGGAGTTTGTGGGAGGCTGAAGATCTTTTAACAGTAGGCCTCTCTGAGCCGTTTGTGTTGTCTGAGAGGTCTCCAGGTCAGAAAGGTGGCCACTGACTGTTTGCAGCGTGTCCCTCATTTTCTGCTGAAGCTGCCTGGCCGAGTCCCAAACTGCTCCATGATGCCTCGGCCCAGAAGTGGGAACCTCCACTCCTTGAGTTAGGTGCAGGTGTCCTTTTCTGTAATACTCCAAGGCTTCTGCTCTTTTCCCATCTTCCTCAGCTGCCAACCCACGGCTCAGGGAATGAAACGCCAACCCATACTGGTCCTTGATGAGAAGCAGCTCAGCCGGCTCAGCCATGCAGAGGAGAAAATACTGAGTCTAGGAAGGAGAGAATGGAAGAAGGAACTCAAAAGTGATTAGGATGACCGAATGTCCTCTTTTACCTGACTTGTCCTCCTTTTTGGCTGTAAAATTATCCCCAGGGATTTAGTAAAATCCCCCAAAATGTCAGTGTTTTTCTCAGCTTGGTCTTTATACTGTTGAGTCACTGCATTGGGCTACTGACATTATTCCGATGCCCCAACCTCAAAGGCAAAATTCTGAGACTAAAAAGTCATAGCTATATAAAAAAAAACAAAATTGTTGATAAGAAGTCAAATAATGAGATAAGAAGTTAAAATTTTGAGATAAAAGTCATAGGTTCTTGATGTAAAGCTGAGGTTCTGAGTTGAAAATTCATAATTTTGAGATAAAAAAATCAAAATTTTGAGATTATATAGACAAAGTAATAGCTAAAATTCAAAACTTTGACATAATATGGGGGGGGGGGATTCTTGCAAAGCCAGTTTTTCATTGTTCTATTGTTTGTTTGTCATTGTTCTGTAACATCTAAATGGGCTTCTATACTTTACTTGTGCTTACATTTTAGGAAATTTTCACTTTAAACAGAAAAGGAGTGGTTTTTTTTAATAAACAGTAACACTGTCGTCTTTGAGTATCTTTGATTGTCTCCAAAAGGCCGGGGAGAGGGTCCTTTTTTGGGTTTTTGGAATATTATCACCCTAAAAGTGATTCCAAATCAATGTAGTTGCATTTCCAGTATTTTTTTATACGGATTCTATCATCCAATAAATATGCTCGCAAAAGCCAACTGTTACTGGTTTTACTTGCTCTACAGAAAGAAATACATTTTAGTTTAATGGGAGACAATTGAAGCCAACAGATTTGAATTGGAAGATTTGAATTTGCATTCATTTGCCAAAAGAAACCGGAAACTCCAAATATGGGCTCACTTGCTTCATTCACACATATTTATAAAACACCAGTGGGTTCACACATAGATACAACCATCAATATCCAGAGTTTTATACAAGTTAGAGCAGTAATAAGGAGAAGAACAGGGGTTCTTCAGTCTGAGAGGCTTTTCGACTCTTAAACTACAACAACAGATTGGGGGGGGGAAAAAGAAAGAAAAGAAAGTGGATAAAGTTATGTCACTTGTTTGTTTTGTTGGCAGATGCCTCAGCTTGTAAATGGCTTAAGCTGGGAAACACATCAGGTTTGACCAGAACAACAGGCCTGTGTCAGAGTAACGCCTTGTGAAAATCCTCGCTTAGTTATTTTACAATGTTTTAATACATTCACAACTATCCCTGGATTAGATAAATGCTTTAACAAATATGTGTTGCATGTGAGAACAGGTGTTCACTCAGTTGGTCTACAACATCAAGTTTAAAGATAAGTGTGACTTACCTCGAAGAGGGAATTATTTGTGGTAGAAATAAAAAGTAAATAAAAACAACAGTTAGGTAGTCCCAAAAGGTCCGTTTTGATTATGCCCGACGGTTTATCTGTACCTTCATCGAACTGGAAATATCTTCTCATTTAAACTTCACTTCACTCATAGCTCCAATCTGGTGCGGGTGCACTCCCAGCAGCTGCACACCTTCATAATTCAACTTCCGGTAAATACTTTCAAAATAAAACTCAATAGCAAGTCCTTGGGAATCAAGTAACAATGAAAACTTTATTAGCAATGGAACTGCAATGAATAAAAAAAATTACCTATGAGTACAGAAACGTAACCCCCTCCCCATATTAAACCTAAACCGACAAGTGACTCCTAACATTGAGCTTTAATGTTGATCAAATGCATGCACATGAGGCTGGAAAGAGTCTTGTTAATTAAGAAAAAAAACTCGTATATCAAAAACACCACATATAAGATATTATGATTCAGGATTCAAAATATGGACGTGTTTTTTTTTTATTATTGAAGATTGCAACAAAGGATTAAAAACCTTTTTGCATGGATTTGCATGGTAATCAGATTCCAAAGCTGTGGAGCTCATTGATTTTAGCAATGTATTGTTTCCAAAGAAAATATTAAACAGACAAAAAACTTTTAGGTAATTAAGAGAGCTGCAGGGAGGTATGTCTGCCATTAAACTGGCAGTTTCATCAGCTGTGTTTACTTTGTCTCTTATGCTCAGGCAGGAGAGTAAGAAGATGGGTGGGGAGATGATTCATGGCACAGATATGGCAGCAGGTGAAGTGATTAATGAAACACGACAATACCTGTGAATAAAGAGATGAGAGATCAGATTACTATGACATTTGGAGATATCAATCTTTTGATCTTGGATGCATAAAGAGCACAGAAACTGTTAGCTCTATGGGGAAGATCCTGATGGAAATCATTTTTATAAGCTGGGTAACAAGGCCTGAGAGTGTTGCATGTACATTAACATGGAATGGTACCTTACTTTGAACTCTTGTACTTGTCCCTGATTGCTTGTTGTGGGCGAATCTCTGCACAGATGTGCAGCTTGTGTAGTGCACTCAGGCAAGGAATGATTTCAGCCATGGTATAACCCGTAAAGGAACATAAGGAATTAGGCTTAGATGAGACAAACAATATAAAAGTCATATTTTGGCCACAGTGTTACAGAATTCTCTTAAAAGGGACTTTATAGAAAAGGTTCCTGGCAAACTTACCCAAAGAGATCTGTTCACTGTGTAGACAGCTAAACAATATGCTGCAGCTGCCACTATTGATCGATTATATTGTAAGAATGGATCCATTTCCAGCAGGCTTAACTCTGCTACATACTAGAGATCAAAAAAATACATCACCAAATTAAAATAAATCCAAAGATTTACGGACAGTAACTTCATAGACAGACAATACACTTACAAATGCAATTTGATTGATATGTTTTGCTCACCAGGGCAAGATTCTCTGTGGTGGGGCAAACCGGCTGGATGGTCATAAAAAGGCGAAGAAACTGGTTTATAGTTGGACCAGCCATCTTGAAAGCCAGCACTTGGAGAAAAATATGCTCCATCCGGATCAACTGTTTCTTAGTGTAGGTGCTGTCAGTGGTGTATACAAACTCGCTCAGCTCCGGAGGGGAGATCTCCTCATATTTTCTACAACATGAAGCAAAACAAGATTGAGAGAGCCAACCCATAAAACAATTGGTGGACTTGGAAAAGGGTCAAATCTTTGTTAACAAAGGGAATTACTCACGCTGCGATCATCAAGGCAGCCGTGCCGACCAGCTGCAGCTTGCCCCGTTTTATGCCCGCTCTGCAGGACAGAAAGCGATCCAAATATGTGATAGCAAGGTGCAGAGTCTCACAACAAAGTTTGTATTCCTGGACAACTTCCACCAGCCAGTCCACCAGAATGACCCTCATGCCATTTGTGATTTCTGGATGTTTGTCTAGGTATCCTGGAAGTGGCTTCAACCTCACCTGGCAATAAAAAGACATGATAATAAAATATTGTCCAATAAATCCTCTATGACTCATGAAATGTTTCTAATAAAAAAAAACCCAATTATTTTGGGGTTATTTCGCACTTCACTCTCCCTCAGGTGCAGGTAAATGTCCTGTGCATACTGGGAAACACACAACACCTCCTCTGATATCAGGGATCGATCAAATTCAGGCTGCATGGAAACATCCTGAAAAGAAGCTAAAGGAGACAGAAAAGGTGAGTTAAGAGCAAGAGAAGACGTCCTGATCTGTAAGTCTTTAAAAACATAGCCAGCTCACCTGAACTCAGCTCTAGTAGAAGTCTCACGTCTTCATTGCGCAGTGCGTCGCTTTCTGTATCCATATAACTGTCTGAGACAACTTCTTCGCCAGAAGCTGCAAGAACAACCTCACAGGCCTCTTCAATGTACACATCGAAGCTGGAACTGGAGGGACAGCCAAGGAAGGTGAGCTGGGAGCTGTCTAAGATTGAGCTGTGTTTGGAAAACTGGCTTCCCTGCAAAGTGAAACAACCAAAAATGAGTGTCACGTACAGATGAAATGTTAATTTTCCTGTACATTACCTTTTTTGCCTACCTGGCTCTGTGATTGACCACGCTGCTCATTTTGTGAAAGCACACCAAGCACAGTCCGCTGCTTGGGCCGAAGGGATGTAGGTGCATCTGATTTCACTGAAGGTGGAACATTCTCTATCCTTGTACGACTGTCACGGTAGGTATTTGTGCTGAAATTCATCTTCTAACATGGAAGAAGCTCACTGTTAAAAAGGGTGGCAAAAAATGGAAGAATATTGTCTCAAGCACAAATTGATTTCCTGATTGCTGAGAACATGTGTAGACCTCCAAAATAGTCCCTAACAACAATACCCAACAGGAAGTTCAGAAATTTGGGTTAAATGTTCAATTGGAACAATTTAAAAGGTATGTATTTGGACAAACGAGTCCCAAAGTTTCCAATCATTTTGGATATGTTGGATATGTGTGAACTCGACATATTGGTGATGAAAAGTCATTTAAGGATTTTTTTTAACTCAGTGGGCGAGATCAAGAGAGGCAGCCAAGGTTGGTTTTTTCACCAACTTAATAAAATTGAATCGGTCTTCATTGCAAACAGTGCACATGGCTTTTTTTCCTGAAGTAGATCTTGCTTCACAAGGTGAGGACCCATTTATCCCCACTTGCAGCTTTAATTTTGTTGAAATGCTTTTCAACATATTGGTATTCAACTTGACAACTGCTTTTTCATAACAGCCCTCATTGAACCTTAATATTTTTTGTTAACTTTAATCTTCTCAAACTGCACTGTTCATACACTCTATACAAAAATATTTGAAAAACCAAAAACATACTTTATAAGTATTTAAAGGTATGTCGTGTGGTTATTTGGATGAAGTCGTAATCCCTCTGTGTGCATAGACGCTACTGATGTCAGCATTGCCATGGTTACAACAGTCATACAGTTTCCATCAACCTCTAGGAATCAAGCTAAAATCTTGTCCCAGATCAGCTATGCAAAGTAAAAGTATTAGAGATGCCAGTATAATACTTGTTTCTAGTAGCTCTAAAATATAAATAAGACCATCATCTGTCTCTGTATGCATACTCACCGTTATCTGACCCCAATTAAAGTTTACCGTTATGTCACGAAAGCATTTTCAGCGGAGATCAACACAACCAGAATTAATGGAAATTTTCTCTTTTTGTCGCAAAAAGTAACCTGTTGATGAATTCACAGAACTTAAAGCTGCTATACAGATGCCGGATGTGAACACGACGGGAGATTGTTTTCAAGTTGCCCTGCAAATAATCAGCTGTTCCGACCGAACGTCACCTCTGCGTCTGGTTACGTAAACGGCGCCACGTCTTCTCGAGGACGTTGAGCGACACAAACCTTTTTGGGACTTCAAATAAATGCAATTTTAGGTCTCTGCTTTCACAACGGTGCTTGCATTTATGAATTAAAGTTATCTGTATACTATCAATATCAATTCAAAACTTTATGCAGCACATTGAATTATAACTGTATAAGTGTCTATTGATATAGACAGCGTCATGACAGGAACTTATAAATATTTGTAAATATGGTGCCTCCAAGGTCATGTTAGAAAATTTTTCTTTTAATCTCTATTTAATTTGGTGAAACTAACCCGCTCCCCTCTGATTAAATAATTTGAATGTAGGTTCTTGTTTTAATTTTCTTGACTACTTTAATATAAAAGATAGATTTCAACCTGTACTGTGTCATGATTAACTTTTTATCTCGAAAGGCAAGATCCTTCAAATGTTTTGGATGATTAAACCACAACCAAGCTGTGTAGTTTTATGGGTGTGGTGGTTAGTTGTATGTCTTAAAAAAACTGGTGACTACTCATATAATGATGTATAGACCCATGTCATACTCTGAATAAGCGCTGACATGCAGGCTTAAGTCCACTGTGTCATAGGGCTGAGTATGACATCAGTTATGTGTTGTGCACATCGTACTCTCTCTGCATGTTGAGTAGGTGTAAGTAAAGTTACTGTGAATTATGAATGATAAAAAATATATACTGCATGTATTTACAACCTCTGCACAGAAAAACACATAACAAATAAAGCACCAGCAACAGATGAATTTTCATTTCTACCATCTGTATATCTAAAAATCTTTAGCCCTTGTACCCTTTTGCTCCCATCACTCTACTGCTCAAAGTTTTGTATCTGAAATTTGTCTGGTGTCATTGTTAAAGTGGAACTCTTTTGTTTATCAAAAATTTCATTGGAATAAGCTTATGCCTAGATTTTCTCTCTTCTCTGCCAACTTCAACTTTATGGTGGTGACTCATAAAAGGAGAAGTTCAAAGGAGCAATGAAAGCAATGCTGCTCTGGCTGCATGCCTACTGTCAGTTTTAAACTCACCCAGCTATGAGTTGCTTTGTTTACTGTCAATGTTGTCCCTGCATCCTGTTGTGATGCAGAGTCAATCTGGGTGCAATCCAGGTCAGAGGGGATTCATTAATTCACAAAATAAGGTGTAATCTCCCATAGTTCTGCTTTACTTTAGGGGGTATTGTAGGGTGACCATATTCTGTTTCTCTGAAAAGAGGACCATGGTCAAAAAAGGGCAAAACATTCTGACCGCTTTGTTACATTTTACTCAGTTGAGGATTTCAGAGCAGTTGGCAGTTTGCTATAATGTTATTCTCTCTTTTGTTTTGATCCCTCAAGTTGTGTTATGATAATGCTGTTCTTATATTACAGCTGTGCAGATGTTTATTAAGGTGGCATAATACAGTCGCCATGTTTTTCCCCTCTGACAGTAGTGCCTGCAACTTCTGGTTCGCCCATCAGGTGGCAGACTTTCTCTTCTTAAACAATGAGCAGATGCATTGAGCTGCACTCCAAGTAACTTGAATGAGATTTTTTCCAGATGAATCAGTCAGGTCATTGATTTAGATGACACAAAATCTATTTTTATTCAGTTTTCCTGATTTCAGTTCACTGTATCCTTATTCCTTTTGTATAACTCAAATACCATGTCTGTGTTACTGCAATAAACAAATCTCTCCTCTATGGATCAATGGCATTTTATTTGATCTTATACTGAGGAAGCATATATTATATATCTAGCCGTGAATCACAAGCCTGTAACACCCTGAGAAGATGAAGAAGGGGTATAGGTTTGGTAGCCTCATATGTAGCCATGTAGCCTTTGTACCTATGTTCCTGCTGATGTATTCATCTTTGAAATTTTACGTCTTTTGCTACTCTTTATTCTTGGAACAATATACAACAAAGTCTCTGAGCTCAAACTCCTCCAGGATTTAATTGGTACTAAGTACTTGTGCATTCAGCAGTTTAAAAATAGCTGTCTGCTGTTGAGCCCAGTATCTTTCTTTTTGCCAGCCAAACAAGAACATGTTTTAACTCAGAGTTTCTTGCAATATTTATGATCATATTGATGATGAGTATTGTAAAAATATTACATCACAGTGAAAACCATTTGTGCCAAACTCGAGATGCAGGTAAGGACACTTGAAGGAGCCTTGAGCATTGACTGAAGCCTCCTCGTCCTTTAGCTGCTTCTGTTGCCGAGCGGCACCAGTGGAGCTGAGAAGGATTAAAGATTCCAATTTGCAACTTTTTGGTCACCAAGCTTCTGCTTCTCCATCCATCAGCCAACCATCACTCCTATCACTCCTATCACTCCTATCAGTCCTTTACCAGATTCACTTTCAATGCTTTTTATATTTATTAATTATTGTAATGAGTATAATCCTCAACTTTGAGCAGATCAGTTGTTTTCTGATCAAGCATTAACTTTTCTTCCTGGTTCTTTTTCCTTCTGTTGAGTCAGTTGGATAGTCAAAGCTGCTTTTCTTAGAGAAAGCAATTAAATTTAATTCAGTGCATCAAACTTAAACGGTGTCTTAATGCATTTTCCTGAAAATGTTTACGTAACTTGAAAGGTAAACCCAGGTGAAGCATTCCTTGACTGAAAGAAAATTTAGTCATTTGATGTTATAAACAAGGAATGATTTTAAAAGTTTGATTCCATATCAAAGCAAATCTTTATCAAACAAAATGAATGGAATCAGAACAATACACCTTGTCTTGTCAGAAATCCAGATTTTGTTCTTTTGATCATACTCACCATCATTTCTTCAGTAAAATGCCAGTTTGAGGACCTGAAAAGCATAAAATCACATTTAAAACAAATACAGAATCCGAAAAGGTGCCAGGCACAGTAATCATGATCTTATTGAGCATTTCAACTTTGTTCTACAAAAGAAAAGATATCTCAGCTATTTGGTCGGCTAGAAACTGGAGAGAAGGTGGCCTGCTGTGGCTGTTGTCTCCAAACAGAAAATCCATAGTTGTACACAACAACTAAGCTTATACTCACAAATACATACTTACACACAAATACACAAACATGCACCTGCTCTAGAGATGCTGCATCTCTGTCTTCCTCAGTGTTTCGTTATCCCTTTCCCTTGTTCCCGTTTACTCTGTAAGCAGATGCAGATTGCTTGTGACAGATAGCACTGGGCTGCTGCCATTTCATTAGAGTGATGTATTGCTGATGGCCACCCGGGGCCAGATGGGCTTGTGGTTTCAGCATCACCTCCAAAACAAAGAGCCATTTTAGAGAGTCCTCCCAGCTGAGGAGGGACAAGACAAATTTTCCAAGCACCTTCATCCAGTGATGTTACCCTGCAGGAAAATAGAGCAGCTGAGGTTACATCCCTCACCCAAGCACTGGAATGCAGTTCAAAACATGGAAAAAGTGAACCTTGCTACTTTCCTGGAGGCTAAAAAGATGAAAGAAACCAAATGTACAACGCTTCAGGCATGTTGAACAGGGCTCCTCTGAGCTTTTTTAGAGTAGACGCTTATTGAAAAACCAAATCTATTCTCTTACATCACAGTCAGGATATTTCTACAAAGTGCTTTGTATCAAGTTTTTTGATGGCACATTTAGACAACAAGAAAAATACTGTGAAGCCTTAAGATGCACGAAATAACGTATCTTGTGTTTTCCGTTCCATTATGCTCTGTGTCCAAATTACATGACTAGGGGAGACTGGGGTCAGTTGTCCCACAAGCAATCACAGCAATCTGAAGGGTGGTATGCCTTGACATTGATTTTTTATTTTTCTGCATGATTCAATGCCTAGAACTGTATAAGAAAAAATATAAATAATTCAAGCTGTTGTTGCTTTTTGCTATATGTATTTATTTGAAATTTTTTCAAATATTTAACCACATCTTGAAAGAAGAAGGTGATATCTTTGATTTAAAGCTACTCTGAGGAGATTTTACTATTATAATGAAGTTGAAAATGAAATATAAATTGCGGCTGTACAGACATAAAAACGCAAAAACGCAAAAAAAAAAAAAAAAAGTACTCTGTAAGTACACCATAAGTATTCTGGCTGAAAGAGTCACTGCAATCCACTTCATACAAATTCTCCGTCACAGGCTCTATGATAAAGGCAAAAGTTCCCCAAATACAACCTAAATTTTTGGGGTAAGTATCACACCCCGTCAAGGTGGTTAAATTAGAGTTATCAAGAGGTCAGACTACACGCTATTGTGGCCCCATCTAGCAGACCTAGAGTGATCCCTGAGAAATTCAAGCATGTTTTATTTCAAATTACCTTGTAAGATTTGTTAAATCAGTGATATTGACTAATGAAAGCCTTGGGCCCCCTACACGCACAACAGTAACAGGTGTGAGCACACAAAGCATTTCAGAGAAGAAGAAGAAGAAGAAGAAGAAGAAGAAGAAGAAGAAGAAGAAGAAGAAGAAGAAGAAGAAGAAGAAGAAAGTTGGTGCTTTGAGATGAATTAATAAAAGAAAGGAGGTTTCTGAGCTCCTATGACAACAAAAGAAATGCCACTGAGAACTAGTAACCCTTTCAGTAACTGTTGTGGTCAAATAATCTCTGCCAAATGAGGAGACTAATAATGTTTCTGAAATCCACCAATTTAACACTAACAAACCCAACCCAAGCATGAGAAAATATTCTCACTGTCTGCTGTCTTACAATCAAACTGTTCACACAGTCTCAGCTCTATGATAATGCTGCATTGTCCGATCCTAATGAAGGCCCTTTGGTGGAGAAATATGAAGGCTTATTTTGATGGCAATCTCTTCTATTAAAAGGCCTATCACTGTAAGGAGGTGGAGCCATGAAAGGAAAATAATCTGTGAGAGACAAAGGGACTGTTATGTCAAGACCGAGACAATCTATTGTTTATTTCTTATGATGGATGAATAATTTCATTCCTGCTTTCAGCAAGACACCACTACACACACTCACACTCACTGAAATCACCCAAATAGCTTAGCCAATCTTTCGCCAGGAGAAAAACACTCCAGTGAATATCCCAGGATATGACAAAAACCAAAATGATGCAACAAACCTTTGATGAAAGATTAATTCTGTTACTCTTTGGGCTCTGCTGTTGTGTCTTTTCTTTTCATTAGCAGTTAAGTGAATCACTAGGGAAGGTGCTTAAAGACCAATGGAAAGGAAGTGATATTAACAGAAAAAAATGTCCTGGGAATTGTGCTTTTGTCCTTGTTTCCTATTCCCACCATGCATCCTGCTTATGCCTCTCATGTCGCCCTTTTTCAACATGCGTGAGCCATGTTACATATGAACAAAGAATGTCTGAAGAAAAGGGTATCTCTAATGCAATTTAGGGCCCTCAAATCTTTTTTGTACACTAAATTATTCATATATTCAAATGAATCTGACTTTGAGGACAAAATTTCCTTTCTTCGTCTCTTTCATGAATTTAGAGTGCACCCTTCTGATGCATCTAGTGTAAAATTGCCCAGACTGTTGGTCTGTAAGCTTTAAGTTGAAAAAGATTTCAAAAGGTTTCTGTCCACTTCTGAGCTTCTTGGTTTTATACTTTGATTCTTGTACACAGGTGTTTCTTGTTTCTTCTCCCCTTATGGTGGATGTTTTTGACACTGCGCCATGAGCGTCTTCCCATCTGTCTCATTGTTATTCTGGACATGTGCACGGCTGTCAGGCTGCTGTCCTAAGTGTGTGTGAGTGTGTCCCTGCTATGCCTCAGTATGTTTTCTCTGCTGCCTGCCCTCAGATCTGTTTGGCTCCTTTTGATTGGCATGACACTGCCATGAGAGGAAAGCTGGGCTCTAGTCAGTGCATATTTATTGGCTCATGCGTGATCTCAGAAGTCTTTGAAGACTACAAGGAACACAAAATCTTGGAGACATTGACATAAGTGTTGTAACTTAGCATTTCTATCATAAATGGGGAGCGATTCTTCCTTTAGCAATAAAATAAATAACAGCTTTTTTCTGAGAGGGAACTTGCAAATTGATTTAAATGACCAGACTGATGTAAATGCATCAGGAAAAAAAGCCTTCACAAAAGATTGCAGTTTATTCTTTTCCACTATCCAGTCTGTTATTTCCAAAAGTTTTTCTTCTGAGTTTGACAGAATAAGTCTGTCAAATCCCCAAACATACACAAAGCCTACACTCAGTTGCACTCCTCCTCGCTCCTGCATGTCTCCTCTTCATTAATATGCAGTACACAGACACTGCTGTCCTCACAAGGGCAGTAAGCATGGCATAAAGTCAGAGACATACTGGGATACCAGGGAATAACATGGAATTGGCGGCCACGCCTTGCGGGATTAGTGAAAAAAGCACGCCAAGGCCAAAGCTCTTATCTCCCTTCTTCAGTCCTCCCCCTCCTCTCACACACACAAAAACACACATGGGGAACAAAAAAATAGACAAGAATCCTTGAATTGGACAAAGACAAGCATATGCTTGAAAATTCATAAATTGCTATGCCAAACATATTCCCTCTTCAGAGAAACGTGTGGTTCTGTCGATTCCCTGTTGGGGGTTTAGTAATGGTCTTGTGGAGTGTGATTAGCAGAGTGAAGATCAGAGGGAATAACTATTGGATTAATTGAATGATGTAAGAGGTTCTCTTTCTTATTCCTTTATTTCAATGCAGTCAACTCCTCTGAACGGACTGAAGGCGCCCCATTAAAACCACTGAGCTAGATTTGGTTCCTTCAAGAAATCGGATAAAGAAAAAATTCACAATCAGATGTTTGCTCAGCCTGTCAACCTATGTGTCCATTTGTCAACATGTGATTTGGACATAAAATAAAGTCAACTTCCTCTCATCAGTACCCTCCCTGCTCACTGCTGCTACCCCCCCCTGGTGTGGATGTCAGCGGGCAGATGGCGACAGTCAGGCGCATCTGAGGAGGAGGAGGCGCCTTTCCCCCTTCACAGAGCAGAGACAGGTGTCATCTGCCACACAATTTACATCTTCATGAATATCATTATGAGGCTAACAAGCTAAGATGTGAAATCCTGGGTCATAATAACAATTACTTTAGACAAGTTCAAATGTTTTCATCAAAGTGAACACTGACATTTCTCATCAATTTATGTAAAAAAGAAAAAAAAAAGCACTGAAAAAAATAACCATTAGGCATACTAAAATTACAAAAGCATTATCTGCATATAAACTTTGACTTCTTTCATCACAAACTTTTGGATACTACTTCTGTGGTGTCCCAAAAATGTCACAAACAGTATTCTTTGTCAACTCATGGTTGATAATAAACAGAAAACCAGAAATACTAAAGAAAAGCCCAGAAAAAGATGGGTTGTTGGTTGTTGGCACTACATTTCCCCAACATTTTAAGAGACATGTTAATTCTTAATCCTCTGGCAAAAACTTTCAGAACTGCGAATATCTATTTAAGATAGCTAATGTTGGCAGTGATCACCACCAGCCTTCAAGCTTCATTGCAGGTAAACATCAGCAAACAGGCAATGTTATACCCAAAATATGTTTAAATTGCATGTACTGCAGCGAAATGTAAATGAAGTTTTCATAAACTGATCTCACTGGTGTGGGCTAACAAGTGTGATAACATTTTTATCATTTAATCAACTAAATGTGCATCTCTCTTCAAAAAATATAACAATTACAGGTTGGTTCACCAAAATATTGGGGACAGATATTGGAAACCCTGGAGCGGGATCCCAAAACTTTAAAAATATTCTGGAACCCACCCAAGTTTCTCCTCACAGTGATCACCAAGAAAGTCTGCAAGGACAGTGACTCAGCTCCTTGTGGTCACCAAAAACCATGATGACAACAACGACAATGTTGTACATGACTCTTTGGGAGTCACTTCTTTTTTATAGTTCAAGCCAGTGAGTGCTCATGTACCTACAAAAACAAAAGAATAAGAATAATGGAAGAGATTTCATAAAGTTCAATTTTTGTAGCGTTAGTTTGGTTCCTGCCTCTGTTTCTGACAGTGCCCTGTCTCTTGATAGAGATAAGAGAAAAAGGTGTTGATTGAAAACAAAAAAAATTAAAATGAGGTACATTATTTTTAAGTCAGTCTACACGTGGCTTGCTTTGCATGCTAAGTTGCCTTCAAAGCGAGATACTAAGTGTGAGAAGTGAAAACACGAGTCACAAAAACTTGACAGTCCTGGAAAGCTGTGCTGGGAAATTGAGAGGTGTTAATGGCCCTTTCTTTTCTTCTCAGCTGCCCTTTCTCATTCTCCTGCCAGTTTGGGGTCTGCCTTTACAAAGACAGTCACTTACTTGTCGCCACTGCATCCTGTCTGCTGACGCACTTCACTGAGAGCAGAGAAAGAGGCCACACAAACACTAGAAAATGCAAACAAAGGGTTGATCGTGTACAGAGTGTTACGGTGGGGTGTGGATGAAATGAAAAATATTGATTTATCGACCATTTAAAAAAACACTTATCCAACTGTATGCCAATTGATCAGGCTGTTTGTCTGTGCATGTTGACTGAATATTGAACAGCCTGTTAACTGTGAGGAATATTTGCCCTATGACAATGAGAGGAATAGATTTATCTGTTGACTAATAGTGTTGTTATAGAGAGGTGATGAGCAACTGAGAGAAAGAGGGAGAGCATTGACTGAGGGAGTCACAACAAAGACGAGGGTGGGATTAGAGGGAGTGTTATACCCTCTTTTCTCTTCTTTTCATCACATTTTGAGAAGAAAAACATGAGAGTCACATCCTCAGATCTTCTGCAATCTTACGTGTTCTTCTTTTGAATTTCAGCTCATTCTTAGGGTTCATGTCCTTGAGTGTCTACTCCAGCTGTAGTGCTTGTGTTTTGTGTGTGTGTCACTGAACGACAGAGGGAGAGGGAGGGGAGAGGGAGGGGAGAGAGAGAGACAGAGAGAGTGAGAGAGAGGAGGGGGAGAGTGAAAGGACAGGCTTGGAGGGAAGATCTCTGGGGCAACAGATCTAGTTTGCTCAGCTGAAAGACAGAACACGACGGGATGTATTTCTGCACGACGTGAGGGCACAGACGGAGCTTCCTCCCACATTATAAAGGTCTGTTATTCTTCATTGTTTATTATGTTTCAGCTGCTTAACATTAAGTTTTTCTAGACAGCTTTTACACAAGAGACAGAAACCCAGGTTAAGTGTTACATGCAAAGACACACCTCAAATTTCTGTTTTCTGCAACTTTTCTCTGAGTTTAAACTGCCTGCAATACCTGAGAACAGAATCTGAAACAGGCTGTAAAGTTAGATTAAATGGAAGGAAAGAAACGGATATAAATAGAGGAGAAAAATTGCATGCGATGGTTTCATTCAACAACTTGAGAAAAGAGCGGGCTTCTTCACTGGCAGTTGAGAAAGAGGGGAGAAACGGTTGGGTGATGAATGAAGCTATTGAACTGAAAGACAGGGTAGAGAAAAAGGAGTGTCTTCAGATTCAGATGGAGAAAGGGTTATTTGTTTAATAATGCTGCCTGTTCATTTGTAAACATAAGTAGGAAATAATGAACTACACTTTTTGACAATTGCACTCAGAAGTATCAGGAATAATCAACTGATGTGATAGTAAGGTGTAAAAACACACTTACGCAAACAATCAGACATCAAAGCAAAATAGCTCATTAGCTGTTTTGGCTACTGACCAAAAAATGTATTATAATACTTCCTGTTCACAACCATTATCTTTGATTTTAACTTGTTTCACCTTTGTGCCAGATGTTGTATCTTCTCTCAAAAAGCACTGACTTTAAATCCTCACTTTCATCCCCTCAATATCAGACAGAATCAGAGAGCAGTGGAGCAGCAGTGAACGACCCCTGCTGTATCTCAGAGTGCACTCAGGTGCACTGTGACATTTTGTCATTCAAATGAAACAGAAATGAATAAAAACATCAGCTCATTGTTTATTGAATCATTAAAATTCCACCTCCTTTTGATAAATGTGGAGTTTTGCATGTCATTTACTAGCCTATATGTGCTTTAACTCTCACATAGTCTCCTTAGTAATGCAGTTTAGAAGTAAAAAGTAAAAAGAAATGAAACTATAGACAAATGTGAATTTTCTTTTTTCTTTTTTTTGTAAGAAAAGTGGCTGAAAAGTCTGTCTTTCTTCCTAGTTTCATCATTGCTGCGTATCTCTGACCTCTGGGTTATCTCTGGTATTTGGGGCTGCAGAGCCAATTTAGAATTCATGTGCTTGAGCCCGAGGTCCTGTTATTTTTCATCAGATCCACAGTAGAACATGAGATATTTAACATGTCTGAAATTTGGATTACTTTCACCTCTCAGCAATCTGGTGTTTGAGCTGAAACTGTCAAGTGTTTGCGCATGGAAGCACAAAAAGAATGTGTGAAAGGATTTTTACACATCACATATGTGCATGCATGTCGAACGAATATCCCTGGCAGTACTGCTATAGGCTCTGTTTGACTTTGCAGACATTTGGTTTGAATACCTTATGAAAAACGCATGAAAACGCACAAAACAATACAACCCAAATGCCATGACATTTTGCCACGCATTGATCTCGTCCATTATTCATGAGGTGGAGAGCTAATACTAGGACTGAACAAACGGCAAAATGTGTGTCTCGGGGAAGTTAAGGCATTTGTACATATTTGCATCTGCTGCATGCATGAACTGCTAAAATTCTGGTTATTTCCTGTCACTGGGAGAGATTCCTTGACTCCAAGGTTGTCTGTGTTTGGCCCTGGATTGATGAGGTAGTGCAATAATCAAAAAACCCCAAAGTAGACCTAGATTAATTTTCACAATAAACACATACATGGAGATTAACTTTTTTTAAGCCCTACCAAATCATCCAGATGAAACTGCTGCAAACTACCAATTTTTTCGCATCTAAACAGCATAAAGCTGCAAATACCTGTGCAACTTATTTAATCCTCTGTAATCACACAAAGCAAAACAGTATTAAACAGATATCTATTTGACAAAAAACTGCAAAAATATACTGTGAACAAAAGCAGCAAAGTGTATTTATATGTAAATAACGTGATGAGAAAAAGATGAGGGGGAGAGACAGATTGAGAAAGTAGAGCAGAGGAAGCTTCTCAGCACAAAGTCTCAGGAGGAGCTTTGCTGAACGTGCTCCTCAAGCAGACGACCACATTGTTTGAGGAGTGATTTGTGCAGCTCGGGAAAATGTTTGAACAGAGCAAAGAAAGAAGCTTTGGGGGTCAAAGCCCAGTGTCTTTAGAACCTGATGGTGGACAAAACACGTACCCAAGTCAAGACCGCACAAAGAAAGGTGAGGCAGAAAGAGAAGGGAGTAGAGCTGTGGGACTCATGATGAGGAAGTAGCTCAAGGGCAGACTGATTTGGAGAGAGAGCTGTAGTGATAGCCAAAGATAGACAGAGTTTATTGAAAGCTCTTGACGCAGCCAAGAGGGCAATACTGACACCAAAGAAGCTGAATACACGATCATAAAAAAAAGTCATAATAAGCAGGGAAAAGAGAGAGCACTTCTGCGAGAAGCAATTGGTGAGCTCCTGGCTGACAGACTCAGGAGGAAAGAGGAGAATAAGGAAGCTGAGAGGCAAAACAGTCTGGAAATGCTTGAACTTCGCATAGCCCTGCATGTCTGAGAGCTGTTAAAGCTATTAAAATAGGGCTGAAGAGTAACCAAACTTTATGCAAGCCAGAGATTAGACAGCCTTTGAGCCCTTACAGGACCTCAACATCTTAAGAGTCAGTTTTTTTTATACCATCAGACTTTGCACCACTGTATGAGTATAAAAATGACATGTTTCGGCCTTTTTAACAAGAATCACTGCATCTGAAAGATATGCATTTTTTTTCAAGTAAATATCAACAAGGGCCTTTTTCCATTAACATAATTTTTTTTAGAGCTGGCAGCATCTACAACCTCAATTCCAGAGCTGCCATAGAAGTTTTATTGAAGTACTTACTGGAGTTGTGCCAGTAAGTCTTTTTCAAAATGCCTCGGATGCTAAAATGTTGCGATTATTCAAACTGGAACTTTTGAAAGGTTACCATTCAGTTTATAGAAACTGTGTCATACCATGAGCAGCACCTAAACCTGGAGATTGTACACAGTAATTGTTGTTTAGTAGTTGATAACAGAAGTACCAACCTTTGATTTGTTGGAAATGTAGTCATAACTCTGATGAGTGCATCAACAAAAAGATAATATAGAGCAGGCACTCCCAGTATAAACAAAAACCTGGTGAACACAGGCCCTTAAGGCCCAAGAGCCGGCACTTCCTCTGCTGTGGACTATCACTTTTTATAAAACCAGTAATCTGAGATGTGAGAATGAAATTGGAGTTGAGAGAGGACATCCCATGTTGGCTGTATTTGCATGCAGCTGTTTGTGTGTTTACAAAAAACATGTTTCCATATAGTCTTTCCTGGATTGAATTCAGATTGATGATTCCCATCCCATTCATTGTTAACACAGACTGTTTTCCTGCAATTACAGCTAATGTCATATAACCTATATGATTACATCACTGATTATACAAACAGTACAACTATTGAATGCGCCCTACTTCCCAAGTCATATCATACTGCATTTGAACATCTTTTCATAGAATATACAGTGAGCCCAAGGTCTCAGGTGGGCAATATAACGCCTAAATATCATGGCAAGAGTTATGAGAAATTACACCTAAAAAAAATCCACCAGAAGAATCTGTTACATGAACACCCATCATTATGGCATAAGCAGACCCTACTTATCCACTCTGCAATGACCTCACTGGAAAAAAAAAAAGAAAAAAAAAAGTTGTTTATTCTTCGGCCGCAACTCTGTTTGCATCAAAGTCAAAATCCATTTATGTATATAAGGCTAATGCTTACTGGTGTCCCACAGGGCACACTTAAACATATGTGGAAGAAAAAGCAGGAAGCTCAGACTTTGATTAAACATGCCGTACTACTGAGTGTCACACACAGTGACATGCTCACGTTCATATAATTTTCCTCCATTAAGATGTATCATTTTCCTAATTAGACCCTGGAGTTCTCTGTATTACCTTTCCAGCTACGACAAAGGAAAATTAGTATTGGTATTTATTGTGTGTAGGCGTGTGTGTGTTTGTGTTTGTGTGTGTGTCTGACCTCTCCAGCCTCAGTGGGACTGCATGGTGTGCCCTCTTAAAGTAGATTAGCTTGAAAAAGAACTGAACGTACCTTGTTGCCTGGATACAAAAAGCATCATTAAGCCCAATTATCAGCCACTTCGCTCACAATGAACAAGCTTCATCACAGATTTGAAAACAACGTATCATTAACAGTTGCAACCTATAAAGAGCAGGAGAGAGTGGGAGGGAGCAACAGGAGGGGAACAGAAGGTAGGAGGAAGAAAAGATGCAGGAGAATGGGAAATAATTGACAAGGGATGCAGAGTAAGTTACGCAGGGAGTTCTGTGACATGAATGTGTGTATGTTTCTGATGACTGACAGGGGAAATTTTTAAAAATTTCTCATCAGAAGCTTTGAAATGATTTCAATTTTGGATTAAAAACCTCAAGCCAAGAAAGTCTAATAATTAAAAAATAGACAACAAAAACAACCTTGGAAAAGAACAAGAGCCACATACGCACAGTAAATATCAACACTCCAACTTTGTAAAGTTGCAGTCGAGAGGGAGAGATGACAAAAGTCAACAAAAGTGGCAAGATACATTTTCATTGAGCTTGGGGACCACTGGGACTATTTGATAGAGAAAACACAGCTGGGGCAAGAGAGCGTGCAGTCATAAAGAGAGAGAGCGGTCCAACTCATCCCTTCTTCATTATGCTGTGTATCTCCCTGAAGGTACAGTGGGCTGTAAATTAAAGGGAGCAGACAAATGGAGAGAAGGGGGAAAGAATGAAAAGCGATGAACGGGAGGAAAAGAGAAGAATGTTAGCCCAGAGAGGCTTGCTCCAACTTCAAATGAGCCAAAAGTCAATAGTGGATCAAGAAAAAATTGTGCCAACACTGACATTTGTAGCTTAAAGGGAGCAGAATGAAGCCCAAACTAGTGCCACACATATAATCAAAGTATTGCACCGTGTAAAATATTTTTCTGACAACAGCAACATTTCTAACATTTTCTACTGGTGTTGACTCAATTTGCAACAGCTATGTAATCCCTCTTGACCATGCATGGGGCTGTAAAAGCAGAAGTGCTGGTAGTCAATTAGAGCACAAGCACAAGTGCCAGAAAATCAGCACGATTCCAGCAGTATATCTGTGCTACGACATTTTATGGTGTGTCATAATTGCCATACTGAAGTTCCCAGGGACATTTTCACTTTGAGTTGAGTTTGTACCATAGTTATATGGTTAATAGTAAGGCTAAATTTAGCCCATAACTTGACAGTAATTCACCCTAAATAAGCACAAATACACAGCTTTTTTAATGAGGGCTAATTTGCATTTATCGTCCTCTACTCTGTAATTTTTTTATACCAAAGAATACAAATATAGGTCATATTGAGGCCAATTTGGTAAGTGAAGCTGGCTTAAATGGGATGAATAGCTAATTATTAAAAAAAAAAAAGTTACAAATAGTTAAATGCAATACAAATGGTCAGGAGGAGAGCTGGTAGGTTTGAGTTGGGTGGTATGATGGAGCCATCATGCTGATTCCTTGCTTTATTTGTTCTCATGATGTATTTCCCCTCTCTTTGAATCGTTTTTCTTTACACTCATATATCAGATAAGTCACAAGAGAGGCCTAACCTAAATGCCTGACAGACTACCTAACATACCCTTCTCTGTGCATTTCCACGTCACATCTCAAAACTAGTTAGTTTTGTCTCACGCTGTAATTTGCGGTGGAACATTATTAGCTGTTATAATAAGCAGTGGAGGAGGGTTAGCTCTCAGCTGTCTTTGTGAAAGCTGATTAGGAGGAGGTTAATTTCATCAGATAAGGATGCCTTCATTTATGAGCTTACACAGCTGAGGGCACCAAAGCTGAGACAAGTCATTGAGACAAGGACTCCCCCTGCTGTTACTCCTCATTATGGTCTCATCAGTTAAGCTGAACTGTCAGGCTTCCTGAATCAAAGCGAGTAATCAGCTCTCAGTGAAAAAAAAGAGCTAAAAAAGTTTTATGAGGAGGCTTTGACCAACACAGACCCACATTTGTAAGAGTTTGGGAATATTTATGTCAGAAAATCAGAGATTAACATGAAAATCAAACTTTTTAGAATTTCACTGTCCCATTTCTAAACTTGCAGAAAATATTTAATGAAAAGCTCAATTTATAATTTGTTTTGATGAATATTGCATCATTTATAGTATATGTTACATCTTTATGTGCTTATTTACATTGCAAGTGTTGTACCTCAATTTTTTTCTGGTTTCTTCTACACTTAAAATCAAGTGTTTACAGGAATGTTAAGCCTTTTGTTATTTATTCACATTTATATAATAGAATACTGAATAAACTTCTAGGGGCAGCAAGAAACTGAAGATTTAAATGCTAGCTTGTTTACTTTACATATGCGCAAGAAAGGTGGGTGTTGGGAGTTTCTCTTGTTCCACATAAAATCACTTATCCTCTGTTTGTGTTTTTTTTATGCATATCCTTTTAAATTTCAGTCAGTATGTCAGGGATGGATGTATCGCTGGTGGACAACAATGAGACGGGGATCCCTCCAGTAGACAATGGCAACTTTCTCCGTTTCTTCCCGACTTCTTCCTCACCATCTGCGGCTGCCTCGTCACCAGGGCGTCAAGGAAACGTGTATGTTTACGTCTGGCTCTTCCTCGGACTGCTGGTGTTCTTGCTGACGCTGCTCATCATCTCCCTGCACAGGCTGAAAAACATCATCTCTTCTTCCTCCTCCGTCCCCGACTGCAACAGCGAGGGAGGGAGCTCCTTTACAAACATGGAGATCTGCAGCATCTCATCTCAGAGGTCAACCATCTCCTCACTGTCCACCTGAGTGGCAAAGCAAGAAGCATGTATGGACACACAGACATGTGTTTGTACAGATGCATTTCTTTATGCATGCATACAAACAACAGGTAGGCATGTCCAGAACTTTCTCACTGTGACAAACATGAACAAAAACACTGTCAGACGCAAGGACAGCGTGACCCTCTTTGCATGAATATTATAATCCAGATGGTGCTCTTGCGAAACCTCATGGGGAATATACTGTAGCACACATTGTGATGGACATGTCTTAGCGGATGAGAGTGACTGAACGCTTGGAAGTCTTGTTTCAACACCCGAGACAAGGAAACAACAAAAAAAGCTTTCATTTCAAATGAGAAACTTCTGTTTTTCTTTCATAAAACTTAATTCACGTACTATACTTGACATATTTACTGTAGAACAAACGACTAAGTGATGCTTTGGATGGCATGTCCAATAATGTCTGTAGGCCACACACCGTTACAGTGATAATAAAGAAGACTACTTTGTACCACTTTGTGATCCATGCTTTTACAGGGAGAATTCAGCCTCTCAATAGAATGGGTCAGAAAGGACATGAACAGCTAGTTGAAATTCTGGCTCTAAATGACAGGTCTAGCAGCGTGACGGATTACTCTCCTTCCTGTCAGCTCATATGGCATCTGATAGTCGTCTCCATAGTGACTGAAGCATGAAAGCCCCCGTGCAGCTGTCAGCCTCGTCTGCATTTCAGGCTTAAGATACAGTAATGGCTGTGTCAACTCAGAACACGCTTCGTCTCAAACTATTTTACATGAGTTCTTCTTTTTTTTTTACAGGGCAAAAAAATACACCACAAATGATTTAAGGGTGGTTTGATGACTGTATGGGAAAATGTAGCGACAAATACAAGTGGGTTCTTTGCTTCTCAGGGGATGGCACGACAGAAGACAAACCTTTACGACAGACCACGTAACTTGGAGATATGGAGTAGGTGAGAAAATATATTTTATCAATCAAACCTGAGATTTTTTTTTAACTTGGGTTGATCCTACGATACACATGTACAAATGGGATCCTATAAACATGCATCCATGATGAGATGTCAGAGTGAGGGGGCTGCAGATAGGCACCTGGAGCAACTGAGATCTCACTTTCGAGGGCACTGCAAAAACAGCTCAATTTCCAAAATGATTCACACCTGCATTGGAATCCTACATTGTAATGAATTAAAAACTCTGCCAATGGGCTAAGAAAGATTTGCTTGTCAGGTGTCTTGAAATAAGAATAAGATATTTTTTTTTAGTTGTAAGAAACCTTTTTCCTTGTTACAATCAATCCAGACATACTTTTTGTCTTTAAATAACTGGAAAAGACACTTTTATGGACTGGTCTGGCAAGTATGGCTCATATCAAGACTAAAAAGACATTTTTTCTGAAATAAGACAAAACACTTGTATAGATTTCAGTTTGTTGCAGTGTAAGCCAAGTCCCCACAGACCAAGTTTCTAACCAGTTGAAAACTCCTGACAGGGCATTGAAGTCATAATTCAACACAAGCAGAGGCCTACAGTATCATGTGTGTGCAAAAATCAAATTGACCCAAAAAAAACAAGATGTTGATGTAGTTGTGTTCTTAAACCAAAATGTTTTTTGTTTAAGAACAGAACTACATCAATAGTAAGGATTTGGTTTAAGTAGAAGACAATGCGGGACCAAACTTAGAATGGAGAGCAGCAAGAAGTAGAGATAGATATAAATCTGGTTGAGTCACAGGTAGTTCACCAACAGTCAAGTGAGTCTGAAGTGTCACATTACAACTCAGTAAACCCTGAGAAAGCAGCTTTTGAAGGATGGTTCTGTTCAGGCTGGTGACTTGTATCTGTTCAATAAGATGTTCTTGATGTCTGACTCTCCCTGAGCTCTGCTGCTTTCATGCAGCAATAAGAAACCTTGAGGGAAAATAAAATCTGCGATCAAGAAAAAGTCGAGTCATCAAATTCTTTGCATATTTTATTTTTCTTATCATGATTTTTTTCAACTCACACATGTCATATTTTACATCTTTGCAATAAAACATGAATACAATAGTTTTTAGGGTTTCATAGATCCAAAAATATTTAACCTTTTTTTGGATACGTAAGTTGAACCTGTCGATAGAGTATGTGCATGTGCGCATTTGATCAAGATGGCTTCACACATACAGAACCTCTCACATTTCACCCCCTCGCCTCGACCCTCCTCCTCCCCGCCTCTATCAGCTACAGAATCATGATATTGCTTACAACTGTGAGGTTGTAAAACCTAATAATCACACGAGCTCAACGCTTTTTTAAATACAAACATCAATGCACAAATAATCCCGTTGGGGAAAAATGGACTTAAACAAAATGGCAGCTGACCAGAAAGAACCAAGCTAATAAATAATGATATGTGATTGGTGCAAAGTGCAAATACAAAACAAACTTTTACATTGATTTGATTCTCTTTTTTAAATAATCAACAAATGTGGGTAAGTGAAGATTTTTCCTTTGCGTTTTCAGTCTTATTCAGCTGATTAAGTTTTCCACTGAGCCTGAACCAAGACTATATGTACATATTTGACAAAACAATCACCAAATATACAAAGGAAATCATGTCAGTCTTGTGTTCATCGTCCTTGGTGGCTCTGGCAACATCTCTTCATCGTTACCATCTCCGGCAAAATAATCACCATCCTTGACACCGCCATTTTAACCATCAGTCTTGTCAGCATTATAATAATTATTACACAATATTTTACATACAGCAAGTCATTAATAAATTAAAGGTGATAAGCGCAGTTTGTGTAGTGAAAGAACACGTGTAGACTCTGCAGGAAGCAGAGTCTTATGTACATCAAAATCTGACAAAACCCTGCTGCAGCTAAAAAGAAAGAGTAAAAAGGAACATAAAATAGAACAAAATAAAAAGATTGGATAAAATCAAATTAAACGCCCGGGTCATTTTTAAGGGAGAATTTAAGATCAAGCCAATAGCACCTGTTTTTGAATAGCGGGTGGGGCTGGTTCATTTCTGACCATTTCTTATCAGATTCCACACAATGAAGTAGTCTGAATTTTAAATCCACCCTCATATTTCCCAGATGACTTAACTCCCCTCAAACAAAAAGAGATTAACAAAGAAGAAAGAGAAAGAAAGAAAGAAAGTGGGTTCTTTGTCTGTGAAGCATTAAGCGTACCAGGAGCTTCCTGTGTCCTGTGAGTGGTACCGGTATGATCGACCTCTTCAGGGTCTGTTTGACTTGCTCTTTTTTTCCATTCTGGAGTCTGTCTATGTTATGAGCAGGATTTGGTGTGTATCTTCAAAGTATATTGTGTCTGTGGTTACTCACGTGTGTACATACACGTATGCACAGACAGAAGTTATCCTCACCAGCCCTGCTGCATCTTCTTATCAAGTAAACTTTGCATGGAAATGTAGCCCAAAGGTCCGGTACTAGTTCTGACTTCCACCCTGTACCTGTAGTTTTCCTTGCCTTGTAGATACACAGCAGAATGCGTCACCTCTTCTCTTCCTCTTGTTCTCCTTCCTTCTCTCCATCACTCTTCTTCCTCACACTGTCCACCTTAGTACCTGTTCTGGTGTTCGTAGTGCCAGCGATTGAAGTCTATGTTAAATGCAACAATGCTGCCGGATGCCATGCCAGTGATCAGAGTCCTAGAGACAGAGCAGAAAAGGGAGATATGTAAACCTGGCAATACTGACACTCATTTTTAAGATGTCCAGTGCATTAAAGGCATATAAATCTGTTTGTTTGTACCTCTGGTCATGTGAAAGGTCCATTGCACGGATGCCTGCGTCACAGCCGGGGTAGATGTAAAGCTGTTTGAAGTCGCATGCTTGCCACACCTCCACAACTCCATTATCACCTCCTGTCACTAGGTTCTGCCCATCACTGCTCAACAGGATGGCCTGGTGTAGGAAAGGGGAAGAAAAGAGGGCACTGAAAAGGATGAAGTTTCCATTCGATTGCATTTGAAAGCAACTGTGTATATTAAAAACAAAAACAATCCATCAGTTCGTTTACATGTCCAGTATAAACTGTGACACTCTTACCCGCGAGGAATCGTTGACCTCCATTTGTGCCAGCAGTTTTCCATTGATGCTGAAGTTGCAGAAGCGGCCTCGCTCATAGTAGATGATGCAGTGGCCCTCGCTGGACACAGAGATGAGGCGGGGCCGCAGGCAGAGCTCAGGCCCCTCCAAGGCCCTGAGCAGGTCCCCTGTGATAGTATGGACCAAGCATGGACCCTCTGAGGGAAACAGATCAAAGGAGAAAAGAAGGATGAAAAGTAGTCTTTTGTGAACTTTGCAGAAATCTTTGGAAATTTTTGTACTTGCAGAGAAATGTTATGCTTTTTGCATTACACAGAGTTAAGAAAAACAAAGATCTTGTGCACATACTCTAACTTACAGCCATGATGAATGTGTTAAGGTTTTTCAGCATTTTCATACTTTTATAAAAAAATTACAATGTTATGATATGAACTAATATTAAAGAAAAAAAACAGACACACAAACCTTTCGCTCCACTGATGACTAATCCCAGCTCTGCACACACAGACACACACACCACCTCGTGGTCATGTCCTGTCAGTACTGCCCTTGGAGCCGGGTAGTCACCTAGAGGACAAAACAAAGTCAGAAGCTTTTTGTGGACTGAAGAGCTTTTCCTGGACTGTTTCAAAAGGAGACATGAAAATTTTCACTCATGATGTGTTTAGTACGTCACTACTCACTGTTATTTGGGTTGTCTCCTATTATGTGGTGTCTTCCACTCCAGTACCACAGAAGAAGAGTGGCATCTCTGGAGCCGGACACAATGTAGCAGTCTCCTCCAATGTAGGACTCTGACCGGGCCAGACATGTCACAACATCCCAGTGACCAAAGACAATCTGGGTGAGCTTTCCTGTGGAGGGAGAGAGGGATGAGGAGTCACTAAGCGTTGGTTGCTCCATTTTTTTTAACAGTGACAGCTAATTAACTTTTGGGAAAAAACAGTCTAAATAAGAAGGCTGGTGACTTGAGCACCATCTGTTTCAGTCAAAGAATAAACAATTCAATACAGAGCACATGGAGCAAAACGTTTTGCACAACCTAAAGAAAAAAAAAACATGGGTACTAATTATCCAAATTCCAAGCCAAACTGGAATTAATAATAATTACAGAAAACCATACTGTGAAGACAGGAAATAAATCATGTGATACCAACCTGTTTCAGTGGAGTAAACCCGGAAACTTTTGTCCCAGAAGCCACAGACCAGGATGTAGCGATTGTCAGCAGTAACCACAAAACAATGTGTGTTGATTTGGATGCTCTGGTCCACCAGGTCTGTGATCTGACGCTTGTTCACGCCTGAATTGTTTGCTGAGTACAGGAAGCAGGTTAAAAGGTTAATAAGGGGAATAAAGATGGAACAAACAAAGCAATGGATGCTCGCCTGTACTCATCATTCATCACCAGGTCACTCTTTCAACTGACTTATCAGCCTGAATCTCAGGAGTAAATGTCTTCAGATCCCCTGTTTCAGAAGCGATATTGACCCTTAAATCCATTATTAACCTGGCTGACCTCATTATCTGCTTACAGAAAATGTGTCATATGAGCATTATCACTGGCTCCTTGTTTTGTTGTAGATACAGTCAATTTTGGTCTTCAGATGTGGTCATACTTCAAGTGCTGTGTGAAATAAGTAAAAACCATGACATACAAAAAAGATCTTCATGCACTGACCTATGAGAGGGTCCATCTCTATGGGGAGATGATGAGCCTGTTCCAGGGAGTATCCTGGAGCTCCCCGGAGGCCTAAGAAGTCAACAGTTTCAGCATTACAATACAAAAAAACCACATCAACAAACAGTAAAATAAAATTGCAAATCTAATTCCTTATGTGAAATCAGCATGTTGATTGCTTTATGTGATACTGGCTGCTCAAATTGAACACAGAGAGTTGCAATCAATAATAATACTGACTTAAGCTGCGTCATGACCTTCATAAGAACAAGACTAATTACACGTAGCATGGCTTTGTTAATGAGGTCATGGATGAGGTTAACTTAAACTGTAATGAACAATTATTTCTATGTCAACATCCTGTGAGGTCAAAATGAGAGTAAGCACCAATATGATGCGTAAGGAAATCATCAATAAAACTCATGTAGACCACCCAACTCTGACCAGGTGAGACCCTAATACCACCTTCCTATAAGAACTAGAGTGAACTTTTGAGGTTACTGAAACTCCAGGTGAGGTGAGTGTCAAGCCCCATCACCAACTGCTCAGCTTCCTTGTCAGCCAGGTCACACCACTTGTTATGTAAACTTCTTCACTTAGTATCTTTGAAACTGCTGAGTTATAGAAAAAATAGCTATTTGGCCAAAAATAACTTGTTTGTCTTGTTACTGTTTGTTTTTTTCCTTTAATCCTTCTCAGCTGTCACCTCACCAAAAGTGGAACCCCACAAGAGCAGCAGTTTCAAGATGATCTGATCCATCACAATTTGACCTTTGTCAAAATCCTCATTACTCATACTCACTTTGATTTTTCCTGCTTCAAGCACATTAACTCTTGGGGCAAAATGTTCCTCTTCTGCCTGATTATTCTGCCTACTGACAAGTGTTGGCTGACCGAGGACTGTGACGTGTAAAACATAGCTGTAACTTTCTTATTAATTGAAATTTACAAAATGATACTGGAGAAGTGTGGACATTGGGGCTGAAGGAACTGCAAAAACAATCGAGTTGTGATATTTTTCCATTAATTGCAATTTATTGTGCCATTATTTTTAGGTTCTCCATCTTACATGTTGTTGACATCAATTGCTTTATTGAAATGGATGGCAATTATTATAGTTTTGAATTAGAAAAACACATGCAAGAAAAGTTTTTTGGTGGTAAAAATCACAATTGAAACTTTGTTAGCACATCTTAAAAATTAAATCATTATGAAAAAGTTAAATATTTTTTGTTACATATTTCAGAAAGTAAAATTTTTAAACAGGAAACCAAAACTATACCTCTGTACGTAAAGTGCTTACCAACTGTGTTGTGCCAGCGGTTGACAGCGAACAGACGGCTACACGTGACGGTGACAGCGGCTGGTATACTGAGGTGTGGGAGCGTGTTGGCTGCGACATGAGTGACGGGGGAATTTGAGGGGAACTTGAGCACCATGATGACATCCTGCTGCATCTGATCCTTAAACATCAGGGGGCTCTGAGGAAGGAAACACTGGTGAGACAGACAGAGAAAGACAGAGAGAGGGGGGGGACAGAGAGGAGGAGGGGAGTGTAGAGCAAGAAAACCAGGTTGGAGGGAGAGAGGAGGAGGAGGAAGGGGAGGAAATGGAGGGAGAGACAGAACAGATGGGACAGGAGGAAGGAGGGAAAAGGTCTATTAGTGGGAGCACAGGGTCAGAGCAGGTACACACACTGAGGGTGGCTCTAGGCCAAGGAGAGGAGGTTGAGGCTCTGGCTGGTTGGGGGTCAGGACTGACAGGTTTGGGTTGGAATGGATGGCTCTGATGTGGAGACACTGAGGCCTCGAGCTGTTGAGGGGGGCGGGGAAGACAGAGAGACTAGAACCAGGGCAGAACTTGCTTTGGAAAAAGCAAGACATGCACCTGTGAGTCAGAAAACATCATAAATCCACACAGCTGTATAATATAGCTACTCAAGGGAATTTGTTGACTTGAATAACTGGTGTGAGCAGTTTTTTCTTTTATTGTGTTGGGAAAAAAGTTGCATACAGCGCAAAGTCAAAGATAAATGTGACTGAAAATAACTTTCACTCTAAGTATATTTTGGTAAATAATCTTGTCCTGCTTTCCTCCACAATGAAGTCACTTTGGATCTCTGCCATGAAAACGTAAACAAAGGTATTTTTCAGCCATGAAAAGTAGATCTGCTCTTCTGATATCCTCTTTGATTCTTTTTGTGTGTCATATAAAAGCATTGGTCCATTTTATGACCAGCACAAACTCCTCCTTAGACTTTTACTACTCAATCTTGGGAAAAACTCTCTTTCTGCGCCTCAGGACAGTCACAGACTAGACAACTTTTAGATCTCAGGTGACTTAAAAATCTTTGAAGACCACACATACAGAGACAGTTCAGTTTTATACCCTTGGGGATAATGAAAACATCTAAAAATGTAAACATTATCTTTATCGAAAAGAAACTACAGAAGTGGAGCAGGAAAAGGTTGACTATGATTGTCTGTTATCACACACACATTTCTGCTGTCTGATCAATTAAATATGCTGACAGCTGATCACTGCAATCGAGCTGAAATTTATCACAATCATTATCGCGATCTATTCCAGGATCACGCACACTGAATAATTCTGTGAGACAACAAGACCAAACCCACATATGAGACAGCAACTTCATAAAAATAAGAAGCTTCCATGATCACGTGTGATGTCAAAAGATAAAAAAACACCAAGTGCCACAAAAATGGAGGAAAAACATGGGTAAATAATTCCAAAAGCTGTCTTTCTTTTTCTAAATTCCACTTGACTCAGGGTATAGTTTAGATTATGATTGCTACCATGCTTGTGAGCTGTAGCCTCTGCTGGATGACAAGTAAGTATTCCAGCACAGGAGGTTTTGACCAAGAATAATAAATATCAAATGCGTATAATACCCAGCCCTAAACCTGTCTTAAAATCATCTTGTGTGTGGTCACCCTCACATAAACATCCTCCGGAGAGGAACCCAAGTATGAAAATGCAGCAATGAATGAGTTCAGTAAATGAGCTTTAACTTTAAACAGAATTTTGATTTTGTGAATGCAGAGAGCCCTGCAACAAGACCATCATACGGCAAGTATTGATTTATTCTCACCAGGTGCATGGCAGAAGATCGAGGTGGGTGCGGCTCAATCAGTAGCTGGGAGGGGACCTGACCACACATCTGGATCTGAGTCTCCATCACCTGCATGAACAGACAGATTTGGATTTAAAAGGATATCAAACACCTTTTGGAAACATGAAAACAAGTAACTGAAGGTGGCCTTCCCCGTCACTCTTTGTGTTCATCTTTTCTTAAATATGCAGGTTTGATTAGAACACTCGTACCTAAAGTGTTTATGCTTTAATTTCATAGCAAGCAAGAGAATATGCTGTAAAGGGCAGAATTTTATGACCATCCAAAGTATCAGTCAAGTGCTAGCACCTAGGAGAAAATGCTCATTATCACAGTATGAGGAACTTGTGAAGGATAATGTGTGAGACAAACAAGAGTGATGTGTTGTCATGGAGACAGACCTCACGTTGTGCAGCATCTAGACTGTCCAGGTTGACTGCTCCCTCGTAACACATGAAATTGAACACATTGAGGGCACGCACTGCCTCTGGGCCTCGCTGCTTGTAACCAAATATGAGATCAATCCACTGGTGGAGCTGGCACGACACAAACTCGCTCTCCAGTGCCTGAAGACAATGAAGAGAAGGAAGGGAGAGGAAAAATCAGAGGTAAGCACACATTCAGTCAGTGGTCTGTGTTTTCCTAAAGCGTATATTTTCTAAGCTTTGTATAAAATCTGTATTGCTAACCATTCGGTTGATCCGCACAAAATCTTCAGGTTTTTTGGCCCAAACAGGAAGCTCCACGTCACACACAGGAACTCCATCATCCCGCACGCCAAGCTCATACTCATTACTGTTCACAAACATCTCAGGCAAGTAGTAGAACTCTGGAATAAGCTCCTGATGGACACCACAGAAAGGTATGGTTTATTTTAATGAGAGGAACACCTCCATAAAACCACAATCAATCTCTTGAAACAGCAGTGGTGTGTTTTACAGTGATTTTGACCACCAACTGTCAATAAATTATCAGACAGCTCCATTTCTGGTCTTAAATCAGCCAGCTGTATAATTTTGCCAATCACAAACCCTGACAAGTTTCCTCGCTCAGCCACTCTCCATCAGAAGTCATTACCTTGACATCAGCTGTGTCCCTTTGGCAGTTCCTCCACGAGCAGCCGATGCCAGAGAAAGCTCTCTCTGGATGATCGAACTTGTTATCATTGGCATTGAGGAAAAATGTGGTGAAAGGCTCCTACAGGACCAAACATAGGCCAGTTTATTTCAAGAGAAGCCTTATGGTCTGATGTGTATTTAAAAAGCTGATGGAGGTGAAGGTTTGTAAGTGAGAGAAGCAGGTACTTACTATTCTGAGCATCCACATTAGTGTTGAATGAGCAGTAGAGTAAAGGGTTGTGTAGTGGTGAGAAGGCGTGCTGTCATCGTCCCATGTTTCGTAGCGTTCTGCATAAAACGCTGCTCGTTTTGGATTCAATGCACCGATTGGCTGGAGGAAACCAGAGGCAATTGAAATAAAAGACTTCAGAGACTTTTCTCTTTTTTGATCACAATGCATTCTTTAGAATGAGTCAGTGCTTATTAAAAAGTAGAGACGCTAATTTCTGTGTCATCTTTAGACTTGGCTATGTAACTTCCTGCTTGATCTGCATCTTAAGTTATCATATCACATGCACTATTATGTGAAACAGTGCAATGAGCATTGCATGTGACAGGGCTCTAACCTTGGAGAGGTCTCTGAAGTTTCCAGGTAGAGTGAGATCCAGCTCCTCAGAGTCATAGTTGGTCAAGACCCAGGGAAAGATGGGATACTGGTTCAAATCGTTGTATGTCCTCCCTGAAGGATAAACGATAGAGGGAAAATGGAAACAGGTGTTGGAATAGAGTATTATACACTGTCTAAGACAAAAATTCAAACAGAAACATGATACAGTGCTATGCTTACACAAACATTTTTTCACATTTGTGTTGTTCATTTTCAAGCATACATGAAATTTATTCTGCAACTAAAATATCAGTTCCTCAGAAAAAAAGAACTGGCTGATTTTAAGTGATATCTGATATTGACAACCAGGACATTTTCCCATAAAAAACAGCACAACATAAATCATGACTAAATGAGTCAATTTTAGCTGCTGATTCTTTAGAACTGTGTTTATCTGTGGGCTTATTGATAAAGGTCAAACCACAGGTTGTTATTATGTAAACTGTGGCAGATAAACATATCTTACCTGACGAAAATTCTTTAACAGCATTTTATTTATTTATTTTTCTAGCTGGTCTCCTTAATTGGGTTTTTTTTGCATAAGCTTTTGTATCACAGCAGACAGAGGGAAGGGCAAACAAGGTGAGTATTCAAATTCTATCTGAGCAGATATTTTTGAACAACAGAGTTTAACAGGAATAAAAAAAACATCACACCAGTAAACCATCAAAAAAGGTGCTAGAAATGTCTTGGTGAGTAAGAAAAAAAGCTGCAAAGAACTGACACAAATAGGAGAAGCAGCTACCAACAATATCAAATTTGACATGAATGAGATCAAAAGTGGATTCTTACCTGCGATAGTGTTGAGGAACATGAGGTACTCAAAGTTGGAGATTTCTCTCCTCTGCCAGCGTTGCGTCATGTTCGATGACTTGAAGAGCTGACGAGGGGTGGCCAAGGAAATCCGCCTGGGACACACAACACACACATTTAAGAAGATTTTCTTAACAGAGCAAAAACCCACCTTTCAAACACAGAACTGAACTACACCAGTAGATCACAACCTGCATTTACCTTGCCTGTGGCAGACCATAACTCGTTCCCACGCCAACGCGGGGGAGACTGTAGACCACCCTCTTCACTGTGGCCTGGTCTGGGAAGTTAAACATCACAGATGCTGGGAGAAAAAAGACAAGATATAGTTTGTATAAAGACAACAATAAGGCAATAGCTAGTATTATGTTTGGTTGTAATGTTTTTTTTTAATTATCAATTTGGCTATGTAGATGTAATAACAAATGCATAATTATGTTTATTCAAATGTAGAATGCTCAGCATATTGGTGATGAATAAGCAATTAAGGGCAAGAGTAGCAGGGACTTTTTGGTAAAAAACTTTTATCCACATTATGGTTGTATAAGTGTCATAAAATGCGCACACTTACTTCTGTTTGCCATGAAGACCTCAAGTCCAGTATTCTGAAGCAGGTACCGTCTAGAGAACACGGCTCGGATCTCACTGAACATCCATTTTCCATGCAGACCTTCTGAATATGCCAGCACCTGAGGAATGAGACAACAGTGACTAGAAGAAAAAACTCTATAACAAATGTGGATTTGTAAAGGAAGACTTCCTGCACTCAACAATAACTATAAAGAAGGAAAGATGTTCCTTACTTTAGCATCAGTCTTTTTGAAAGCAGGATCCTCCTCATCCACCTCAAAGTAGATCTCAGTGGTCGTGATCGACAGAGTTCCCCGAGCAACCACCACCGGAGCTACCAATTGAGCGGGGGTACTCAGGACCACAGGGCCTAGAAGACAATAAGCCAAGACTTTAACACTGTAGACATTTGTACCATGGGCAAGCTTGAAACAACGCAATCAACAGACAGATATAACTTTGGATAGTACACAAAATATGGAAGTGTTATTTTGTTAGTTTTGATTGATTTGCTCCTTTAGCTGAAAGCACAAAGGACTTACCCGATTTGTAAGTCTGAGGAACCACGTTACTTTAAGCATTTTGTCAGATTTGCACCAGATTTTAGTTAATTTGGATTTATTTCTTGTCAAGTTGGATCAATCAGCTGGAAGGTTAGTGCAAATGCAGAACTTAACAAAAAACCCAACTTGCCTTTGGAGGTAAAAAGTCTTGGACGAAAACGTACTAAAAACAAAAGTCATGGAGAGTTAACTCCTAAGCTCTACATAAGAATATTTTGTGTTTATAAGTTGACTTAAGTCTCTGCATCTCACCAGCGAGGTTATCGATCTCCTTCTCCTGCAGTAGGCTGACAGCATCATCATCCCCCTCCAGCATCAGCTCTGCCTCTGGGTTCTGGGCGACCACTGATTGGCTACGGAAAGTCTTCTTCGACTTAGGCCCCTCCTCCTCATCTTCAGTGCCTGCATGGGTGAGTTTGTAAACATGCTCTTTTAGGGTTGTGTTTGTACTGAAAAAAGACTGTTTTTTTTGTGTGTCAGTACACTGACCGTATTCCTCCAGAGCTTTGAGTGACACGTCGGCATGAGTGGATCCAAAAGCATTTCGCACAAATCTCCGCCGTCTCCTGAGGTCATCCTCCCAGTAGTCCAGACGCCAGAAGTCGTGTAGTTGACTGGAGACAATAAAGAGGACAGGCAAAGATGAGTCATTTTAAGTGTTGTTTGTCTTCAGTCGATAAAGCTGGAGTGTGAGCCAGAGATGAAGTGACATTTAGGCTGGCAACTTCCTAAACTTATTTCCTACATTTAACGGGTCATTTTTCATTTAGACAAAGGGCGAGCTTGATCACAAGGGTGCATTTCAAAAGCACTGGCAGCTCTGCAAAACCCAGCGTGTGGGTTTATAAAATGGGAAAGAAGTCACCAAAATGATTTATTTGCTTTCTGAAGTAAACTGATCAAACCTAAGGTTTTGTGACGCAACCTTGAATAAAACCATCATCGGTAACCAACCTCTTAAGATGCAATTTTACCTTGATTAATTTTTCATCTATGTAAAATAGAGGCTTTATTAGCAGCTCGCAGCACATTCTGTTACACGGTTTATTTAATCAGCAGTGACATGAGGGAGACAGGCTTCAGATGTTGCGTGTCACAGGTTCTCAAATTACATCACATGTCCTGGGAGAAGCTGACAGCCTGGGGGCAGATCTGGATAAGCAGCAATCATTGTTTTAATGTGTATGAGAGAGTGTTTAACAGGCACATCAGTATCACGCAGCTACCAGGCAAATATGATGTGAAGATGCAGCCGGATGTGTGTGTGCTGCTGCTGCTGATGGTGTAAAATAATTTGTACAAACTTGTCTTTGACAACCTGCTATTTCTAGTCATTACACAGAAACATACAGTTGTTTATTTCAGTCTGTGGCAAAATTACTATCTGATGTAATGGACGTATTACAATAGTTTTAAAGTATTTTAATAAACAAAACACACCCAGGATATGCTTTAAATAATACTTAGCAAAAAAGACTGAAATCTGAAACATTTCTTCACTTTTTCACTTTTTTTAAAGCCTTCTGCGATATACCCCAGGCACCAGCTCTTGTGTTTTTGACTCACCTCTGAGACATTGTCCCCCATGCTCCGTGCTTATTGGTCAGGATGTTGAGGATCTTTTGTTTCAGCTGGTTGGCTGTAACATGATCTCTGTGTTTAGCAGCACTGATGAGGTGGTCACACATTTTCTCCTCCTCTCTCCGGTCGGCAGCATACTGGGCACAGTTTGACTGGAGAAGAGATGGAAGTAGAGAATTCAAGAGAGAGACGTAATATTCCAAATAATCCAAAAATGATACAAAGAAGATGACAGGAGATTGCTTCTGAAGTTGACATTAGACACAGGAACAAATGATAAGCTGATTAGCGAAACAGTTTTCTTTATATCAGACTCCAAACAAAGGGATTTATCTGGAGCCTTTAATTGATTTTTGTAATCACAGCAAACAGAAGCATTATTCTGTGATTCTACCTCAAATTCAGCGTGTTTGTGAACATCTTCAGCCCTCTGTCTGTTTAGGATGAACTCTGCTTCATTGGCGACACGCACAATATGATCCTTCATGGCATGGCACAGAAGTCTGGTGTGAGTGAGACGTGGGGAAAATCATTAGAACAGAGACAGACACACTACAAAAAGTATAAATAAATAATCTCCCTGACAAGAGGACATGTAAAAATAATCTCCAAAAACTGTATTAGGTAATCTATTTGCTGATGACTCTTTTGTGCTTTTTAGTAAATAGTCAGATAAAACAGCACTTCAGGACATCTATTTCTTGGAATTTATCTTTTTCTTTGTTGTCTTTTAATTGAGTTTAGTACTCTGATTAGCAGTCTGGAAGAAAAGAGAAAAATAAAACAGGCTTGGGGCAGACACTGATAATAGAGTTGCACAATTTAACTGTAAACCTAATTGCACTTTAATGATCGGACTTCCTACTGAACACACATGGCACCATGCACTTATCCTGGCGAGGTTCTCATTACGACTCTATGGTAGCCATTAGCTGTAATGCACTGATAAGAGTAATGCTGTAATTGTGTGAATCACAGTGATAATCAGTCAGTGTGATAGATTACCTTCCCTCATTGATGAGTTCAATGAAGGCCAGTCCAGCATTCTTCTGAATGGAGTTCTGCCACTCCTGTGAACAGAGAACATGTGATCAAGATCAAGATGGTTAAACTTATTACATGTGAATTGCAAAATGTAATTACACTCAATACAATTCTACAAAAAACTGTTTGACAAATGGAAAAATACAGACTTCAATGTATACTTTTTTTAATAAGTGCTTAAAAGAATCCTGAAACTTGAATATTCCATCCAAAGATCTTTCCACATCAATTCACAACAACATGAACGAAGACCTGGTATGTGTCAAGTGTGTCTGGCAGCGCTTTTTGGGTACACTTAGATAAGTTAAATACCAGATTAACTGCAGATTCAACAGCATTTAACCCTGGTTGGGAGAGCTACATGTGAAGGTTTTTGTAGATTGACGATGCTCAAGTTTTGATAAATCGTACCAGTCAGATGCAGTTTAACTGAAAACTTGATTGCATCAAAAGTATCTGGATTTGGTGACCACATCTTTGCATATTGGAAACATTTAGGTGAACCCCTCATCCAGACACCTTTCTTACTCTTCCGACTTAAATCTCTCTTCTCCTCCCGTCTTTCTGTCTTTGATGATGCACACCTTATTTTTTTACTTGATCATTCATGAAGAAACCATCTCCCGTTATCCTTCAAGGGTGACACAATCTAAATGTGAAAGCTACCTCTAACAACGATGCTGATGCATTCCAGTGTTGATTGCAATTTGCTGGTTTGAAAATAACTGTCATGTGAGATTATGTACTCATACAGTGTCCTTGGGTCGACTTAAAAAAGACTTGCATGGGAAAGTTACCACATTCAGAGTAAAGTAACACTTGGTGGCTGAAAAAAGGGCTAAAGAGACGTATGAAGAGTTAAAAATGCTGCATCTATGTGTCTGTATGTGAGTGTTTCTTGTGTTTCTTGTGTTTGTGCATATTAGAGTGGAGACTTCTGAGAAGAGGAGAAGTGCTGCTGAAAGCCTCTAACTATAAGAGCTCCATTAGCTCTTAGGGCCGTTAAGGACACGTGGGAGCTTCTCTGGTTACATCCCCCCCATCCATAGGATCGATATCTAGGCTAGGGTTTGCTCTCCTGGGCCTCTAATGGCAGACAAGGCCGGAGCCAGGAGGTAATACTATACATGCTGACGAAGAGCCAGCCAGGAGGGAGCAAGGCAGGGGGAAAGGAAGAGGGAGTGGTGAGAGGAACGGGTAGTGTGAAGAGTGGTGAAAGATGAAGGCAGTTGCCACTGGATCAGAGTTTGTAAGGACCAGAAGAATGCTTGAGATGAAACTGGTGTTAGGAAAAGCACTGAGGCAAGGACAACAAGGAAGGAGGTAAAAACTAAAAGCAAGAGGAAAGAACTTAGGGACTCCTTCAAGGACAGGAGTGTATAAAGGCAGCCTAAACCCAGCTCAAGAGAGATTTCAATGAAAGAGAAAATTTTCAACAGAAAAGAACATTGGACACCTACGGCATCAGGAGAAAAGGTGAGTGTCTTTCTGTTGTCTGGCTTCTTAGAGCAATTCACAAAAACTGTGAGATTTTGAATGAAAGTTACTGTAATGCTGTTAAAATCTACTTTAAAATTAGTTTCACTTGCATGAAAATCTCCAGGAGGGTTTGATGTTGATGGTGTGATGATACATATAGGTCAATATTATATTACATCTGCAATGCGCTCATTACATAGTCAACCCTGCCTCACAGGGCGGATCAATAAGTCCACAGCTCCCTGTGTGCATATGACCTAGCTACTTAGCATGGCTCCAAAATAAGAATGGCACATTCAGAGCCAGTGTTGAACGTGACAAATTGGCTTTAACAGCATGGACTTAATGTGTGGGGACATTAAAAAGTGAGGAGAGGTACCAACCTGAGAACAGAGCAGCATCACCAGCTCCACCACAGAGGTGCTAGACTTCATACACACCAGACCTGCAGCAGCACAGAGACACAGCACGGTCAGGAGCCTCTCTTACTTTCTCTCTGACACTCACATACACCCACACACTCACACACACACAAAAACATATACAAAGAAAAGAGAAAAAAACACACTCACTTACACACACACTGCTGTGAGATACAAAAATATCATCAAAGGAGACACAGTAGTGTCAGTGGTTCTGCTATTGTATAAAGCCATCATAGTGAAGTTTATAAAAAGCATGCCACAAAGAAGACAGGAACAAACAGCAGAGAGAAAAGGAGGGAGGGAGAGTAGGGGGGAGGAAGAGGAGAGAGAGATCAACATTGAGACAGTGGATCACAAAACAGGACGCCAGGAAGCAGGTGGGTGGAGGGAGAAGTGCATCACATTTAGCACAATCTATAACACCAGGAAGAGTAAAGTTAAGGACTAATATAATCTAAATTAAACATGTTGTCATTTTCTAGCTAGCTGAGTCAAAAACAGTGCAAAATTCTGACTTCATACCTGCCCGACGAATGAGTGAAGCAGCCAGCTCAAGGACTCTCACTCACACACTCGCTCTCAGCCACTCACACAGTCATACATTCACTCACTCACTCATTGCATTTTCCCTCAGTCCTACACTCACACGTCGCAGTGAGGGACAGTGAATGGGTAGACTCCACAGAGAGACGCCAGTTAGAGAAAAAGGAGCCGTGTACAGCACCTGTACCTTCTATGAGCAGCTCCTGCCCATGGCTACCCAGCAGTGTCCGGGACAAAAAGGGCGCAAAGTCCACGAAAATTTCTCTCAGCAGGGGGGCAACCTTCTCCAGAGCGCGCTCCAGTTTGGTGGTGATGCTGCAGAGGAAAGACAAATAGAAAGACAGATCAAGAAATTGTGTGAGGAAAGAACAAACAACATAAAAACAAGGATAAAAGTGCATGTGAGGAAAAGATTCAGGGGGGTGAGAAAGAAAAGTGTACAGGAGAGGAATGAGCTGAAACTGGTGAGCAAATGAAGGAGAAGCAATCCCATGACAATAATGCAAATGAGGTAAATGAAAAAGACCAACTTAAAGCACTCAAAAGTTTGTTGTCTGAAATGAATAAAGAAAACACTAATAATAGATCAGTAAAGAAAATGTTCAATGGGTTGGTATGAGAGCACTGTGCTTAGGTTAGTACAGGTAAGTTAAGGTCAAGAGCAGGATTTTAAAGGTAACTGCTGAGCTAATTCAGTTAGTATAGGGATGCTTTCCAAACTTAACCTGCCACAGACTGTCCTTACTATAAACTTGCTCTGAAAATGTTCTGCATATGGTTTTTCTGTGTGTAACTCCAGAAAAAGTAAATAATTTTATATTAGTATCTGAGTATGTATGCATAGGTGTATATCATAAAGACTTAAATCCTTTTTACATGTTTTATTTTCAGTAAAGGAATAAAAAATAGATGGGAGGAGTAAAGCAAAGCAGCCATTATTATGGAGTCAGTACAGCACTGTCATGCAAATTCTAAGCTATGTCAGCATGTGCGTCTAATTCAGTCCTTTTTTCACTTAGATTAAACCTCTTTGATTTAAAGCATTTGCTTGAATTTCTTCATATCACAGCTTGACTCAGGTTTGATCTTGAGTTAGGGGTTAGCATGAGAAGTCATGTGAAAAGTGACAGAGTTTCTCTCTTATGAATACAAAAGTTAAAAAAAAAGCAGCCAGGTGGAAAGAAAAGAGATGCTAACTGCTGAAGCTGTTAGCAAAGCGCTGTCTGTCTTTTCTCCCATGACTTTCAGGGATCATCTAGTAGTGTCTGGGTAGAGCAGAAGGGTGTGTGTGGTGGAGGTGGGGCAGAGAAGAGGTGGGGGGTGGGGGTGTGGGGGGGCATGGGGACAGGATGAGTATCTCCTTGCCTAAAACACTGTCCTGCATCTCGGGGAGCTGCCTGGAAGCCTGCCAGAGAGCTAAAAGACTTGAGCTCAGGGGGCGTCTGACCGCTGCGCAGCGCACACTGCGCCACCTCACAATAGGCACTGCAACACAAACCACACACACACACACACACACACACACAAACACACATGTACAGACACGCACACCGATTAAGAAACACATGCACACGCACCCACTTACATGCGTGCGCACACATCACTTCACATTTCATAACAAACTGTCTGACAAGTCTAAGAAGAGCATTGACAGCAATACGATTCAACGGCACCAATATTAGATAGGAACTTTATATCATTATCTAAAATCTTAAAGCTTTTGCTCATAATCAATCATGGAATATGGCAGATTATCTTATACATTAATAATGAGTATCAGATGTCTATATGATATAAAAACAGATTTATGACACTTTATCTAATATGTTTGGTTAAAATCAATCATTTTTATCCAAACTGTTATACTTGCAGAATGCTATAGTGACATTAAAACACAGTTGCCATGTCAGGGATGAGAAGCACCATAGGGTAGATTGAGAGGGATGTGTGGAGGGTGTGCCGATTAGTAAGCTCAAGAAATGTGTGTGTGAGTTAGCAGACTTAAGCTCTTTTATCATCTTTCAGAGGACCTTCACTGTTAGTTTGTAGGTATGTAGTTATGTCAGATTTATTCCAGTATCCCACATAAGTTCAAATCCCTTTCATATTGTAGATGAAAGCTTGATGTGGAGATTTGTGACGTCCGGTCTTTTGTGCCCATGTTTAACTGTGAAATCAAGGGTTTGCTTTTAGACTGGAGGAGCAGTCTCTTACCCCAACTGTTTAATGTCAGTTCAGATTGTGATAGTGACCTACTCGTGGGAATCAT